>JACRUU010000023.1:9329943-9474943 GCA_030449085.1 Kryptopterus vitreolus
AGCTTATAGAATAACATTCAAGGGTTGTGGGATGCGATGTTCAAAATCATATGAATCTTTCTGTCTAGTGTCCACAAACGTTTATCCATATAGTGTATATTATTTAAAAAAAAAGTAGTAGAATAATATTAAAGATATTATTTTCTCTGTATTAATTTAAGTATTTAATATTCTAGAAAATTCCATGGACATGATTCCTTAAAAGAATACTATGAGAAGGAAAGCTGTGTGCACTACATTCACAATGTGAGTACAGTTTGTCTTATCTTTTTTTAAACAAATAGTTTTTATAATTGTTTTCAAATATCAGAACCTTCTCCGTTTTTTTTTGTTTGTTTGTGTTCCAATCATCTGCTTTGGGTTCATGTGTTGTAGGTGAATGTTCCATTATTGCTGGTGAACTCTGCAGATGACCCTCTCGTACACCAGTCTCTCCTGACCATCCCTCGCACACTTGCAGGTACTGCTGTAGTCATTGTTTAATACATAAGCTTTTATTTATATACTGTCACGCTTGTTAGTCCAACAATTTGCTTTTATGTCGATTGCCAAGAATGATGTGTGACTGAGATTTAAATGATAGACCCTGTCTCTCCTAGATATTCTATTTCTCTGTCTCTCAGCCTCTCTCTCTCTCTCTCTCTCTCTCACACACACACACACACACACACACACAGCTGAGTGCCAGTGAGTATGATGAAATGCTTAGTCACCGAGATTAGTCGGCATGCATTACTGTGATGAAATAATATGCAACAGTGTGGTGCATCAGCCTATTCTATTAATATTATTATATATTTATACAGTTTATTTGCTAGCTTGAGGTGATATGTGTTCTCCATTCTGTGAGTAATTCATCATTTCATCATTTGGTACTTGCATGCATATTGAAGGTGGATAATTCAGATTGACTTAAGGCAAAATGTTGTCTATATTGATTCAACTGTTTCTGAAAATGGCTTTGCGATTGGTGTAAGCCAGACCAGGGAAGCAATTTTCTGGTATGTATGGAGTCTGCTTGTCTCCTCAGAGGAAAGAATAGTTGTAAATCAGGGCAAAGTTCCTCCAGCCCTAACAACTTTATCATATAATGAAACATTTCTATTCTAGAATATTACCCTGTCATATAGAAGGACTCCACCCTATCCATAGGGCATGAGGCCTCACCGAATTCCTTAATGATGAAGAAAACATTTTTAATTAAATGATATGACTTTATCACTGAAGAGATATTAGGAATCTGGAGAATCGGCTAGACATCACTCTCAGCAAGAGTTATATTTGTGCTTTGGCTATTGATCTGCATAAATAAAAAAAATAGATGCAAAAATAATTGCAGATAAGCTAAGTGACATGTGAATCATTAATAATTGACATTGTACTGTGAAAACCTTTTGTGCCTTGACTGGCACGATTTCTAATCTCATGAAAAAATACATCTGGGTTAACAAAAGAGTTTGTTGTATATTGTCAGTAGGTGGAACATACGCAATATATGATGATAGACGGACAAACAGGACATAACATCAATTCTTCTAATGAAGAAACAGTTTCCATGAAAAGCAATATGCTGGCATGGTTTGAGTCTGTTTCCTTAGATTAAAACCAGGGCAAAGTTCCTCCAAGCTATCAACTTTATCCTTTAATGAATCATTGCTGTACTAAAAAGCGGTAATGCTGTATTTCAGGAAGCCTCTGCCCTCATCTACAGGACATGATGGCTCACTGAATGCTTTAATGATGAGGATAATAATTTGAATCAAATGGCTTTTACTCTGAATATATCTAAACTTGAAAATCTTGAGTGACATTCAAGACAGCACTATCAACGACAGCATTATCACTGCACCAACTAACTGTTTACCCCTTCTGTAAACTTACAGAAACTTGTAGACCATGTGCCAAGGCACACTGAGGTTGTTCCTTTTTTCCCCTGTCACTTGTCTCTTCTGGGACCTTTTTACTTTTTTTTTTGACTGTAAGTTTGTTGTAGAACAGGTCGTTCATGCTTCATTTTCTGCCAGACAACATTTCATCCAGTCTCTGTATTTGATTAAACTGCAATAGTAGAAAACCAATAGTAGAAAAGTCAGGTCTAAAAGTAACAAAAGAAAATGAAATCAACAGGATCTACATTTGTATTTACTTATAGTTAGGTTTGTTATTTAAATCATTAGAAAAGACCAGAATGATGCACAAATCTCGACCTGGAATGGATTATTTAAGGGTTTTATTGTTTTATACTGTTCAATTGTTTATTGTTTTATACTGAAAAAATAACAAAAATAACAGAAAAATGCAGAATTAAATATTTGTTTATTGACCAAGCTTAGATTTCAGTGAATCTCTAAATTAGAACATTATTCAACACTTAACACTTGTAAAATAAATATACAGTATATTAGGTAAACCTTTCTTAATTTCTTAAGTTATATTTCTCAGGTTTAAGCCCATTATTTCTGCAACAATGGAAAAAAAATACCATTCTGTTGTTTACATGCTTAAATATTTTGGGCTTCAGTCTTGACTCAAAAGCCATAAAAGGGCTGATCTGAGGACATCTGTGACCTAGGTGGAATAGAAAAAACAGAGCGACCGAGTGAGTGTTGATATAGAAATGTAGTACATTAAAAAGCTTTAATAATGATTAATAGAAACTTTAACTTCACCATGTAATGGTCCAGGAGCATGTGAAAGCAGTTGTCTGTAAGGGAGCCAAGTTTAAAGGTTAAAGAGATTCAATTCATTTTCTCTGCACCAGCTGTAGTCTCTGTAAACATGCCAAGATATTCCTATTCATTTCTAATTAGGATGTAATCAAATATGAAGGTGCTATTTGGACTAATTATGTGGTAAAAGATACAAATATTATGAAAAAAAAATGTGCAAAATTCTTCATAAAACCTCAGCTATCCATCAGGATTTTGATTCCTCCGAATGGTGCAAAAAAAAAGGGGAAGGGGGGCACGTATTTTATTCCTTGGCACAGTGAATGCTGATATTCCTTAATACTATTGTATAGCATTCATTACATATTATGTAATTGCCTGGTCAGGGTTGCTTAGCTGTTAAGTGTGTTTCTTTATATTTGGGAAAAGGAGAACTTGAACAAATTAAATTGAGATACAGTAATAAAAAGAACAGAGTATTTCTACATCTGGCATTTGATTTTTAGCATTGTCCATTTATTTACTATAATATAGGAGTATATTATATATACTGAGTATATGTAATTAAATGCTTTAAATGAGAGGAGACACTCTGGAATCTTGTTTGTGCTCCACATTGCCCGAACATTCCAGGTATTTTACATTGTAGACTCGTGTAGAGTGCGGTGTTGACACTTGTTAACTCGCCCTCCCTCTGCTGTTTGTCCTCTCCTGCTCCAGAAAAGAAAGAGAATGTGATCTTTGCCTTGACGCTGCACGGCGGCCACCTGGGCTTCTTCGAGGGTGCAGTTCTCTTCCCACAGCCTCTAACCTGGATGGATAAGGTCATTGTGGGGTACGCCAATGCCATCTGCCAATGGCAGAAACAGAAGCCAGCATGCCAAAGCCAGGATTCCGGAGCCTCAGAGGGCACATGTTCGAACACTGCTTCCTAAACACTGCCCTCTGTCGTTTCATGCCCATACGCCACTAAACTGAGTTTTTCTGACTGATCTCATTCTTGCATACAAAATAATAGCATTTTGTTGTGATCGGTGATGGAGAAAAATTGTGTCATATTTCAGAAATCACTCGCGTATGTACGGGCACATAGACGTTAAAGAGGATGATTTGAGAGCGCTGTTATGCAAATACCATATTTTCAGGATTTAAAGATGCTGTGACAAAATACACCCATATATTTTCCCTCAGGCTAATTAGAAGTACATTTGTTAGTGTCTTTATTGGAAGGAACACAAACCTCAGTTTGTGCTGTAACGTTACAGAAATGAGCTTTTCGGCATAAATGTACGGTGGCCTGGGAAAGCCTTACACATGGTGGCATTGTGACCACCATATGTGGGATTGAAAACTATAGACATTTCTGAATATATCCCAAAATTGAAAAAAGATCCAGTTCAGACTGTAGTGTCCAGTGGATGGTCATTTAGCTAAACATTTTCCAACACTTGCCTATCATGACATCCAAGGCAGCAATATCTGAAGGGCTTTGCCAGGCCACTATACATTTTATTATTCCTTTTAAGGATGGATGCACAGACAGGCATACATTGGTTTGGATGCAGTAAAAATGAGAAAACGCCTGCAGCATTATGCCAACGTACAAAGCGAACTGAATTTCTGTGTTTCGGACTCCACAGCAACTTATTGTCTGGGAAATATGGTATACCTTGCCGTAGAGTTTAAAATGTCAAGAAATGCACTGGCCCTAGCGTGTGTAAAAGTAGTTAGCTTGCAGCTGCTCGAGTGGAAAGACTTCAGCACAAACATCTACTGTAGACAGATGCTGCACTACCGACACTGTACGTAACACTGAAGGAGCGGGCCCTTATGCAGGCACTGTGTGCTTATAGCGAGGACAGGCATGCTGCTGGTGCCTCTTTTTGTTCTGTTAAACATGTTACTGGTCTATTGATGTCTCAATATGATCCAGTCAGCGCTTGTGTTATACATTAAAACTGTATTATTCATGCTAGGGTGGGGGACGGGACGGGACTCCTATTATGAGTCACTACTTCTTAAAGGCTCTTTTTGTTTTGTTTTTTTAAGCACTTTATATTATGTTTTGTCATCATATTCGTTTGGGTAATTAAAGGAAGGTCACATGCAGACACTTGATCATACAATGCAACAAGAGGGAGAGATGTCTAAACTTTTTAGCTCAAAGACTCTGTGATCCCTCCATTTCACCAAAGCCTGATAATCTTTGAAAAAAAAATGTTTGTGTCCGATCTCTGAGCTTGGCTTAGGTGATGATTAGAATGGGTTTGGTTGAAGTTAGGATCAGAGTAGGAGATCCAGCAGGAGACTGCACGTCTATGAAAGCTGGCTCGTTCATTTTTCATTCATTCTCTGTGACTTTTTTTTTTTTTTTACATTTTACATTGTATACAGTGTAATTTGTAAAAGGGAACAAAAGCTGAACATTGAGCAAATTATAGAAACATCTTGTTCCAGAAAGTAACTGCATGTTCCTGAATAGTTTGAATAGATTGGACGCAGAAGGGGAGGAGGGATTGGATAGGAAAGAAGTTTAATCATTTATAATAGTTTAGTTGAATTAATAATTTGCACAGTTTTCCCGTAATCCTGATGTTAGACAAAGACATGTTTAATGTCTAAAGCTCACTTCATTAGTTTTGTGATGGAGCGACAATAATACCTTTGTTACTGCTGAAAGAAAAGCGCTTATAGCTACCAGTTTAACATTGTGCATGTCGGATTCAAAGTCTGGGTTTAGTCCCATTACTAGACTGATACCTTGACATTATGTATACAATATAATTAAACCCAGTTAAATATGCCTTCTCTTTAGGCAAATAATATTGCTAATTTGAAAGTGTTTCATTTTAGAAAGAAGCTGTAAAAAGTCCAAGTATCTAGAAATAGCTTAATGATGTTATAATTGTTATATTCTCATAACGAGAAATATCATCTATTTATCTTTAAAGTATATTGCTTAAAGTATATGCTTATATAGTAATTTACTTATTGTACATTTAGAAACAAATTAGATTTGAACCGTCTAGTAAAAATCTCAAGCGCTACTAATTTGCAGAGAAAGTGTTTTTAGCTTTTACACAACCAACACCAAGTCTGCGTTAGCAAACACGGTTTGAATCCAGAATGCACACTGATAAACTTCTAGTTCTAAGTTTCTGTTAGTTGTTAGCAATGGGAGGATATATATATTATATATATATATATATATATATATATATATATATATATATAGAGAGAGAGAGTGCAATTTGGATGTCGGTGGAAATGGTATGGAGCACTATTGGTGGAGGATTGTAGCTAAAGAAAATGGTGTCATTTTGTGATGCCTTTAATTTCATTTGGAGAGGGCAATTTTGATGTTCTGAAAAAAGAGGAATTTATAGCTTATTTGTTCTCCAGCTGTTAGGGCACAGACGCCATCTCCTGGTCTGTTGTGACTCTACATTTACACCAAATGTTTTGCATGTGTTGTAGTATTAGACCTCAAATTCACATCTCATGCAGTATACATGTTTTTTTTTTTCATCTGAGGGAAAGAATGTTAAAAGAAAAAAAGTATATAATGGTCTTCTCTCAGTTCTGTTAGAACAACATTGACCAGGGTGAACCAGTTTGTTCATTCAGTATTGAAGGACACTAAAACATTTGAGCTACCAGCATCCTTCTTTTCATCATCAACTTATGCACAGCCTTCTGCCTTTCTGAATGTTTCTTGCATTTTATTCTTTTTTTTTTTGCACTAAACAGTATGGGCTTTGATTATCAAGTTTAATTTTGATATCTAAATATATATTTGTATTTTTTTTTTGCCGTTGGATATTGGCTCCTTTGTTTCTGATGTCCATAATTGAAATAACCATTGGTTTGTGTTCATCAGCACGTTTAATTCTGAAAACCAAAAGTAGAGAAAAAAATAATGTAAAGAAAACAAGGTGAACATAGAGTCTGTAGGATAAGTAAAAGGGAATTTGTTTTTTTCCATAAGCATTGATTTTTCTTTGCCAAACCGAGGGGCCTAGTCCAGAAAAAAACAAAGTGTGTCAAAAAGGAGTGTGACTAAATTACATTCCTGCTGTTCTCACAAAGTGTAGCTCTCACTCACGAACAGCATTCAGAGAGCATTTTCTTTACTATTTGATCGTACAAATCCATTCCCTTCGAACAATCGCCTCACTTCCAGGTGGAAATCGCTAATGCAGTGCATGATTTTCATGACTGATGTAGCGAAATTTGATTTCTAGGTTTATAGAGCTGATCACAGTGTATTCACAGTGCTGTGTGTTTGATGGGTTGGTTTTGTACCCATGACTATCATATTCCACCTTCATTGACCATAACACCTAGTTTTGTGTGTGTGTGTGTGTGTGTGTTGGGGTGGGTAAGCGTGTGAGTGAGTAATTGGATTAAATATAGTTCATGTGTTCAAATAAAATTATTTTCTTGTATAAATATTTCTTGTGTGTTTGTGTTTCGATTTTCTTATATTATACTCTCTCTTATAATGTCTTATTTTTTTATAATTGAAGGCAAGTGAAGTGGACTGATGCCAGTCTTCTACTAAACAATAGTATTGTGAGAAAAAGTTCTCAATCACTGCTGGTGCATGACGCTACCGCAGAGACAATTTTTATCGTATCCTATTAAATCCTATCCTATTTTTTTTATATGTAATTTATTTTACTACAGTTACTTTCAAGTTGCCTGAAGAGCATCCGATGCTCAGATTAACAGTTTTATATCCGTCTCCCCGGAGGAAAATCTTGATATACTTCCACTTCCCCACCATGTGGTAAGAAATCGCCTACAAACTACTATAAAGTGAAATCAATTCAAAATGGTGTTTATTTATATGCATTTGTCACCTTGACCAATCACATCGAACCAGTCAAAGGATTAAAATGGTTACACGCATATTTTCCAGTAATATTTTAATATACTGTCATTTAGACAACTGCATTCAATTACAGTTTATACAGCACATGAATTTCATCAGTACATTAGATTGAAAACACTCCATTAAGTCTTAAACAGGTGTTAATGGTCATATTTACTATACTATGTGACTTTCTTTTTTAATAATCCAAGACTACATTGAAAAGACTTTAGTACCAACCATTAACTCCTTCACATTTCCATTAAATCTACAATAATTGTGCGTGTGTGTTTATTAAGTGAGTAGCACTTTTGTACCAGTTAACCTGTGTACAATTCTCTGCAGAAGAATTGATTTACTTTTTTTTTCATATTCTCTATAAGACTTCAAGGAAATTAAAGAGCCGTGTCTTCGGAGCCAAATAGCTTGACTGCTGTCTCTTTGCCGTTGCATTCTGGCCCAAAACCATTAAAGTCTGGAGGAAGGATTTCAGCACTGAAGTCTCTGAAGTAGGCATTCAGATCGTCACCATGAATAAAAACCTGAGCGCCATGTAAAGAGGAGATTAAAGCTATCATCCCTGTGAAGCGGTTCATTAAATAAAAGAAGTGGTGCAGACTTTACTGTGATTAAAATCCGAGACCAGATTTCGAAATGTCATTACATTCCCAGCTAGGAACTATGATCAGAATGTTCAGTAATACAGTCTATTGGACAGCTAAATTGAAGCCTCGATTCTAATCAGAAGATTTGCGATAACAGCAGCTGTGAGTTTAGTGGCAGCTGTCTCAGGTTTATATTAGCGGGCCCTTGAGCAAGGCTCTTAACTCTCAAATGCTCACTCTGCCCAAGCCTGAATAAAAGGGAGGGATGTGTTAGGAAAGACATCCTGCATAAAACATGGGCTAAACGAAAATATATGCAGCTCATCCTCTGTGGCGATCCCTAGCGGGAGCAGGCGGAGGAGGTGATGATTCTAATACTTTCTATAAAAAAGGGGGGAGTTTTCTGTGAGGGGACAATCAGCACTTGTCTCCAGTGTTATTGATTTGTGCCAGTTAGAGCTAAATCTGTTTTATGATAAGTCACAAAGACAGAGGCTTTAGGGACTGTGATATATGGATGGTAATAAAATAAAATAGTGTCAGCAGAAACAAACATTCACTATTTCCTTTAACATGGTTGAACAAAGTGAACACGATCCTATTAGAATTGTTTTTTCACCTAATCTGAAACCTTAACTGGGAAATTATATCTTACTGAAAATAGACATTTTAAGTGCATAATATAATGAATGTAAAAATGGGTGAAATGGGAAATGTCAAGCCCTTGACACAGTTCAAAATAAGCACTAAAAGTTTATTCTTGATAGTTTAGAACTACACGTGACATCATTAACTTACCCTTTCCAGCAATTTGCTTTTCATGAAGGACTTTGCGACGTTGTACGTGGTTGTGAAATACCAAGGCTGGTGGATCACATGCACAGCCTTGAAGCGTGCAGGAAACGAGTCCTATATATTTATATATATATTTTAAAAAAAGAAATAAAAACAAGAGGATGCAATATTCTTGACTTGGACTATACATATATTTAGGAAATATTACCTGCAACATGTCCACCATCTTTTTCAGCTCCGTGTGTTTGATTCCAGCAGCATGCTCCTATATATTTATATATATATTTTAAAAAAAGAAATAAAAACATAATATTCTTGAAAATATATTTAGGAAATATTACCCTTAATCTTTTTCAGTTTTTTGATTCAATGAGTAAAGTTTTCAAAGCAAAGCATTGATCTGAGTCTCCTCGTTTTCCAGAAGTTTATCCAGGATGACACAATATGCCCGCAAAGTCTGGATAAATAAGTATATGTCAGTTAACGCGTAGCATCGTTTTCACTTTACAAAATGGCATGACGTAATGCGGAACTAGAATTTAAAACGTCAATGTTGAGGTGTGTGCTTGATATAAGATCTCATCAATGGCACAGTTGAATCAATTTTAATTTCTCTTTTGATAAAATCAATAACGATCATTATAATAATAATAATAATAATCACAGCAACAATGGCTGAAAAATACCAACCCAATTACAGAATACACATTCCATGTATTTTGTGTTTCGACCATTGCTGGTTTTGGTGCACTTTGGAAAAATCCAAAATAATCCACTTAGAAAATGTTTGACTGGTCTTTAGCTGATAATGGTGCCAAGAATGAATGTCTCTATTGATTTTTTTTTTTTAATCTCTGAAAGACATGAGAAGCTTAGGCTTCCCTTTGACCGGATCAGTGTTTTAAAGTGTTGTGTAAAGTAGGGCGCATACTTCATCAAAAGTGACTTCTTCCAAATCCCAGTTCTCTATGTTGAAAAGGAGCACTACACAGCCATTCTTGTCACGTGTGCTGAGCACTTGTGGATATCCAGCCTCGATGGTACTGCGTACTGCTTCAGGGGTCAAATTCTCAAATAGCTCAGGGTAGTCACGTCGGAAACGAACATAGCCTGGTGTAAAGAATAATTCAACATAAACTTAATAGAGGACAAGTGTGAGAATGTGACAATAAAGACAATAACTTCACTGCCTCTATTTGTCTTGTACATTCTGTAGAATAATAAACCTCACCATCAAGTATACGTTCGCAAGCATCTGATGTTTGTAAAAAAAAAAAAAAAAAAAAAAAAATCAAAGCCTGTCCTGTCTGGTCATAACATTTCCAAAATAAATGTGCCCTAATTACACACAAAGAGCCTCTGTGAAGGCTCCTGCCAAAGCCCAATTAAGGCAAATTATTATTATTTTTGACAAACAAGGTCTAGAGATACAGATGAGAACAGCATTGTCAGTTTCACAAAAGCAGTAGCATGCAATAAGCAAACAACAATGACAATCTATCAGATACGAGAGACTCAGGAAATTGTTCAACCACCCTTTATGAGCTCATACGCCCTGGCCACGTCAAATTTGCGTGCTCGGATGAACCTCAGGAGCAGCGAATCTGGCTTGTCCCCAAATTTCTCCTTCACCCCGATGGACAAGTCGTCCATATTCTCTGCCTTTTCACACATCAGAGATCTGAGCTCCTTTACCACAGACACTCTCTTCTCTGCTGTCTCGTTCAGCTCGTCCTTTGCCTGTTAGCATAGAATTCATTAGTGTAATTCACAATCGTCATACCACTAGTGATCAAAGACCAACATCTTTTTTCATAAAGCTTTTATTTCCTATTGTTGTTGCTACTGTTTTATTTATTTTTTTAAATATATCATTTTGCACATGCATTTCACTTAAGTTTCTAGATACCACATTATTTTCTATTAATAAATGCAGAAGTTATGTGTAATGTAAATTAATTTAGTGTTAAGTAATTGAGCCAAAAAAACAATTTATATTATGAAGAAACTGCCAGAGATGACAGGAGTTTTATCACTTTACATTACTGTAAATCAGACTGTTCTGGCAAGATTTAGATTTTTTAATGCAAATTAAACTATTTAATTCAATCATAAATGATTTACGTTTCAGGGAATTACTGTAAGTACTGTAACTTTTAGTTCAATTGATTCAAAGTATTTTTGTCCTAAAAAACTTGAAGAAAAAACATTCCTGAAATTTCTTTTCACCAAATTCTGTTTTTATGTTTCTAAGTCTTGCTAAATATAGTATAATATAATTATATGTATTTTTTTAATTATAATTTCTGTTAGTTTAGATCTTGCAGTATTTCTTACCATAATGTTTGCTTATGCCTCACTCAGTGTTTTGCAAAATAGATACAACCTGTTACAATCAGTTATAGATAACCTGAGATTATAAATAGCAAGCATTACATTAATGATTGAACAGGACTGAAAGACCAATCAATCATTTAGAAAGAAAAAAGGCATTTGCAATAAAGGAAAAACAAACAATCAAATAAAATTTGCAAACACCTTCTGTACTGTGTGATCAGGTAGTTTCTGACAAGGCCCAAACACTGGCCCATGATCCTTCACTGTCAGATGCTCAAGCTTGGAGCGCAGAACCTGCTCATCCTCTGTGATCATGCGGAATGTTCCGGTCTATTTCATCAACATAGAGAGACAGTGTGCTATGCAACAATCATGAAAAACAAGGAGATTAAAGGAACCTAATACTAATTTTTCCCCCCACAAGATCATGTAGTGCTCATGCAAAAATATTTTACTGAAAAAAAACTGTTATAGTAAATATCAAAACAAAAACAAAAAAATGTATTGACTTACAGAAGCCATAATCTCCAGAGCGTTAAGCACTGTATGAGTCTCTGAAGATAGAACAGACAATCAACTTAATCCATGGCATAAGGGAGGTGATGCTATTGCTGTTGCTAAGAAACAAATCAGCTGTCTATGTTTTAGAAGCAACCCATTGGTGGCAAACAGGTTTCCAGTTCTTGAGATTCTAAAAGGTATGTTTCTAGTTTAAGCATTTTAACTTAAAATGGTATTATAGTGTATAATTATTAGTTGTACACAAAATGTAGCACAAGTATTCAGTGACTTTATTCCACTGGGGAAAAAAAAGTAAAAATACACTTTTGACAAATATTATGATGGCAAACAATGTTATTTAATAATAAGCCCTCCTGTTGTTTTTTGTGTGTCAGGCACATGAAGTAATTGCACTACACTATCTTTTAATAAAGTGAAATTTTTGCTTTAGTATATCATTCAATATTGCCATCAGAAAGACATTTTATAAACAATGTCAACATTAACAGTAAAAATCTAATATCTGATAGCCAGAGATAAAGCAACAGCATCCCTTACCTTAGCCAGAGTGAAACACAAATCCCCTTCTGTCCCGAATGAGGAATGTGGCAGAGAAGGGCTTGGGGGCAATGAGGCACTAAGAAAAGGGGCTACAAAAGGGGCAGAGCTACCAACGACTTTTTAGGCTAAAAGTCTGTATATTAATGCAAGTATCCGATCACGTGGCAGCAGTGCAGTACATAAGGTCATAGAGATACAGCTCAAGATTTAAAATTTATGCACATATTAAATATCACACTAAGAAGGAACGATGGCATCCATGGTTATTGATGTCAGATTAGATGCTAATGTCCTGGGATTGTCATGCACAACAGTCTGTACAGCAGTCGTTCACAAGTTCAAAAAGTTCACAGTGGGGTTTGAAACTGACATTGAAACACTCTTTACGTCCATGCAAAAAAGTAGCCAAGAATGCAAACATGCCCAATCCTGAGGTGCTTAAGATCCCAAAGTTTAAGAGCCCAAAGTTTAAGACCCCAAAAAAGCAAGGATCAAATGAATTTTGAGGGACAGGTTACCACATTATGATGACCACAGTCAGCTGGTCTTTGCCATTCTGAACAAAAATGAGTGACACAGAGATAAAACCCTTGATTTATATGTGCGTCGTGGCATAACGCATAATAAAGCATCGTTGTTGTTTCATTTCTCAAGATGAGACAAAACATTCATGAGTCTTTTCAACAGAATAATTAATCTCATTTCTAGTTTTCTAGGTAACCTTGTCTCAGAGAATCTTTTGGTTACTTCCTCCTCCTGAATGATGTACTTTTTTAATGCCACGAGTTTACCACATATATATATATATATATATATATATATATATACAGACGTGGACAAAATTGTTGGTACCCTTTGGTCAATGAAAGAAAAAGTCACAATGGTCACAGAAATAACTTTAATCTGACAAAAGTAATAATAAATAAAAATTCTATAAATGTTAACCAATGAAAGTCAGACATTGTTTTTCAACCATGCTTCAACAGAATTATGTAAAAAAATAAACTCATGAAACAGGCATGGACAAAAATGATGGTACCCCTAGAAAACACAGAAAATAATGTGACCAAAGGGACATGTTAATTGAAGGTGTGTCCACTAATTAGCATCACAGGTGTCTACAACCTTGTAATCAGCCATTGGGCCTATATATATGGCTCCAGGTAATCACTGTGTTGTTTGGTGATATGGTGTGTACCACACTCGACATGGACCAGAGGAAGCAAAGGAAAGAGCTGTCTCAAGAGATCAGAAAGAAAATTATAGACAAGCATGTTAAAGGTAAAGGCTATAAGACCATCTCCAAGCAACTAGATGTTCCTGTGAGTACAGTTGCACATATTATTCAGAAGTTTAAGATCCATGGGACTGTAGCCAACCTCCCTGGACGTGGCCGCAGGAGGAAAATTGATGACAAATCTAAGAGACGGATAATCCGAATGGTAACAAAAGAGCCTAGAAAGACTTCTAAAGAGATTCAAGGTGAACTTCATGCTCAAGGAACATCAGTGTCAGATCGCACCATCCGTCGTTGTTTGAGCCAAAGTGGACTACATGGGAGACGACCAAGGAGGACACCATTGTTGAAAACGAATCATAAAAAAGCAAGACTGGAATATGCCAAACTACATGTTGACAAGCCACAAAGCTTCTGGGAGAATGTCCTGTGGACAGATGAGACAAAAATCGAAGTTTTTGCCAAGGCACATCAGCTGTATGTTCACAGACGAAAAAATGAAGCATATCAAGAAAAGAACACTGTCCCTACTGTGAAACATGGAGGAGGCTCTGTTATGTTCTGGGGCTGCTTTGCTGCGTCTGGCACAGGGTGTCTTGAATCTGTGCAGGGTACAATGAAATCTCAAGACTATCAAGGAATTCTAGAGAGAAATGTACTAGCCAGTGTCAGAAAGCTTGGTCTCAGTCGCAGGTCATGGGTCTTGCAACAGGACAATGACCCAAAACACACAGCTAAAAACACCCAAGAATGGCTAAGAGGAAAAAATTGGACTATTCTAAAGTGGCCGTCTATGAGCCCTGACCTCAATCCTATTGAGCATCTTTGGAAGGAGCTGAAACATGCAGTCTGGAAAAGGCACCCTTCAAACCGGACACAACTGGAGCAGTTTGCTCATGAGGAGTGGGCCAAAATACCTGCTGAGAGGTGCAGATGTCTCATTGACAGTTACAGGAAGCGTTTGATTGCAGTGATTGCCTAAAAAGGTTGCGCAACAAAATATTAAGTTAGGGGTACCATCATTTTTGTCCATGCCTGTTTCATGAGTTTATTTTTTTACATAATTCTGTTGAAGCATGGTTGAAAAACAATGTCTGACTTTCATTGGTTAACATTTATAGAATTTTTATTTATTATTACTTTTGTCAGATTAAAGTTATTTCTGTGACCATTGTGACTTTTTCTTTCATTGACCAAAGGGTACCAACAATTTTGTCCACGTCTGTATATATATATATACCCATCACTTTTTAGACGTTAACTGTATTACATCACTTTGTACTGTAATGTGCAATGACAATATAATTGTATCAAACCTAATCTAATCTACCATGACTTAATCTGCCAACAAGATAAGTGAACAGCAATGGTTCATTTGTGGTTGTCTTTCCAACGTCCGTTCCGTATCTTACTAAGGGAATCTCCTCGGGCGTCACCAATCACACACATCTGCCAGAATGACAGACCAATCATGACAGAGTGCGCGAGTCCAGCCTCCCTATATACATCGCCACCGGTCTTGTTCTTTTCCCCAAGAAGACCTTTTTTGAAGCTATCCTCAGCAGATCCTCTTAGGTGTGTCCTCTAAACCATGAGCTCAAATCAGCAATGATGAGCTTATAAAACTTGTATGTGAAAAAAAACAATTACTAAAATTGTTTGGTACATTTGTGTTCCATGTAATTTTCCTCAGCAAACACCTCTTTTTGATGTAGTCTAGGCAGCCCATGTTGCATAATTCATTCATTCATCTTCTACTGCTTTATCCGATCTTCCCTCGGGTCACGGGGAGTCTGTGCCTATCTCAGGTGTCTATGGGCATTAAGGCAGGATACACCCTAGATGGAATGGCAACCCATCGCAGGGCACACACACACTCACATTCACATACACATGCATACACTAGGGAGAATTTTCCAAGCTGCCAATCATCCTACCGTGCATGTTTTTGGACCGGGGGAAACCGGAGAACCCGGAGAAAAACACCCTGACACACGGGGAGAACATGCAAACTCCACACACACATGGCCGAGACGGGAATCGAACCAGGACCCTGGCGGTGTGAGGCGAACGTGCCAACCACTAAGCCAGCGTACCCCATATGTTGCATAATATTAAAGTTAAAGTACTGAAAATTAGGGATTTAGAATAAAGTCAGTAATGAGACCTCAATAATAATAATAGCGGTTGAATTGGATTTACTGGTAGCAGAATAAACAACACTGTCACTTAGTCATCTGAGACCTAATGACTCACAGCTTTTCGAGTGTCACTGTCTATTCGGTGGTAGTTCTGGATACTAAAATAACCTTCTTTCACGTTGTCTGTTTATGAGTCAGGAACACACAAGAAGAATGAATAGCAGGCATCTGTGATCACAGTGGATTTATTGACCATGTGTGGCACAAATAAAAGTCAGCCCTACCACATTTGTTCTGGTACCGACAAACAGAATAAATGTATAAAGAAAGAAAAGCAAAAAAAAAGAAAAACACAATAATATAGTCATGTTTACAGCAACTTTTTACATCTCAACATTCTTGTCAGGTACAGGTTTGTCACTTTAACCATTACACAGTGTTCTCATAAAGCAGACTTACCACATTTTTGGCCAAATCTACAAAATATAGACAGTAGGCTTGGGTCAGTATTACAAGGACTTGCAAAGTGCTTAATTCTTTCAGGTGGTGATTAAAATCCCATTAAAGCCAAAATCATTTCAGCTACCAAACAAATCAAGTGTCATAATAACATTATAACGATATCGCTCAAATAGTCACATAATTACACTAACATTAAGACTAATACGGGAACTTGCTTCATGGATGTTCCTTGATGGAGCTGTTTTCGATTGAAAGTGATTAAAATAAAGAAAAAGGAAATGGGAACTGAAGCAAAACATGTTTCAGGGATGTTTTGCAACATTAGAATAAAAATTATGATGTGTCATTCTTATTATAGGAACTTGTTGGCATAGTCAAACTGCTTTGGTATAAAACACTTGCTGTTATAAGAAAAAAAAATCTTCAGTGTTTTGGGCCATGTGACACACCGTTCCCATTGCTTCAATTCTTCTATAAAAAAAAAATATATATATATATATATACCCCCTTGTGTCGTACATATCACAATTCACCACACAACTATTTTATTATATTATCGAAATGGTGCATTGGACTGTGAACAGCCCCTTTTCTAACTTCCATCCAACACATTTTTATCCAAAATGTGTACACCTTATGTCAGTGATTTTATTTCCAAATGGGAAATATCCTTATGTCAGGACTATTGAAAAAGGCTGCTTTTTGAGCATTTAATAAAGAATATAATACAGCAGCTATAATACAGCAGCTCTTTCGCAATCAAAACATGGTGCATGAATACTGCAATTACTGGTTAGTAATCAGCTAAATAATCCGATATCAAATAAAAATAAATTATATTTAAAAAGTGATTAAAAATCATCTTGAATCTCTCTAGGTATTTAAAAACTCCTTCTGAAATTAAACCCTGAGTTGGAAAATGCTTCATGAAAAATGTTTATGAAAATCACACTTTAGACTCAGCATTCAAATGGCATGTTGAACAAATGTAACTAAATTCTTCCTTTTGACTGTGTACCTGTTGCACTCTCTGTTTGTATGGCATATGATTTGTTACTGTAAATATTATTTTTAAAGTCCTTTAAATATCAGTTTTGCAAAGAATGAAAGTAGTAAAAAATATCTTAAATTCATTAGTCAGTTGGAATATAAATATAGGTCTAAAAATAAAATCTCCCTCATATGTTTTAGTCCAAGAAGCACAGAAAGGCCATGAGAGAGAAGCCGAATAAGATGAAGAGCACTTTGAGGAGCTGTCGCCCTGGTGAGTTGAGCTCATGAGGGAGAATCTCCAGAAATGTGATGTAAACGAAGGTTCCTGCTGCCAGGCCCTCCAGCACGGCCTGGACTAACGCCCCCATCTGTAGCTGAGCTTCACTCACCCCGATGCCGACAGCGATTCCCATTGGAGACATGACGGAAAACACAAGGATGTATATGATGAGCCACATGGGCCGTACGGAACTCTGGATCAGCTTTATCGAGAGGCTAAAAACGATGATGCTCTTGTGAATCAAGATGGCGATGCAGATTTCCAAAACCTGAACAGGATTAAAAAAAGAAAAAAGACAGAAAGAGAAACATTTCTTTGTCAGCCCTTTTTATAAGTTAACATGCTACACTGAATGGAAAGAAGCATAGAAATATAAATAAATCACAAGATCAAGTTGCAAAAGTGAGACACTTTCACATTCACCAAGTTCCTTAATTACTGTCAGAGAAGAATTGAAACTATGGTAACTTGCTGTTCAAGCAGAAAATGATATCAAGCCAGCACAATTCAACACTTATGCACGGTCCTACTTTATCTTGCCAACAAAGTTAAAAAAAAAAAGCTGATAACATAAAAAAACTGTTTTACACTGATAGATAGTAAAAATGAAACTGCTGTATGTGGACTGAGTAAAACAACAATCAATTACTTTGTGCAATATCCATCTTGCAATATGTCAGTTTGATGGAAGTTATAGAAGGTTCTGGAAAATTCCTCAGCCATACAGTTTCCACAAATAAAAGGAGTTCTGGATTTTCCCCCAAACAACCAAGCGCATGCACTTTACAAGTGAACATTACCTTTGTGTCGGTCGTTTGCAAGCCGATAGCCAAGCCCTCGAACACAGAGTGCAGTGAGAGAGACAGGAAGAGCATGAACGAGCGGAAGGATGAATGTGCCTGCAGGTCTACGTGGACATGGTGGCTGCTGCTCTCCACGTCATTCACAGAGTGGTGTGTGTGAGAGTGGCTGTGACCTGCAGACGGGAGCAGAGGAGATGTTTCTTCATTCCCTCGTTCTTTACAGCTGAGGACCAGTCTCTCGAGAATGAGAACGATGAAGAAGCCACAGGCAATGATGAATTCGGCCACAGGATAGTCAATCTGGTGACATTAGAACAAATTTTCCGCTTATTAATTATATTATTTCATTCTTTAATATTATTTTAATTATATTTATTTTTTTACACACACACACACACACACTTTATATATATATATATATATATATATATATATATATATATATATAAAGAGAGAGAGAGAGAGAGAGAGAGAGAGAGAGTGTGTGTCTCTCTCTCTCTCTCTCTCTCTCTCTCTATATATATATATATATATATATATATATATATATATATATATATAGACACACACACACACACACACACACATACATATCCCATCATATCCCATATACAGAATTCTTGTTGGCTAAAAATGATTGAGCAACATTCTTTTAATTTTTGGACAGAAGTTAATACACTCTTGCATAGTAAGATGTTACACTTTTCCATCTCTGAACAAAGCAATATTTGGTCATTGTCTACCATCTGTATTTTAAAATTAAACTGATATGTACACCTTATATGTGCATTTATCATGAAAGATTGCCATGCAAAACCAAAATCCCCATTCTACCAGGAAAGGGTGTTTTTAAGCAAGACTGGGATTCAGAACAACAATCTACTCTGACCCCAAGCAAACTCACATCTGCATCTTGTAGTTGATTGTTTATATCAGACAGATAATCTGGGATAATGTCCAAGAGACAGGCAGCGAGGAAAACTCCGCCGGCAAAGCAGCTGATTAAACTCAGTACTGTCCTGTGAATTTCTGGAAAAGAGTTGCAAAAGAACAGGAGTGACTGATATTGATTTCAAAAAGATGCTGACACTCATTTAGTGCAAATTGAGCTGTGTGTCTTTGGCTCTGTTGAAATCTGCAAAAAAGAGCAACAAATTGCAAAACAAGCATTTTGTGAACAAACGATGCAAGCACTGATATTAAGAAGGAAGGCTAAAATCCTAAATCAATTATGAAATATGATGATGAATTATGAAAATGAGCAATGCATAATAGAATGCAGTGGATATTATTTGATGGCATACTAATAATAAAGTGTAACTTGATTGGACAATGTGCACTTATTCCACATTCTAGTAGTCTCTAGGTTTTACTTCAAATGCATTTTATGGGGGAATAAATAATTATATGATCTAACTTTTGTTCCCATTCATCACACCTACGATTGTATTTAATGTACAATTTCTCAATTACTGTTGATGAGCTTTGCCTGGGTCACAGAAACAGGCTGAGAAATATCACCTCAAGATAGAGGAGATAGTAGGTATTTTGCTTAATGCAATCACATGACACCACTGCCATTGACTGGCTACATGAAGAAAAGCTACAGGAGCTATAGAAATAATCTATACACTTTATCACACAATTACCAAATTTGTTACAAATGTATCTCATCCAAAACAATACAATTTTAATAATATATATCGCTTAATTTATTACAAAATAAAACTGATACATCTGTTTCTGCATCTGTTCCCATGTAAGTCTGATGTTGAAATCAGATATGAAACCTTATATTTACTTGACTTGATTATTTATATATATATATATATATATATATATATATATATATATATATATATATATATATATATATATATATATATATAAATCAAGTAAATATAAGGTTTCATATCTGATTTGTTCAGACAAATAATCTGATATCAAAATTAAAAATGAAACCTTATATGGTATATTTGTATATACCATATACCGTATATATTTGTATATACCATATGTATATATTTGTACCCATGAATTCAATATTTTGGAACTTCAGATAAATATGACAAATACAGCATGACCAAATATCCTTGCACATCTGTAAAAATAAGTCAAGGAGAAAGAAAGAGTTTCTTAAAAACCCAGAGAAATAAACTCATCACCAGCCTTTTATGATAATGTGCCTTTTGTGTATTGAGTCAATTATATCCCTCACATAAAAGCACGTCACAAAAGCACGTCTGTAAGATAAACGGACCATTAACGCACAGATATAGAACTCGTTTACGCATCATCAGGCAAAATACGCATAAATCAGGCAAAATGATAATAATTATCATCATCATCATAATCATGAACGAGTCCTCATCAACCGGTGCACATGTGATTCACAGCTCAAGACAGAGGGTTTTTGTTTACTCAGACAAGGACATGCAAATAATGAAATCGAGAACTTACCCGTTCCACTGGTTTCTCGGAAAAACTTCATACGAGCCGGAACAAGCCCGAAAAACAGAGTCAGGACCAACAAGCCCACCAGGGCCGATATTTTCACTATTAATAAATACTCCATATGGAATATGTCTTTCACTCCCAACTACATGTAAACAAACATATTCAAATGGATCTCCTCCAAAATATCTCTTAATAACTACTGATCAAGCGTTAGCCAGTCAGCCGGACACAGATCCATTATAATAATAAAATCAGAGGCTACATGAGAATTAAAACGCTCTAAAAGAAGTCCATCAGTTCACATTCACATTATTTATGTCACAACTCAGCGCCCAGGTAGCGCGCTGCGTTCTCCCGCACTGAGCCTGTCACGTGACACACTAGCGGCTCTCGCTTCCGTCTTCCGCTTTTCCGCGGTGCTATGGCAACTTGCATACTAAACAGTAAGATAAGTACAGAAAGCACGACGATGTTTCTTTTTCACACGCGAATTATTTACCCATTTCGAAAATGATACGTTCATTACGGTGTCATATATATATATATATAGACATTTTGTATTAGCTTCCGGAATTATTAAATCCCAAATAGTTTCTATACGTGTAGTTCCGTGCGTGTGCAGTAGGGGGAGCTCGGGGTTGTTCAGGATCAGGTCACTGACAAAAAAGCACATGACATGAGTCTTGTGATAATAATGACAATAACGAGTTTGTAGTGGATTAAATACTGGTACAAAAAAGATGTATTACAATACTGGTAAAAATAACTTTATCAGATACGCTAACCATATAGGTTCACCTTATGGAAAAGCCCATTGGTACTGCTGTTTGCTTTTTGCTTTTGGTTAGGCTGATGTGGTTCTACCACAAAGTTATTCTATATCACTGCTTGCCCTGTGGTTATACTTTGGTAATACTTATAACTTTTTTATGCAGTTTGTGCAAAGGTGACCTGTGGTGTGCTCGAAAAAAGGGGAAGTGGGGTAGTAATCTAGAACAATTATTTAAAGCATACTTGAAAAATAAATTCTTTTACACTCACAGTGCCGATGTCTACTGTACACATAGAAGCATTCTTTATTACTATTTATCAGTGCAGGATATCAGAGCCAGCAAGGCCTTCTTTGATTTATGTTTGAATACATTTTAGTCCGTGAATATATATATTAAACTCTTCCCAGTAGTAAATTCTCTTTATTTTATAGTGTATCGCTAACACCCCGTCTCAGTTAGAGTTTTTATTCAATCAGGTTTCAGCGCCATTTCACATGTTGCTGGGGTCAAGAGTGTCTGTCTGTCTTGAGCCTGTCAGGTGTCCTGTTTGCTTACAATTCATGTTGCTTGACGCTTCTACTTTAACCAATCAGATGTGGCCAGTTTGAAGCCTTCTAGAAGAATTGGGTTTTATATATATATATATATATATATATATATATATATATATATATATATATATATAGATATATATATATATATATATATATATATATATATATATATTAACTTTTTTTAATAATATGAATACTTTTTATGTTTTTACTACTGTAACTAATTACAACAGATGTTATAAATATATAAATGTAATTAGAAATCACACACCCTTTAATAAAAATATTTTTCCTTTTATATTTATTTAACCCCATAAAAAAAAAATAATAACAATTTTTGAATTGTTAATTCATTCATTTCAGGATTCATTGTGGTTGTTTGTTAATAATTGTTAATATATATATAATATATATATATTATAATATAATTTATATATATATATATATAATCTATAATATATATATAATATATATGCATATAATATATAATATGATATATGTATTAATATTATATATATATATAAATAAATACATATACATGTATATGTATATATATATATATATATATATATATATATATATATATATATACATATACATGTATATATATATTTATATATATAGATATATATATATATATAGATATATATAATATATACTATAGCTTTATATATATATATATACTATAGCTTTATATATATATAATTTTTTTTTTTTTGAATTTTATATATGAATTTATATTTTTTACACTGCAAGTGTTTATCCTTCAGGTTTTTCCTTATTGTAAGTGGTGGCTTCTGGATCTTAGGGAAAAGGCAGGAAGAGTACAGTTTCTCATTTAATATTCTTGCTGCCAACTGAGCCCCACGCCGCTGAGTGAGTGCCGCTCCCCGAGGTATCAATAATACAAGAAGAAGTTATTGTTCCACTGGGAGGGGAGGGGTTGACATAGACAGAATTAAAAGGCTTTGTGGGGAGCCTGCATTGGTCCTTTCACTGTTTCTGCTCAGGTTTCCACTGTTGCAGACAGAACTCCGACAGGAGAGAGATGATTATGTACGTTAGTGAAGGGCCTGATTGTGTTCTCCTGGAGAGTTTTTGTTTTATGACAGCTGCTGGAGACCTTCTGGCACTCATGTACGGAAAGCACTATGCTCAAGGACATTGTCCAAACTTAGATCCTGTAATGGGAGATGTCTGACAAAATAACAAAAACTTTTCAGCATAATCATGGCATTCAGATTCAGGTACTTTGCTTTATTATTGTGCTCGAATACTTAAAGGGTTTATTAGCAATTTGTTTTTGAACAGTAAAAAGATTTTTTCATATAAATGCATATTCTGAGCAAAATTTAGACTTGTTGCTCCTGTTTTCATTAAATATCAATGATGAATAGCTGTGAAAAGCTAATAGTTTTTAACAGGATTTTTCTCTGGGAACTTAAAAGGTATATAGTTCAAAATAATACATTTCATAGTAGTCATACTTATAACTGCTGTGCTTAGAAGTTGCATAAAATGTCTCCTTCTGACAAGTACAATATTGAACTAAAGCCATATGATTTGAATTGGTAAGCCTGCCAGCTGGCACAGACTCAAGTGTTGGTGTTGAAACCTGAAGCTCTAGCTGAAGCACCAATTGAGCTGTAGGAAGAACAGATCGAAAAAGTGACACTGTCTGGCAGGACAGAGGAGAGGGAGAGCAAGAGACGGAGGCAGACTGACGGAAACAAGAAAATATTGTATTTAAAAAAAAAATTTCTAACAGATTTCTCTCTTACTTATGTGTCTGATGTGTATTTTTTCCTCTTGAGTGCAAATGAAGGGAATGGATTATGACCACATGTAAGTATGCCATAAACTTAAATTGTAGATACATATGAATAAATGAAAATGGCAATCCTTGTTTTGATGAATATCAACATTTGTTTTGTGTTCGAATTCTAGCAATTATTTTGATAACAAAATTTTGATGTAATATAAATGGATCATTTTATGCACATGGAGAACATTTGGTGCATCAGAAAACATTTTAATTGACAAAAGAGTGATTAATGTATGTAATGTAATGGAAGTCTGTTTTCCTTCAGTGAAAGTGTAATCAAGTGGCTGTGGGCAGTCATTAACATTTTATACCCATTCTGCACTGTGACATCGTACTCCTTGAAAGTCTAATGGAACTCTATAAGTCTAATGGAACTCTATAACAGGTACTTTATCAAAGGGCCATCAGTATGATTTCATCCGTTCTGCCTTGAAACTCGTGAATGAAGCTCAGAATGGGGAAGTTTGGGATTGTAATCGGATTGTTCGTCTTATTGGGTGAAGTTTCCTCTATGTCAGAAGGTGAGAAAATGTATGCTGTGTTTATTCTACCATAGTTTGTGTTCTTCCATCTACGTTTCGCATCAATCACATACAAATTTCATGTTTCAGGAAATAAAAATGACGACCAGAGAGAAGCGATTCTGAAAGAGTTGGTTGAGATATGGAAAAAGGGTGGAGGCTGGTACCCACGCGGAGAACAACCTTCTCCAGAGAGAGAACAGAAACAGCAAATCCATACAGTCCTGCGCAACATTGTTGGAGGCCTCAAGTCTCTGGGACTTCTGCCCAAGAAATCTAATGGTCTTAACAAGCCACTTGACCGGAACAGGCTGTCGGGATTTCTTTATAACATCTCTATGTATCTCCAGGAAATGAGTGCTGAACTAGATGATGATCTACCTTTCAGCGATGATAATTTTTGGGAAAACCTATTGCATTCTTTTCTCCAGACTGAAGGAAAACCCCCACTAGGTGAATGGGTTGGGAGGATTCCTCCTAGACCAAGTTTTAGGCTACAAGACCTCTTTCTTTCTTTAAGAGGCAGCCCACATTGGGATGGACTACTCGGACTGGTGCAGAGCATCCTTACGCTCATTGAACAGCAGCCACAAAAACCCCTCCTCACATTTGTGTCACAAAACTGGAAGACTATCAGTGCTTTACTCGACACTGCTCTACAAGCTCTTGTCAGTGGGACCTATAGCCAGGCCAATGCAGGTCTCCAGGGATTTATTTGCAGCCTGAAAGCTGAAAGTGATTGTGCTTTTAACCTGAGCTGGCTGCAGCAACTCCTGACATTTCTGGAGACAAGGAACTGGAAACCTGTGGTGAACCTGCACCCAACAAATGTAGCCAGTGGCCACAGGGATGGTACCTTATTGCCAGGTCGTTTTAAGCCATTTAGCATTCCTCCTGGGGTTTTACGTGAGGATTACAATAAATCACAAGACACAGGGAGCCTTAGCTCTATGCAAGCTCTCCTTCTGCAGGCACTATCAAAGTCAAACACTGGGGAAAGAGCAGTACAATTTACTGAGCCTAACCCTGCCCTAGTCCAGGGACTTGATGGTCTCCGGCGTAGGCTCCTGCACAGAGTGGGTAGCACGGTGTACAGTAATCTGAGGAGGAAAGTGTCACGTGTGACCCTGGCACTGCTAGATGATCTAGGTAGCATGGCTGGAGAGCCCCAGTCCACTCAACTTGGAAGATGTTCTGTAGGCAAGTTTACACTATATATTTCTTCAGACGTTTTTTAACGATTTTTCCCATCGTGTATTTTATTGCACAATTGTGTCCGGATTCCTGAAATCACATTGGTCATATCAATCAACCAAGAGACATGATACTCTAAATCCTATGGTCTGGATAATCTATCCACCCTTTTGTTAATTTGTAACCATATACCCATGGCATTATGTGCCCAGCTAGCATGTAATTCCATTGAGCCTAATTGTATCTTTATTTCCGCAATTCACTAATGTATAGCTGTAGTACGGTTATCAGTCCCACTAATCTTCATTTTAATTTTTTTAGGTGACCTGAGACAGTTGATATTGTGGTAAGTTTCTTTTCACAAAGAAATAAACGTGCTTTTTAACACATTTCTAATGCTATTCTAATGCGCTTCATCACATAGGGGGATTAGACATAATCTAACATGGAATGCTCAAGCCATGGGTTTCACATCACACGGTTTACCAAGTCGGCCATCTTTGAAGTCCTGTTCGTCTTCAGAGACAGAAAAGCACAACTCAAAACAACAGCGGTCCACAAAAAGATCCAGACTCCTCCAGCCACAGCCATTATTGCAAAATCAAACAGAATCAGAGATGGCAGCCTCAGCAGAAATCCTAGAAGCAGCATGCAACGCCTCTATTCCTGGTCTCACTGGTGTTTCAAACTTTACTGTGTTTCTCTACTGTAATCTTTTTGATGGCGGTGATGCAACATTAGACCCGGAGGCTGGTCATGTAGTGCCTGACCTGCATGTCAGCTGTTCTAATGCGGCTTGGTACCTCAGTGCTGCAGAGGAAGATTTCCTCTGGGTACATGTGTGTAGTGAATTCTTTGCGCAGGATTTCAATAATACAGTATGTGCCAACTCTTCCTTTTGGCTGCATCGGGCCCATCAGGTATTAGTGATACATTTTTAAAAGATATCTGTAAAAAAAAATACAATTTTATACCAAACAAATACACTTTTTAACCAGACTTTTTGGTTCATTTGTTTGAACGCTAGTATGTTGTGTTGTGTGATTTTATTAGGCAGCGGTTACCAAGGACTACCATTACCTCAACCAGTCAAGTATTGATGACCTCTGCCTCCAACTCTCCAGTGAGATCGCTGGAAGTTCTGCAAGTATTGCAACTGAAGATTGCTTAGAACTGCTCAGTGCTAGATCTCTAAGTGCGCAAGATTTCAGAAGGTGTTTTTTGCCTAACAACTCCGCTCTTATATTAGCCTTATGTGGCAATGCGTCATATCCGTTAGCTCACACTGGCTGGGCTGCAGAATACTGCTCCAAAATCCTGAACAAATATTCACACCATGACTCCAAAAATGTCCTGTGTAACTTTGTAAATTGGACTGTGGAACATTTCACCCACTCTGAGCTGCTTGAACTCTGCGGAGACACAGCGGGTCTGAGGGATTACATTTGCAACAACGCGAGTCTTTATGCTATGCTGGTTCCTAAACAGCCTGTACTCTATAACTACTGTAACTCCAAATCAGACCCCAAGCAGGAGACCCAGTGTGTCCTCCAGCAACTGTTTGACATGCTGCCTGCTCCGTATGACTTTGACACACATCAGCTCTGTATCAATCCTATTCCTATCCTACAGGAAGCTATGTATGACTTAAACCATTGTGAGGGTGTTGCTGATAAACGTGTGGGCTGGCTGGCCACCGTAAGCTACGTGCTCCAAGTGTTAGATTTTGTTGTGGGGCTCTCAGCAGGCCTCGATGAAGGAGAACGGGAGGTGCACCAGGGCCTTGGCCAAGCTATTCTTCTATCCAGACTTCTGGACAATTCCTCTTTCTGGGCAACCCTTAGGCCAAATGCATCTGTTAGCGTGCTCCAAACTGTTGGTGTCTTTCTCAGACGAGAGCAGAATTATTCTCTTAAGGAAGAACTTCTTAGTTGTTTCAGTGTAAGTTCTATACAATTATTAATCGATACCATGGTTAATATTGTCAAGTCTAAATTTACACTAGCTGTCATAAATTATTGTGCAGAATTTGAACCAGGAGGTTGTTTTTGTTGTTGTCTTTTCAGCCTGTCCTGTGGGATCTCATTCAAAAAGAGGACAACTCCTCTGCACTGAGATTTTTAATTCAGGTACTCGGGACTCAAATGCTTTTTTTTTTTTTTTTTACAGAATGAAGAATGTTACTGTATTTACAAGATATTTCTGATTTATTGTGATATTTCTGTTTTATTAATAGTTCACAGCATGAATGAATGGACAGAATTGATTGCAATCACATGCTGTGGTAATGAACTCCAAGCAGATATGAATATGCACTTACATACTGGATATTCTTTATGCCGCATGTCTAGGAATACCTCCAGATGCCGAGAGAAAGAATACGCACTCTTGTGTTGTCTGCAGAAAAAGATGCAGTGAAAAGATTTTTGTCTCATGTACATCAAAGCTGGGACCAAATCCAAGTCGAGACAACACAGGTAACAAGTCCAAAGAGCTAATGCAAACCAAAGAACTAATGCATCCTTTTTTTTTTAGCTTCCATTTACTCCAGTGAGAGGGTTCTAGTCTGCTGAAAATGCAATCTGTTCGATTTGTAAACAATTGCTTATCTTTGCATCAATGCCAGGCCTCCCCCAAGGAAAAGGAGGCCATGGAGACAATGACTGCTGCCTTTATCCACAAATTCCCACGCGTTACTCCAGAACTATTTGTCGACCTCTCGCAGTTCATCCCTTACATGTCTGTATCCGACATAATGAATTTTCCTGCATCACTGATTGCCAACGATAGTGTGTGAGTGAACCATGCATACTCAATGAGTATATGCTGATATTTTGTGGAAATATATGCATTCATATGCATTCTTACAGGTTGATGGCTATTCGAGACCACAGCTCGGAGATGAAGTCTCCTCAGAAGCAAGCTTTCGCGAAACGTCTCCTTCAGTCCAATGTGGTAGGAGATGTTCCCTCCTGGCCTCCATATTTCCTCACCTCTGTTTTTCCTCTCCTCCCACATCTTCCTGTCAGCCACTTCCAACAGCTGACATACCAGCAGGTAGGTAAGCAAACATCTGAATATTCTGTGTATTTGCATGCCACAAACATCAGGAGAACAAAACTGAAGTTTGCATGTGTATCTCACAGCTCAACCCATTGGTCGATCTGTTGGCCAATAGTAGCCTGGATACCATAAGAGGAAGACATGTGTTTCGTACCCTGTTCAGCAAGAGGAAAAATCTCACTAGTGATACAATAATGAGGTAATTTACTTTTCTAATTTGCACAATCCAATGTCTGAGCCATACAATAGATGGATGAGCTGTTTTCTTTCTGTGACAGGTTAGGCGTTCTAATATGCTACATGAATTCAGAGGAACTACATGATTTCCTGTCTATACTATCTGTCTCACCTGCCCTGTGGCAACAGCTTGCACAATGTATTTCAGAAGGCCATGTCAGTGGAAATGGCAGAGTAAGCATGAACTTCTACATATATGTTTATAATGCATATTTTGGAGGATCCATTTAAATTTCTTACTGTAATTGTGTATGCAGTATGACTGAGCAGTGGGCAGCATTACAGCTCTATACAACTACAGGAACTCAGTTTTATTTCTGTGAAAAGTTATTTATATTCTTTGTGGCTTTTCGCTGTGTTCACCTATTTCCTCAGCCCTCTCAAAAAAAAAAGATTGTGGCCTGACAACTAGAAATAGACTTTTCTGTGTGAATGAGAATTTGGTTAAAGTGAGGAAAACATTATCAAATTTAAATGAGAAAGGACAGGAGAGGTGAGAAAAGCGGTGACAAACTGAGATTGGCTTTTGTTAAGTATTAAACAAAATTTGAAGGTAATTTTCATTCCTGTAACGTTTAGTCTCTGGCTTCAATCTCCTGTATAGTTAACTTACTATATGACATATGGTTCTCTTTTTCAAGTGCAGTTTCCAAACCCAGCAGCTCACCATCTAATCGACAATTTCGATCAACAAGTCTGTAGTGGGATGGTCAATAGCTGTCAAGTGCAATGGAAAACCTTCCTAATGCTTCCCATTGAACAAAGAATTTTCTCCAATGATTAAAATTAATACATTTGGTCTGGTTGAGGGTCAAACTACAATGACTGCTATATACTGTATCTTGTCATATATGCCATGCCGCTTTTTTTGTTTTGCAGGTTTCCCATTGGCTATCTATTGTTCTCAAACCCCTTAATGCTAGCTCATTATCTCCTCTGGCAATGGAATCTCTTCATGGTATATTACCCCAACTTGGTGCATCATTCCTACAAACATTACCCTCAACTGCTTTATTGGAACTCTTCTCTCAGCCTGACATACCAGTTTTCCCAGCTGCACAGGTAAACACCCCGTTTCCATTAGATTTGTTTCAAATTGATTTGACTTTGTTAAACTTGTAATCCTTCTCTTTCCTTTGAAGGCATTTCAAATTTTAAACAAGATATTACATGAAACAAATGTAAGTTTTGACTGATGATTTATACAACTATTGTGCCAGGGGTCAAAAAGCCTTGTATTCATTTCCCTTTCCTGTTTAAGATCAGCGCCAACACATTATGCAGGTTAAAGCCACTGTTTCGGGGTTTAGCTCCTGCGTTCTTGAAAACCTTGATCGTGCCTGACTCGATGGGAATGGCAGATTGCCAGTGCTGGAGCTCTCTGCTGAGAGACCTTCAGCCTGCGCATCGTGCAATGGTGCATAGCGCACTACAACAGGTAACATCAGCACCGATATATACTTACACTGTGAAACCAAGACCTTATGAATTAAACACTTATACAAACACGTGGCAGCTCGATTCTCCAATTTAAAATCACGTTTCGATTAGAAACATCCATTATGTACTACATTACCACACTGTAGACACATTACATCATAAGCAATTACAGATGCCTAGGTTTAAAATTATGCCAAATGAACAGTTCAGTGTATACTTTACTCATGGCGTCATTTTGACAGTTTAAACATTTTAAACAAGATCTTAATGGATTTGTTAATGTTACTGTCAAGTCTGCTTAAATTTCCTATAAAAAATTATAGCATTTTATCTGGTTCTTTAAATTCCAGAATGATGTCAGAAGCTGCTAAGGCATGACAGTGGCAGTAAAAATCCCTGTATGGCATGGCAAAGTCCATATGCTTGCATTTTCAGCATTTCCAACTTCTGAATGAAAATATGGAACTGATTAATCTGTAATAGTACACAATAGTCACATCTTTTCAAATTGTCATGGTTAATTCATGTTTAGTCATCTTTTAAAATGCCGCATTGTAAGTATCAGGTCCCGTGTGAGCTAACTCATATGTCCTGTTGGTCTAAAGGTTCTGGAGCATATGTCAACTAATAATACACTCTACCTGCACTGCCTCTTACCCTTCATTTCCCTGAAAAAATTGTCTGCTGAGCTTGATGGACAGACAATCCTCCGACACATTACTCTGTACAAAAACATGTCCTGGTCACCTCAACAGGTAATATCCTATTTATTGCTTGTACATCACTAGTAAACAATGATAGCAGATAATTATGCTAATAATGCCACAACCCGTGTTAGTTCCTGCTGAATGGATCTGTCCACAGCTAATAACACACTCATTTGCTGCAGCTCATCGGGTATGCTACAGATGAGCCTTTCAGTAAATTAATACAAAGTGCCTTTCACCTGCCATCAAGCAAATTGCGGTCACCGTGTTAGAATGCCTTGCATAAAAGAATGTGAATTATTAATGCATTAAAGTGATTTTGTCTCAGCCAAACTGGGTATCACATTCTATTTTGGTTGTGATCCAACTTCTCAAGTCTTTCATTCAACAGGCTCAGTTGCTTTTTAGAATGATTCAGCAGACCGAAAACGTCACCCGAGAGTCACTACTGTAAGTGAAATAAGTGAGCCACATGTCTTGTGGTATATTGATTCAGTCACATAAGTAGGTCTTGGGATTTGGCTTATATGAAGTACATTTAGTCTAATCAGACATGAATAATAATTCAATTATTTGTCCCATTTGAGCAAACTGAAATATTTTCTAGAATAAAGCAGCAGACTTGTTGGAGTACTGTATGATTTGTTTCTTCTTGTCACAGACATTTGGGCCGCATTGCGACTGGCATGAACTGTAAAAGCCTACAGCTTTGGGCCAATGAATCAGACTTCTCTGAACTCTTACGGTTTATTACAGAGTTGCCCGGTGGATTAAGGCCAGCTCTGGTGAGAATGTGTGAGACAAATTTCAATCCCTTTCCAGCCATTCATAATCACTGGCATACGGTGTTTTTCAAAATGATATTTCAAGACCAAGTCTATTGCGCTGCCAAAGCAAATAGCATTTCATTCAATCTGACACTAATGAAGGTTGCCTTTCTGGATAGCCAGTATATAACAAATGACATCAATATGCTGATTCCATTTTTTTTGCATAATGAAACAATATGATAATTAATGTCAATCAAACATTATAATACAAATCGAGATCTAATGAATATGCATATTTTAGAAAATATGTCAACCAAAACCAAATAATTATGATTTAACAGAGGAAATGTGTGATAGAGGAAATAAGAAAGAGACCGGAGGTGGGCCTGGATGGTCTCAACCCATCATTCACTGCAGGATTACCGTAAGATTATATACCCCTTTTGCTCTTTTTCCTCAATACTGCATCGAACCTCTAATATCCTCACTGTCAAATGTTGTTTCACAGCATGAGGATGATTGAGAGTCTGTCCAACGCATCACTGTCAGCTGTCCTAAACCATGTGCAGAGACATTTTATTGATTTCCTGGAGCTTCCACGACACAAGCAGATGACCTTGGCTGAGAAAGCTACCGACATGCTTGTAAGAGAAATAGTTTTTTTGTAAATATCTGTATGGAGTAAATCAGACCATTTAAAAAAATAATAATTTTAGGTATTTGAACTTCATTCACAGGTATGGCCTATAAAACAAACATTTTTGAGCACAGGGATTTTCTTGGCTTTAAATGTGAAATTAACCCTATAAGGACAAGCAAAGACACCTAAAAGTGCACACCAATATTCAATATTCAATATGAATAAGACACCAAAAATGAATAGTGCAGTGATTCATCAAGACCCCAGAGTGAATAATTATATTTTGTTATTATCTATTCCATCTGCAATAGATTTAATAAGTCACAAATTATATTTATTGGCTCATTACTATTGATTTCAGTGGTCAACCAGGTTATTAATAATGGAATAGTGTGAAAAAACATGAAGTAAAGGAAGTTGAATTAGATTATAATCAGGTTGTACAATATGCTGTCATCCAGGATACAGTCTTATAGTTGAAACATTAGTTCAGTATATCATTTCTCATTTGTGAGAAAACACAGTATGGCTAAGATTATTAAACAAGGCTGTCAGGTTTCAGAAACAAATTTCAGTTCCTCTCCAGTGCAAAGGATTCAGGAGCTTGAAAAGTTATGTTTTTCTTATTTGTTCTCAGTCGTAAATAAGCTCACCACTGTAGACAAACACTTCTGATGCACCAAAAACGTGTTATGTCTACAGCCTACTGAAACTTCTTGTCAGGCAAACTGAAGCCAGGATTGTCCTTATCTTTTTTATCCTTTCTGTCTACTTTTTTTAAAAACATTTCTATCAGATGATTGCTGAGGACAGAATATCAGGGGCCTCCATGGATCGGCTAGGCCCGCTTCTCTTTTTCTTGGACAGGGACACATTTTCTCAGGTGGACAGAGAGGCTCTGAAACTTCGCCTTGAGGACCTGAAACAGTACTGCATGCCCTCTGATACTTTCAGAGAAATGGCATATCTTCTTACAGAGAGAAATATGCTAGGGTAGGTCTTTATGCTATTTCTGATAAATATGGAATATGCTGAGGTGGAATAGAGCAAGACACCCCCTAGGGTAGATATGCTCCCAGTTTTATTTCTGTTCATGTCTAAATTAAATTGTTAGAACTATGCTCGCGCTATCTGTCCAGAATAGTATTGAAAAGAAAAATCTTCATAGTAATTTGACTGGATAGTTTTTTTTTTAGTGTATGTATAAAATGCTACTTTAAGCTATGGTCTATAAGTGTATTTTATAATGAATTCAATTCTAAAGAAAAACAATAATCTATCAAAACCTTCTTCAAATTCGACTGACTTCACCATTTAGCTTCCTTGACATTGTTTGGACCCTAAAACACTTCATTTTAATAAAAGTAGAAGCTACTAAGTAAATGAATAAATGCTTGATTCGTATCTGGCTTACAGAGAACCAAAGTCATGGACAGTAGGAGATGTTGAACATGTAGACCGACTAGTGTTCACCCTGTCACCTCAAATGATACGCTCTCTGCCACTGGTAAGAAGGAAAATAAACAAGACCATTTTAAAACCATCTTATCTAGCACTGTCCTAAGTTATAACATTATGTTGACGGCTATGTTTCTTTTAGGATGACTTAGGCAAAGACACAGTTGAGCAAGTCCTGCAAAGTCAGTGGCACTGGAAAGACACCAAGCTTGGTAAAATGTGTGCTGACCCCAAGGGACTAAAAGACAAGATTTACACCTTAATTCACAGAATAATCAGAGGACGGAGATGGATTAGAAGAGGTGAGGGATGTTTACTACCCCATGGAACTGCATGTATCTCAAGCTCCAGTAATGAATCAGACGTGACTAATACCATTTTGATAACAAGTTTGTGAACTTTTGTCAGAGCCAATCCCGACATGTGCGGATATCAAAGGGACTTTTCCCTCAGCGTGGCGATGGTATCAGCTCAATCGAATGAATAAACGAGAATTAAAGGAGTGTGTTGAGTTCCTAGGTCAGGATGGTTCTCTTGATGCTGAGCAGCGCTGGGCGTTGTGGACAGAACTCAGATCGGTTAGTTCACTAATAATCCAAAATTAAGAAATGGCATTGTGTGAAATGCCATTTTAGCCAAGATTTTTTTTCATCATATTAACTCAAATGAAGCACCTATATAAATATAGTAGGGATCAGTGGGGATCAATGGCTTAATGGTCAGATATATGTTGTTTTTTTTGCAGATTTATAAACCAGTGAGGGCACTCAGGCCAGCGCAGGTACTGGAGCTGGGCTGTATCATCACAGAGATGAGTGAGAGAGAACTGCAGATGGTGAACATGTCTGACCTAGCTGTAGTGGCTCATCTTGGAAGTATTAAAGCATGGAGCCCAAGAAAAGTATTCATTTATTTTTTACACACTTCTACACACTATTCTCTTCATTCCTTTGTAAATGACTGAGGTACCTAATTAAATTAGGAATGCAGATATTTTGAGATTGGGTCTATATCTATACAGAGTTTATATTCTATCACTATGCATTCCTCCTATGTAAATAAAAACAGAATTTTTCAGTACCCTTTTATGATCTTAAATTAAAAGGGTCACAAAATAGTACAGGAACATGACAAATAACATTAATACTGTTGAACATTACATGTAAGATTTCCCCAGTCCACGGTTTTCTATAAGAAATTCCATTCTGGGTTCTGGCACTGGCTTTGAGGATTGGTGCTCATTCAGCCACAAGAGCATTAGTGAGGTCAGGCCGGGGTGTTTGGTAATGAGGTTTCTTTGCATCAGCATGTCAGTTTATCCCAAAGGAGTTCAGTGGGGTTGAGGTCAGAGCTCTGTGCAGGACACTAAATTTCTTCCTGCTCCACCTTGCTTTGTGTAAAGGGGCTTTGGGCCCCTTAGATCCTTAGAGTAATCTTAATATTAAAGCATGCAAAGACAAAGCTGGCAATTCTTTAACCATTTATTTCTTTATCATGCTGAACAAAATATAGTTTTTTTTTTTAAATATGAGAATCACTAAACCATGTGAGCAGATGTGATGTTTTCAAGAGGTGTTTTTATACACTATTTATCAGTGAGTCGTTTCTAACAGCCACTGGCCTGAGCTGTTAATACAATTCAGTTAGGACACCACTTATCTGCATGATATTGGTCACTTTTTGTTTTACAAGCCATCCATTTAATCTAATTTTATCCAGATGAGATCGGCTCTACAGGGATTCCTGCGCCGCCACAAAGTGAAGCCTGAAGACCTTGGAGTGGTCACGTTGGTTTCTCTTGGCAATCTACTATGTGGCTTTACTCCCTCAGAAATTTCCCGTCTAGACCCATTTAACCTGAGGTTAGAGGAAGAATTCAAAAAGGTTTTGAAGTTTTCAAATTCTTGACAGCGATCATACTGTGCATCTGATCACAAATGTACGTGATGTTTGTCAGCATGGCTGCGATGTTCCTGAGGGAGACGTCCCTTCCTTGCTTGGAACAGCAAACTGGAGCTCTGACCGCCCGACTTTCTAGCCCCCTGGCATTCGGTCCTGTCAGCAGCTGGAGTGCTGAGATTTTCACTGAGATTGGGACTCTGGCAGGTGAAGAAGTCAAGTCAAATAAATGACACGTTGCAATAAATTCTTTTTGTTTTGCGAGAGAAAAATGTGTAGAATTTCATGTTATTGCGTGTCTCATAATGTCCAGGCATGTTAATTATACTTAAAGATTACAATCAGTGCCTTAAACCACCCTCTTTCAAAGAATCCTTTTAAACATCTGGAACTGTCAAATAACATAACTGTAATGGAACTTCGAAATCTCCGTACGTTAATACATTTTTATTTATTTATCTATTTCGATATGCGCCAACATTCAGTCTGCATTTTTCAAAATCCAATATATTTTTACTGCAAACACAAAATCACTCAGCCTGTTTTATATTTCGCATTCATGTAAGGCCAAGGGATAATGTTAGCCAAAAAATCACTTTAACTGTGTAAACAATGTACTGGCTAATAGTCAACTTTACTCCACTATAATATGTATTACTGCATGTTTTCGCCTTAAATCTTTGTATTTAAAAATAAAATATCTTATTTGTAAAAAAAATGTTATACCTAATTATATAATTATCTTTAGAATTACATCTATTAAAAATAGCCAAAAATAACCAGGAAAATATACCAAGTGCAAAATCCGACCTATTTGAAAGTTGTTCCTTCTAAGTTACACTTATACCAAACATTTGGCATGCTATTAGGTGCCAAAACAGGTAGCTTGCATCATAGTCTGAAAATGACCGAATGCACATATTTCTGCTTCAGGCAACTTTATAATGATGATCCTTTTTATCCTTAGCTGGACTTGATGACATGGTGTTGTCATCCCTCGTGAAGGAACAAATAGAAGGACTGACTCCATTAGCAATATCCCTGATACCCCCCAAAAAGATGGCTGTAAGAATTTCACACACATTATATTTTGTTCCCTGAGCTAGGGTTACATTGTATGACATTTGCTATGACAGTCTGTAACCAACATTCAGTAAATGTGATTTTTACAGGTGGTGTTCAGTGCAAGTCAGCTGTCCTGGCTGAATTCTGAGCAGGCGTGGGCCGTGACAGACGAGCAGTGGCAAAAGCTGGACAATGAGCAGAAACAAGCATTAAGCATGGCACTGTATGAAGGGGAAGCTATGTTTGCACACAGAGGTTAGCGTGCATTTCTACAAATCGAACCTTGCTACTGATTTGAGATCAGATTAGAGTGGAATAGAACATGGCCAGATTTCAGTCTGACATTCCTTGAACATTAAACTTATATACAAATGAACAAATTAATGATTTTTTTGATTGCAAATGGCAGACTTTTCATTTCTTCACACATAACACAAATAAATCTAAACATGTTTTTACTAAAATTACTTTGTCTTTCATATTTTAAGGCCATTTAAACTTAAGAAAACATTAAGGAAAATTAAACATATCTAGGTTCATTTGAAACATTATATATTATTAAATGGCAACTGTAAACATCTAAATCCAAATCCTGTGAACAGGAAAACAGCACTAACATTAATCTTATTCTGAAATGCAAAACATGTTATTTTATTTTGCCTTAATTGATGAATACAGTGGAATTGTATAGCTTTGCATGCTTCTTCTGGTGAAATTTAAAATAGCTTATTTGGTATTATTGTATTTTATACTGTTAGTCAACAGTGCTGGCAGGCCGCATATTATTAATTTTATGATGGAGACTGCGGGCCGGGGTTAATTTGAACAGGGGCCGCATTTGGCCCCCAGGCTGGACTTTGGACATGCCTGCTCTACAGCCTTTCTCTCTCTCTCTCTCTTAAAGTAAATAAAAAATATAGTTTGTCATGTTGCAGAGAAATCTCTGTCTGTTAGGTTTTCATGTAGCACAAACTTTTTAAGTGTACCCTGAATATTGCAAAGTGCTAAAAGTGCTATGTCCATCCTAAAATGCTACATAAACAGAACTTTGTTCATTGTGCCACTACTACACAAAAAAATCAATAAAACAAGTTCATTTGTTATGCAGTGTGCACGTTTATCAGCCATTCTGACCATTCAGAATTAAGTATTAAGCAGTGCAGTCGGTATAACTGCATATAACTCAGCATCCCCATGCTTTGGCTGATGTGTTCTGTTGATTGCTTAGCTGGTGTATGTATTGATCCTCCTGCCAAATTACCTTTCAGCTTGTCATTGTAACATAGTGTGTTTGTCTCTGCAGGCAGGAACACGGCTCCTTCAGTTTGGTTTGCTGACAACTTCACAGCCTGCATACTCTTGTTACTCTGTTCTCTCTTACATTTAATATAAACACCCACTGGAGAGTTATTCTTTCATATTTATTTGCTGTACATTATTAAATTCTTACATTTTTGATTAAAAACCAACCTCAGAAAAAAAAGTGTGTTTGATATTGTTCAGTTTGTTTGTTGCTTCATTTTTTCACATTCAGAAAACCAGCTGAACCTGGAAGGACACACACACACACACACACACACACACTGCCTCTCTGTAAATGAATGTATAGAGGAAATATGACAGTTTGAAATGATACTTCGACCTCAAGATAATAAATTGATGTAGAACAAAATAATCAGGCATCTTCTGAACAATCATTCATTCATCATCCATATTTATTAGCTGCTTTATCGTGGTCAAGGTCACTGATGATCTGGAGACTGCGGTTAAAGCGGGAATACATGCAGAATGGGAAACGAGTCTGCTGAAGGGCATGATACGTACATATTTATTCACACACAAATGTATTATATTTGCCAGCATGCTCCAGGAAGCAGAGGAGATGGCAGGAGCAAGGAGAACATTAGAAACTCTTCACAAGCAGTAACCCAAGCTCTGGACCGACCGGATCACCATGTTCAAGTGAAAATGAAATCTGCCGTACCAGCATACCACCTACCTGAAAGATTTGTGAATGGTTTTAATTATCGAATTTGATATTAACTGGCTGATCTGAATATGACACTTTGTTATGCACACACCTATAGTACCTTGCTGGACAGCTCGGTGGTTTGACTGTAGTTCTCCATGCATAATGTGCATTCACATTTATGGCAGTAATCCACAGTGACTTACACGAAATCACCATCAATACATTCTGTTACTGTTTCATTAGGATACAGACTATCTGTCTAAAACATTTTGTTGGGAGAGAATATAGTTATAAATGCAGTAATTTTCTTTCAATAGGAGAAAAGGCTCATTTAAGTTCTTCAGGAGTAGGACTTAGGAGTGCTACCGACTTACTGTTTTTACATCAAGAAGTGAGAGTTCGTTTTATTGCCTAGGTGCTTCACCGGTCTTGAATTATGTCTTTCTAGTACGCTGAAAGGTGATGAGACCTGTCAAGTAGCAGTTGAGAATCAGAGTGCATGGTGCAATGTGGAGTGACATTAGTGCTGTCCACTTTTGGCTTAGTAGGCAAGCTCCATTTTTAATTTGACGTGGGTAGCAACAGGAAACTAGCAGAAGAAATGGTGGGAGTATAGCATTGCCATGTTCTTTAGTTTTTTCCACCTGTGTATTTCTTGTGATCTAGTTTGTTGCTAGTGTCACCTGAACAGATATTACTCTATCCTAATGTCCTTATAGGGCAGAATGCATGCAAATACTACATTGGCGTTGCTGAGAATTGTTCAGTATGCAGATAATATCTGGTCAGCATTGGACTTTGCTTGTTCTCTTTCCAATTACACACCCAAGAGGTACTTAAAAAAGCTGACTCGACATGGATAATGCTGCTGCATTACATGCTGCTTTTCAAAATGGCATTTTTTCTATGCAGAGGCCTGAAGAGACCTCAAACAAAACTCCCATTTACCCATACACATTTTTCCAAACCCCCTAGATAGTGCATATGTCCTACTTCATAAATAGTGCACTAGATGTGTAAATCATTGAGAATGAAACAAAGCCACATCGAAAGCGATCATGCCCTTTTGATTAGTTGATTGATTCAGGTGAGTTTAGTTTGTCTGCCTCACGGGTTGCAGAGCGGTTTGCTCTGGCCTCGTGGGTGAAGGGTTCCTCCACCTTGTCCTTCTACGGTGAGCCATTATCGTCTCATAAAAACCCTAATGAAATAGTCTCGTTTTTTTTCTAACTGATTTTATTCATTGGGCCAATCAAAAACCTGCATTTCATTTGATCTTTTGACTTTGTAGAACGTGTAATCACGAAATGAAATATTCCAACACCGCCGATAGATGGCGCTGCAACACAGTAGCCGCTTCATCAATACTATACGCTTCAGTTTCTTTTCCCTTTTTTTTTTCTGCGCGTGCTCGTGTGACGTATTTCCTGAGGAGCGGCGTGTGGACCGCCTCTCCGTCCAGCTCTAGTAGAGGAGCCTCGCATTTTGCCGTGTATATGTTTTTTTGTTTGTATTTTATTTCCTTTTCATTTTGAATCCCTTTTCGTTTCCTCCTCGGTGACTTGAACATGTCCGGACAGCAATGGTAGCGTTCGGTCCAAACGGCGAGCCGTTGAAAGCGAGCCGTTGCTCAACAGCCGCGTCGCGTAACGGAAACCGGATCCAAAGAAAGCTAGCTAGCTATGGCAAAGTTTGTGTGCAGTACAGCAGATAGGTGTGTGTGTAGAGTTGTGAAGTAACTACGGACGGAGCTGTCAGGACATTTGGACACCCAAGAGAAGAGTTTCGTGGTGTGTGTTGCTGTTGTGTAGTTCGCCACGGCACACACGCGCGAGCAGCTGTAAGGTTTTTAAACCGGACTAACGGAGCTTCCCCATGTGAAACATGACTCCATGACCACACACTTACTCTTGTTTGGGCAGCTTCTGTACACTGTGTACACATTTCTCGCTTTTTGCGTGGCATACTGCTTTTGTTTTGTAAGCTTCTCCGGCTGTGTTAAACCAGGAAATCCGTAGACGGCAGTTTTATTTTGGTTTTAAGGCAGCCAGGTAGTTATACGCGACTTGTAGGACATTCGTCTTTTTTTTTTTGTTTTGTTTAAAATGTGTGGATTCGAATAGGGGGGAAAAACCTCACAGCCTGTATTCTACACATCAGCATCCGAAACACCAAATGTTGCCTGAGGTAAGATTTTTATCCTTCTTTTAAAAGCACTGGTTTTATTCGTCTTTCTGCAAAAATGCGGTGTTTTCCTTCAAACACGTTCACACTCGTATCGCTCCAAGAAGTATTAGTAATGAAGTCTATGATAAGATTTTCCTAAACGTTTCATTCAACGAGAATGAAATTCTATTTTTTTTACGTAACAAGAAAGTCTATAAATATTATCCGTTTAAGTGTTTATTTTGAAAAATAATGTCCTTGATCAGAAAGCAGATTCAAAGCCATGCTTGTTGAACTTGTTCAGTTTAAAACCCACATTCCTGTGAAATGTCAAATGAATTATATTACAGCAACTTCTAAAACCTGTTTAACTGTAAAAAGTTATGAGTGATAGTTGTTGTTGTTTTTTTTTATCCCTTCATATCCCAAACATCCACACAGACTGGATTTTATTTTGCACCTCCAGATCCAGCTTAAGTGACTCCGATATAAGCTCTTGCCTTCTGTCTCGCCTCAAGCTTCCCGATAATAAGGATTTGGACATGCGTGTCAGTGCTTCTTACTAAATCGTGACTCACTGGGTGTAAGAATTTTAGTTGGGGGTTGGGGTGGGGGGTTAGCAGTCAGTGGTTGCGTTTTTTTTTCAGTGCTCCCAGCACCGAGGATTGTAGAAATTAGTGCTTTTCTGCCCTTTGTATCTCTGACGAGCCTGTTGAGTGTTCACAGGCGCGTTTTGATCTCACAAAGCTCAGCTGATGTCACTCGAACGGAGTGTACTTTGAAATCGGTGTCAGTGTTTGCGTTAAAGCCTGTCTGTGAAGTACAACCTGTCTGTCTGCTTCTGTGTCGAGTGAGTACTTTTTATATTTTCTCAAAATGATATCTGCTTGCTTACATTTGTTCAGAGTAATGTAATATTAGTCTTGCTGTTTACGGATTACACAGTTTATACTGAACTGTGTACTATTTTTTTTCTTGTTGTTGTTTGTTTGTTTTGGGAAGCATTTCTATATTAATGTTCTTTCGTTTGTGGAATAGTTGTCTGGTCTGGAAATGTTTTGCGTGAGAAACTGGGTCCCAACTGTAAACTTTTGTGAACGTAGAGAGATTGTAGTATTGAGCGGAACAGTGATATTTTGCGCCGCTCACAGGAATGACATTGCGAGAGTGTTTATAGCTTGGTTATGTTGCATTTATGAATTTGCAGTACTGATTTGATAGTTATTATACCACAGCATGGTGTTAGCTGCATGCATATACACAGATACAAAATTACTACACTCAGACAGTAAACCTAAATGATATAAAGGTGTTAAGAAATAAAGCCATATAATCGTGAATGTGCCGAAGGGTCTTTTAAAGATTTGTTAAGGTCTCTGTCAAGCTCCCAAACACTTTACAGTTTATCAGTGACATGACAAGTTGTGGGTTATTTTATTCTTTGTCTTATTATCTCCAGTAAAGGAGAAGATTGTGAAGAATGACTTTATTGCTGCCATACTGCTGTCAGCAGGAAGTAACTTATTTCACAACATTATGTGAAGACATAGTTTTCATCATAAGTAACAGTTTTATTGTAGATTATTTGAATTGACTGTCTTTCCTGTTATTCCTGTTATTAAAATTTTTGTACAAGTCCTGTAAGTCCCTGACACTGCAGCTGCAAATCTGGGAGGTTCAGGACATACATTTGTTGATGTATTGTTTAAGTTTTCGTCATACTTTGTAGCAGCAAGACACGTCTGCGGTTAGCTGATATGGACAGGCCTTAGCTAGTAAACATGATCTTTCTTTTATTTGCATTATACAGATGATGTTCTAAAAGCACACCCATAAGATGCAAAGAAAATGTCGACAAACAGCTTTTATGTAGCTGTTGAAAAGTGGTTTAGAACTCTCTTTGTGGTGGTTCATTTCTTTGTTGTTGAACAGATGAATTCCGTGAGAACAGAAAGTGTTTGATGTATAGACAAGCCACTTTGCGCAGTTACATCTTTTTTGATTGTCCACGTCTATCTAACGGAAATGACACAAAATTTCCTCCAAATCCTGTTGTGTAAAACAAATGATATTTGCTGCCATATGGTGACATCATCAGTTTAAATCTCTGTTGAACAAATATCTTATCCTACTTGTCCAACTGGATAGCAGAGTTGTCAACTGGAAGCCAGCAATCATAGCAAGATGTTGGCTTTATGCTTGCCAGGTTTTTTCCTCCATCTTGCTCCTTGCTGCCAATACACAGAAAACTGCTTTGATGTCTGGCCCTTGTTTCTGATAGCGATGCTTCTTTATTTAGGGACGTTGATGCTGACCTATAACAGTCTGTTTCTCGATGTTACAATTTGTTTCTGGTGATGCCTGAAATGGAAAAATAAATAAATTGGTTCGAAACTACTCCATATAAATGTATATTAAAAGGAAGCATCAGGAACTATATGGAAGGTATTTTAAAATTTTTGTATAGACTGACTGTTAACAAAATCAAAATTTGAAAGTGTATTTGATTGTTTTTTTTTTTGTTTTTTTTTTAAATATATTTTAGATATGTAGTGGTGTGTGTATGTGTATGTATATGTATATATATATATATATATATATATATATATATATATATATATATATATATATATATATATTTAGTTTAGCTATATATTTATTTGTACTATTGTTTTTTTTTTTTTTTTTTTTTTTTTTAAACAAAACTATTGCCATTTTTTTTTTAACTCTGCCCTTGTTGCATATATCATTTAAAGTTTTATCTCTGAGACAGACAGAGAGAAAACAAGACGGATAGAGCATGAGGTACAAACAGAATGAAAGAGACACAGCGAGACGAAGCAAGATGCAGACTGTGAGAGAGAAAAAACAAAACAGAGAAGACAGATCGACCATGCAAAAGAACTCTGTCAATCCCTTTACTGTGCTTGGTCAAATTCCTATCTAAACCAGAATCTTGTATGCTGTGAGGGAAGCTAGTTGATTGCTATGTGCGTTTACTAATTATGCTCTACGGTGCACTAGTACCCCCCACACTATTTCAATGAATCGTTGTGTGCATTTTAATGTAGAATAATTATTCAGTTTTATAATTCAGTGTATTTTATTTTTTTTTGTAATCTTTGAGTTCTCCAAAGAGAAGTATGAATCTTGTTTGTGCAACATTTACAAATATTACACACTTAAGCAGCACATATGCAGGTTTTGCTGCACTCTTGCTCTTTCCTCATTCTAACAGAATTCCTGTTAATGCAGTTCTTTGTTTACTGCCATGCTTGATGCAAAATGCACAATACCTTTAAAAGGTGGTGCCATGGCAGACGTACAGTAATGTTAAATATAGCTGAACTCCATTGACATTTTTGCTTCAATGGAACAAAGAAATGTATTCTGTCTCCAGAATACATTGTCACTGTGTAAGAGAGTTCATTTGAACAGAATGATCATAAACTGTTTCAGTATGTTTTTATTGAAATGTACATGGATTCATTTCAAGTGTTAAGTTCAGATTTTACCCAGAACACATGGATTTTTGTGTGCCAACTTTGAAAAGAGAATAGGACATTTTCCTAGAGGACTCCAAAAAATGAATTAAAGATAGGCTGTATGTATTATTCAGTCACAAGTGTTCAAATTTAGTCAAAGGCTCACAAAATTTGAAAAAAGTTTCAATAATGTATATATGGAGATAACAATTGCTATTACATGGCACATTTCTGGTTAAAACACAACTGTTCTTAACTGTCCCCATTCTTTCTAGCATTAATGGTGATGCGGTCGCAGCAGCCCTCAGACACACAGCAGAGTTCAGTGGAGTTGAAATGATTGTCAAGATGTAGTTAGAAATTAACTGAAAATTAATTTCAGTCGTGAAGGCGGAGATGAATTTCTATTGTGACGTTGAAAATGAATTCATATTAAGAGCCTTAATCTCTACAATATGAAATATTCTACATCTCCACAACAATCTCCATGTACACAATTTAAATGAAATAATCTATGTGAAATGGAGAGTCATTTATATTGTGATTACATTTATTCAGTTGGAGATGAATTCATATTCTGGAAATAGAGATTAATCCTTAGTGTAGAGATGAAGGATTGTGTTGTAGTTAAATATCTGCCCAGTTGTTTAGTGCTTAGAAGGTTGCAAGATTTACCCTGAAAAATTCTGAAGTTTCCTGAAAGTCCATTTGCCTAAATTGTTTTCTGTTGCCTGCATTGTGCATTATTTGGAGTACAGCCATTCTGAATTGTTGTCTTCATTGCTAATGAGTAGACTATCACCTTTGTGGTTTGTTATTTTTGTAACGAATTTGTTTTCAAGTGGTCTCAATTAACTAGTGTGCTTTCTTAACACTGACAAATGAGATGCTTATGCATGCTGCTAACTGTGTATCTCAAGTTTGTAAAAAAAAAAACAAAAACAAAACGTGCACAACACAAACACAAGGCCACTAATTTAGATGCTTCAGGGTTGTTCATAGACTGTAAGGTAAAAGGTACAGTATGGGTACATTTTGTTCCAAAGGATATGAATGTACTGAATGTTCTTTTAAGTTTTAGCTATGTGGCTAAGACGTTTTCTTATTCATCCTCAAAAAATCTCTCTCAAATTCAGTTTGGTGCTTTTCCATTCTGTCTGTGTGCATTATTTTGTCATCTGTCATGGTGAATCTGAATGTTCCCTAAAATGGGAATTGAGAGTTTAAAACATGAGGATGAATAGTCTGCAAACAATGCTGTTATTTTCCCTCCCTCTTTCAATCTGCTTTCCAATTCATGGAAAGGAAGAACAAAGTTACCAGATTGTGAGATAAGATGCAGTTCCTTTATTGTATAGACAGAACATAAAGAAAGCAGCTAGTGCAAGTTTTGAGCATATTGTGATGTTTGTCTATTTACCGCTTCTAAATTGGTCGTATGCCAGTTTTTCATTCTCTTTTTTTCAATGGGTAGCGTGAAATTCAGTATGTGCTATCTTTCAGATGTCTGCTTCAGCCTCTGCATCTTTTAGAAAATGTATTGGTCTTTCTATTTTGTCTTTCTAATTGATCACATTGGTTTCTCTAAAGAAAGAATGAAGATAGTCCGGTGGACAATGAAAAAAAAAAAGGACAATGATGGGAAAGGCCTTGTTGTGTGGGCGTTCTCTGTAGCTGTAGGTGAATAAAAGTGTCCCATCGTTGGTCAGGAAGTAACAGTTGTTACTTTTGCCATGTTGATAAAAAGTAGAAAACAGCTTTTGGCACCAAAGGCACTATATTTTAGTGAAGAAGCAAAAAGTTGTTCTTGAAAGATTATTTCTTCAGCATCATTTCACATTTTTTAAAGTAAATCATTACTAGTTTCATCTTTACGTCAGAGACGACTGTCTGAGTTGGAGCCAAATATTGTTGAGCTGTTTGTAAGAGATTTACGGATGTATTAATTGCAACTGCATGTGTATGGCAAAAAAAATAGTGACTGGCTCTCTTCATTAGGGTGTGCACTTTTAAAGCAAAGCCACTCAAGCCATTTTCATCCATCACAGTTACAGTAATTTAAGTGGGTGTTTCTACGGTCACCCACTATAATTTCTGAAGTGAGCCTTGTTAATGCGGTAAACAACACTTATGTAGAAATACTCACCAGAATCCCAAACGATTGCAAACTGTTGGTTTGTCTTCTCCGGGATTTGTGTTGGGTGTGCTGCTAAAGTGTGCACACTGTTATTCTCGCGAAAAATTCCTGCTTGTTTACCTGCTTAATTACACTGTAGTCTAATCTCTATAATGACTGTAATAAGGAGCATGGAAACAAATTGAAAGCAATTCATCTAGGCATCTTCAGTGTGTTTAGTTTAACTTTGTAATTTTTGTTTGTAGTAAGTTTGCAGCTTTTCTTATTTCAGTTTTACAGAATGGGAGTTTTGAAATGCTGACAAGTGAGACTAGGAATTTTGACTTTTTTCTATTAAAATGTCTTGGACTCTATATACCTGTTATTTGTTTTTAATAAGCTCCAGTATTTGATTTGTCTTAACTGCCACAAATGGACCGTAAATCACACTTTAATTTTGACAGCGCAGGTATAATAGCTGACTCATTGTAGACTATTCTCTCTCTCCTCCCAAGGTGATCTGAAAGCTTTGCTGCATCTGCTTCATGTGCACGTTTTGAGGGATTTGAAGAGCCGAGGTTTCTGCGACCTCCACCCTCTCTGATGGAGCTGTGCCTGGCCTGCTTGCCGCTCGTCACACTGCTGACCCTCCTGACCGCCGAGGTCACGCCGTCCCTTGCCCAGAAGGTTTACACAAACACATGGGCCGTCCATATCAGTGGCGGAGAGGAAGAAGCCAACCGCATTGCCCAAAAACACGGGTTCATTAACCACGGCAATGTGAGTAGCGTGCGAGCAATGCACTTTGTGACTTTTTGTCGTGGTAAGAATTTCTGAACTGATTTTTCCTGATGTACAACTCTGCTGTCTGCTGGCATTCAGTAATTCAACCATAATTATAACTTACAAACCTATTCAAGAATGACGATTATGCATTCTTGTAGAATTTCAAGCCTCCTCCTGGTCGTATGGTCTGTTTAGGGGTTATTTATTTGTTTTTCTTTGGTTTGTTTGTTTGTTTGTTTTTATTTATTGGCTCTGTAATATTACTCTTAGGGACATGCATTTCAAATGCATCTCTCCTGCATCCATGCACAGCTTGTGCCTGTTATCATACTCAACTTAAAAATTGTCTGTGTAATAGAGAATCTATGAAGCTTGGCTCTCTCACACCATAGACAAAGTGAAAATTTGACCCGTTATTGATATTCTGTCAAGTGTGGGGGGGGGGGGGGCTTTTAGAATATTGTAACGTAGCAGGAGAAAATATTTTTGCTGATGAAATGCGTTTACTGATCAATTTACTTTCTTTGTAAAACCGCTCACTTTTAAGTACTTAATGTTCTAGCATGCTCCACATTAGTTAAACATTTTTTTGCTGCAGCAGAAACCTGGTCCCCATCTTTCATACATCACTTGTTGGGGTCTGATAGATTACCTAATCCTGATTAGTCCCATTCATGAGCAGCGTGTTAAAAATAATGCACTGACTATCGTAATGCAATTTTGAGTTTGGAATTTAATAGGATCAGAAGGCATTTAGATTATGAATTAAATAATGAGGTAGATGTCAGTTTGTGGACCCCTAAACAAAACATTTGTGTGTTTTTGAACACCTGACTGATCAGATCTTTCTGTGTGCGCTCTTCCATATTTTGTGGAAGAACCACTTGTTGGTGTGACGGACAGGTGAGTGCAAACTTTTAGCAAATAATTTTTTTTATCCCTTTTTTTTATCCCGTTTTTATACTGATGTGTAGATGGTGGGTGGAACGATGTAAAGTTTCCTGAATTAGGTAATGAGAAGGGCGTGAAGTTGTTTTACACCTGGTACGTTGAAGCTGTGAACATTTAAACCCGGTCTCCAAATCCGGAGCTCATGGTGCAACTTTATTTCAATTATTTTTAGCTGCAGTATATGGCTTTTGTTAGTCATATCTGAGGGTTGTGTATTTGATCCCCCCCCCTCTCGCTCTCTTGTCTACATAGAGTCCAGTGTTGCCGTGTCATCCATGTCTGGTTAGGTTTGTTTTCTCAGAATAGACGGCTAGTTCAGCCCTCTATGAACCATTGCATATTGACTGTTCTTTTCTGTTGCTATTATTTGCACAGTGTGTTTGTTGTAGACACAGATGATCCATCCTGTCTACCAGGTACAAAATCAGAATGGCTTTCAGAGAGGACTTTGAACGCTGTAAACTTTAAACACCAGTAAGGGAAAAAGCCGTTGCTGAAGTATTAATTCTCTTCCTTCCACGTGTTTATGGGGAGATCGTAAATGTATAATTTTCCTAAATGTATGTTTTGATCACTCTGGGTGGCTGATGAAATGAATAAAACATTTTCCTGTCTATTTGGGGGTAGTGTTGGTGTGTGCGCACATGTCTGCTATTTTTGAAGTTCAGCCTTCTATATAGGCATGCTGTGGGATAAAGCGCCCCCCCCCTCTTCTTTCTTAAAGCGTTCTTGCCTTCATTTCCTCTAAAGTATCTTGGATGCAACTGCCCTTGACCTTAAATCAAACTGATTTAGATGTCACTCTCCCTTGTGTTTTCTACTGAATATTTTATGACTGACAAAGGGTGTTTCACAAAATAACCAGACCAAAAAGACCAACTGGATATATTTACTTTCCATATTTCTCTGTGCTAATTAATTAATTAGCGATGAGTGATTACTGCAGAAAACATTCCATGACTGTGTTAATGCTTTCAAAGAAAAACAGAAATGGTGCATCACCCTTCTTTCTTATAGACTACATGTGTGAAATGAGTTCTGGAAACCCGTTGGACCAGGAAAGTTGAAATTCTGTGTGAGTGAAATAAATTCACTCAGATATACTTTTTCAGAACATTTTTAACAGTAGAAGTCATCCAAAGCAGTTTTGCAAAGAAAATATGGATACGAAGCTGAAATTTATATTTTACATGTATACCTAATTAGATTGATGCATTTGATCATTTTTAAATGTATACCCAATAGTCTTTCTCTGGGAACTGTGAAGAGAATACACTGCCGTGTCAGTGACACCACTTGAATGTGTTAAATATGCATGCTATAGATTTATTCAGGTCTAACTGCATTAACAGGAATTATAAGTATGAGCATCCTACTCAAAACATTTCAGCTTTACATGATAAAGTCAGCAGCCGTTCTGCGATTGAGACTTGAGTGTAAACTGCTCTTACGGTCTGTAAGCTATCCAAGAAAGAAAATACACACTGTGTTCGGGAAAACGGTGCACACTGTGTCAGGTCTCAAATCTCAGGCTCTGGTGTTTGAACAGTGGTTTTAATGAAGCGCGTGAGGACAGCCAACCTGGGGACACTGAGCAGTAACAGGGTGTGCGGCCATTAAAAATAAGTGCAGGGTACCGTGAATTGCCCTTTCAGTGTCTAGAGAAGCAGTCGTGTCTGAGAGCACCTTATTTCAGAAAGAACTGAGATACATGTAAGGGTTTTTATGGTGATTTTGTTTTTTTCAGCCCACCCGCCCTCCGAACCAAGGCTTGTATGCGAACTCCTTGTTACCTAATTTATCCTGTTAAGGTTTATTAGCTGCATTTGCATCAGTCTTGCTTGTCTGATATTAGTAAAAGGCATCATTGAGCTCTTTTTGTCAGAAGCTGTTAATGTTTTTCCTTTTAGAGCTAGTTACCCTGAATTAAAATATAATTACTGATTTGAAATGTTAATGTCTGTTAAAATCCTTTTTCTAGGCGCATGTGAATGTTGATGCATATTCATCACTCTGTCCTCTAGCGGCCAGTTATTTTTCGCTCTAGTGTGTTGCTCTATTTCAAAATATTTTTGGCTGATTATTAAATTGCATACACTGTCTTGCTTTCCCCGATGAACAGTCTATGATCCAAAAGCCTACACAAGCTCAGTTTCATACCAAGCTTGAGCGTACACCAGCCAAATGAGGGGACTTTAGATGGATCTTTTCCCGAGATGAAGAATTTTCCAGTTCCAGAATAAAGTATGCAGTGTATTTTCCAGCATGTTCCCAGTATTACCGAATGAAAGTGAGCGTTTATGCACTGCCGCATGTTTTATTATTCGATTAGCCTTGAGAGTCAGAATTTTCTGAAGTGGAAGCTCGATGTCTCTCGATGTCCCAGCATCTGTTGAACCATGTAGACATTCGCTGTGGGCCGTGTAAAAGCGGCAGAATCCATCAGGCGAGACTGATGTCTAGATAAACTGTTGCCGCACAATCGTTCTCTTTTCTAAACCTCAGTTTCTCCCATCAAGCTTATTATGAAAACTGAGTCAGGCCATTCAGGCCGTGGAAAGAGCTGTCCGTTGGCACTCGCAGAATGATGTGATGTAACAAGTGTAATGATTTGACGATGGTAATGAACGCGGTTGTAATTCGATTTCTGATGGTTCATTTTAAATGTTTGTATGGGAGTGAGGTGGAAAGCATCCAGGTACATGGTCTTTCATTGTGAGGCTTTAATTCGGTCACGCCCGTATCGGTGCCACAATCAGAACTGACACCTACGGCTTGTTACCTAAATTCTTCACTTTGTATTTGACTTTGTTTTTAAATGCACTCTTAAAAACAAGGGCTTAAACTCCATACAATGCATCTGTTAAATTTGTGCAGATGTTAAACCAGGTCATTGCAGGTGATGTGCTCATGCAGAGAAAGAAAGATCACAGCTGCAGCTGACTTTTTTTTTTTTCCTCTCTTCCTTCTCCTTTTCTCCCTTGTTTAAGGGCACATTATTGACCCTGGACTATTTTTTTTTCCTCTAACAGAATGGCACCAAATATAGATACACCAGAGAGGTATGCCTTACTGTACCAGCCATCAGAATTTGTTCTAGTCTATCTGACTGGTGGAGGGTTTGCTTTTTGTTCGAGTAGATACAGTTGATCAATACTTACCTAGATATGTTCACTGTGAATAGCAGAACAGTAGATACGTATAGCTTTTTTTTTTAATGCACCCAGGAATTAAGAGGAATCAAAATTAAAATTTTATAACAAGTATCTGATTCTTAATCGTAAGTATCTGATTCCAGAATCAGAATCAACTTTCGGGTTCCCAACACTATCCAGATGTAGGATTAATCATCAATTTCCGCTTAAAAAAAAAAAAAAAGACAAATAGTCTCGGAAACATGCAGTTTTCTTTTCTCTAAATAAACTGTTGTCACCAGGCAGTCTTATTGGGTCAGCAGATTTCTGAACTGCTTTGCGTAACCAACATTTCCTCATTTTTATTTCATATGTTGCTGGATGTTTAGATGTTCAGGGTTTTTTTTGCTTTCTGTTAATTGCATTACAATTTTGATAGATCTGTTTGATGTATACTAATCATCCAGAACATAACCACACCTGCCTAATACTTAATTGGTTCCTTTTGTGCCCCCAAAACACAAGAACCCTTAATGCTTATTAAACGCAACTTTGCTTTCCTTATTAAAAACAAGTTTTTGAGCTTGGTGGTTCTGCACTCATAGTTTCTCATAAACTCTGCATCTCACTTGTTTATTTCTTGTTGCCTCTATGCTGTACCACCACCAGATGCTTCTTCCAATTGAATAGAGAATGGCCGTACCACACCATGGCTGTTTTCAGAGCTTTGGCAGAGAAACAGTGTGTGTCTCGTTTCCTCTAGCGCAATCTTCATACCGCAACATTAAAAGGTTTAGCCTGAACTTCCCCATATTTTTGTTTTCCAGGAATAGTGTGTGCTCTGAATAATTTACAAATAAGGCAAAGTTGCAAGGAAACTTCAACCACATTTCCCACTATGTTTTTTCCCCCTCAACAGTTGCGGTCGCCTTGTTGATATACAAGTGAGGTTTCGGCTCTGTTCAGTTGCAAAAATTTTACTGCCTGAAGTAGAGAGGCTGTGGATGCGGTAAAAATGAGTCAAGATGACCACACTTGAAGAAATAAATGTAAAACATAGTAATGTATAGCCTTGAAAGCCTTTGTGAATGTGCTAGCTGTTTTGAAGGCTTAAGAATGCAACAGACAAAAATGAGCGACCAGTTTAGAATCATTTATTTATTTATTGCTCGTTTGTGCAAATAAATACAGTGGTCCCCTGGGTGTTATGGGGTGACATTCTAACCCCAACAATCTGCTCAGTGTTTGTTCCAATTGTTCTGTTTTTTTTTTTTTTTTTTAAATCTGTGATTGACAGTCAACATTGATAAATGATCAATTTCTGCTTTTACCCCACCCTTCCATTCCTCCATTCTTTAGGTACCCTGCTTCACTTTTGCCTTTTGACAAGGCTAGTGCATATTTTTTGTGAAACCTGGCAGGGTGCGGATGGTTGCTTTGTAACGAAAGGGTACGATGGCCGCGCTTGTCTCTGCCTTTCACAGAGAATGCCTTTCTCTGAGCAGCAGTATTGTTCTGCCTAGCCTTGAGTTCTGAGTTGTCAGTTGATATCAGTAATTATCTTCATGCTGAAGAAATCAGAAAGCAAAAGACTTATTGAACAGCTTGTTCCAGAAATACATTTTTTACCCTTTTGAAACTAAGCTTTCGAGTTTGACCTTGAGCTCAGTAAACAAATATTCAGTACACTTTCTTCTCACAAGCAGTCAGTTGTTTCTATTGTTGCACAATTTTTTTTTAAAGATAGAAAAAACAATTGTGTAAAACATTTACATAAATACATGTGATTAACTTAAAAAAGGCTGTTGTTAATGCAAGTTTGAAGTTTGATGCACTGTTATATTTAATGCTGTTAAACAGTTTTTTGTCAAATTTGTTTGCATACAGTTGTATGGGCAGAACCTTAAAACCTGCTCTGAAATTTCATCCATCTTGACAACTGAAGCATGAGATTCTCATCTCGCCATATTCGAAGTATGCATCTGATTAGGATCTGTATCAGTCAATGCCCAGAGATTTGATTTGAAATCTGTAGCAAGCGCAATCAGAAATTGGACGGGCAGGATTGGTACATACCTAGTTTGAATTAAGGCTCAGCTTGGCTGTCAGATATTTGCAAGGGAAAGATCTGTGCTTGCTGCTGTAGGAGTGAAGCCAGATTTATCATTCATATGATATTTACATTCATACAGATCATTATCCATTCTTTGAAATATGAGGTTAGAATTCCTGCACTCGAAACATGCCATTTATTTATTTATTTTAACATCACATTTGCACAGTCGACCTCAAAAGTGTTTATAATCCAGAAAATACTGTTTGATATCAAGTCAAAAATAAAGGGGGAGGGGGGGGTCAAGTAAAAATCCTTCAAATGTGAGTCACTAGATTTATTGCAACACTGAGTTTCTTCAAGGCTGGATGTTGCAACCATAATGACCTTGGTTGGGATTGAGAGTACACTTGGAATATTGTTTTTCACTTTGCCGAAGTGCATACTTCGAGGTTAATGTGAGACCTGGCCCAATATGTCTGTTCAAATCTCCAGGTGTTTACAAATACCTCATTTGCTGACCTTTAATATGGTGTAAATTTTAAGACATGTTTAAACCTTCAAGTGATGGGATTGGTTTAAATGGCGCCATTACTTTTACACAAATCTTTTGACTTTAAAAATAGGCAATGGAGTGAGGTAATAGGTAAAGGTGGCTGAAAAACACTTTAGTTGAATGTACACGGTTAAGTAGAGGAATAATATTTGTTCAAATATACACCATTTTAGTTTGGTTTCTACTGTTCAGGAAATACTTTGGTCTTTGGCCATACTAGAAGGCTGCATTTTATTATTATGTAATGTATATCGTATTCTGTTTTTATATATAGAAGACTGATATAAATTCAATTGAGTTGAACGAAGCAATTTTGAGCTGTCCTTGAATTGAATTAATCTCATTAGCTTGCTTCCCCATGAATTCAGCATTGGGTCCTTATCATTATGCAGCAGATTCCACTGAGACATTTAAACTATTCTTTTAGCGAAGTGGAAAAAAGTGCAGTGTGCAAAATTAGGATGAATTTGTTCCAGGAAGCTATGCATTCTATTATTTTGAATCTTCAGTTTTAGTCTTGTTTCCTGCTGTAGAACCTATAAAAATAAATGATAACTTGAATGTATTAAGAGCCTTCCATTGAGTCAGCACAAGGAGTGACGGCTGTAAACAGTTTCAACCCACAGTCTACTGAAAGTCAAGCTAGCAGTTGGTAGACATGCCAGCGTGGGTTTAGGTCAGAGCTGCCGTCTGATGTAAATATCTGCAGTTTTCTCCGCTGACACCTGAACGAAAACATTCCTTCTGCGATTTCCAAAGAGCAGCTGAGCCGATACTGCTATTGGCCTTTCCCGAGCCTAAACATTTAAACATTATGGTTACCTCCCCATCCTCCCGTCTAATTATACCCAACTTCCTCAAAGTGTGTGTCAGAATTATTGGTCTAGTTAATGGAGTTGAACTCCAGACAGGTCAAAAAGGCCAATAACCAAAGCCAGATGTGTTTCAGGTGCAAGCCTGTACATCCCTCTCATCAAGCTTTACCAGCCTCCAACCAAAAACACTTAACTGATCGGTAATGGCTAGATGGCCCGAGTGAGTAACATTTCATTTGTAATAATGTCTGCAAAAGCCTCAGTGTAATTTGTCTCTGGCAGGTCCTCATGTCAACTAAATCATTGGGCAAAGGTTAAAGCAAAGGATTAACTGCTCACAACGATTGAGTATTGCAATTAGGCCAGGGTACAACGAAATGCTAATGGTTTTGCTATTAGAAACAGCTTTAAAGATGATTTAATAAGTCCAGGTGGATGGTGTCCACTTGTCCCTGGAGTATACACCCTGCTGCAGATTAAAGTTAGAACTGCTCAGTAGAGTTATAGCAAATAATGTCAGTTAACGAATATAAAAATGTATCTATAATTGAGGGTGATATTTTTCCTTTATTTTTATAGTTGTGAAGTGACAAACTTTTTTGCTTTAAAAAATATTGAGTCGCTTAATGGGTTTGTGTTTGTAATAGCAGTGCGATATTAGCTAGAGTAATATGTAGTGGTGCTCTCTTTCTAAACCAATTATCTGCCTCATTACTTTTAATACAATAACATTTACTTCTAGTTTTTTATTAATACAAATCTAAGTAAAGCATAAGTTAACATTCTTGCATATATTGCGGTTTCTTTTTCACTAAAGGTTAGTATGGTTACATTTGTATTTTTGCACTAACTGTTATTATTGCCATTAAAATGCACCTCACTTTGGGAGTTACAGTGCATATTTGCTCTATTAAGGTTGAATTATATGCACTTTAAATGGCAAAGCTGATGTTGAGTATTTATACTTTTATGTTTTTGTAGTAGTCTGAGCCAGATGTCAAGAAGTCCTATCAGTGTTTGCGCTTTAGTATGGGAAATATGAGTTTCATCATCTACTTTTTTTTTAGTAACTTAAAAAAAAAAGATATTGCATTTGGCCCATGTTGCTTGGAGCTGTTTATTTTACAAGCCTACATTTATCCAGTGTTATTCCTCTTTTTCTCTGTGCAGTATGAAACGATTGTGTGGGTTACAGGTCTATTTCTCCATCTGTTCAGCACTCAAAGCTGTATGTTTTCTTGATGCCTTTTCTTCTATAATAGGCTCATTTGTAGGAATCCACACCTGATGTCTTATCATTTTCCCCCTTGTTCTTATCAGTGTCCTTCACATTCACAGGCATGCATGCAGTTGATGTAGATGGTGCCAACTGTGCATGTATACAGATTAGCTTGTCAATACATCTAATGTCATTAACAGTATGAATTTTGAATTCCTGCTGTCCTGTAGTGTAAGTTCGATTAAGCTTGTCATTAGGGGAAAAAATCATACATCATGTCGAGTTTTGACAGACTGTACAAATAAAAATAAGTAAAAGAATTGCTTAAAAATATTATTTCCACTACTGCCATTGATGCATGAGACATATCTATATATGCAGTCTAATCTGGACTTGTTCTGCTATGGACGGAATCCTTTCTTTAATTGTTGTGTTTTCGTTTAGGCCTTCATTTTCTTTTTATTTTGTCAGCTAGAAATGTAACACCTAAACTTTTTGACACTAATGGAGACAGACTAAGTAGAGGACAAGGAGCTGTCTTTCGTTAATGTCTGAAGAACATTCAGCTCAAAGGTGACTTGGCAGGAGTGAGCCTGACCACAGTCTAAGTCAGGAAGTGGTGTGGAGTTAAAATTGGCGTGCCCCAACCAGCCAAGTACCCATCATCTTGTTGTACCGGGACACGGGCCAGGGATCTTTGCTCAGATTGTCTGTTCTGGCATTTGGCATTCTGGCTTTGACAGACGTCCAGCTTAGCTCGTACACGACGCACAACCACATGGCTAGGCAATTACAGTGTCTTGGAAATAGCTGAGATATGCAACGGCAATGTGGATTCGGCAACCAGTGGGGTTTCTAGACCACAAAAGCATAGTCTGCGACTTCCATAACACGGAACTGGCAAGCATGCCGTCCTGTTAAAACTGTCCTTGATGGACTTACTCTCAGGAAAACTATGGGAAGGCAGAGATGTGACTCATCCATCATCTTCATTTTTTTTCAGGTTTCATATAGGAAACCTTTTTTTTTTTTTTTTTTTTTCCTTTTTTTGGGTTGTTTTTTTAAATGTGTGTTGGCATTCTATCAGTGTGTCTGGCTAACACAATATACCAGATTTCCTGTGAGATGCTTATTCACTTCATACTTAGTGATGGGATACCTCATCAGTTACAGAGGGAAGTGGAATGTTCCAGCAATTGGCTGGGTCTGTTGCGAAGCACTTCGCTGACAAGTTACTTGCAGCACTCAACAAAACATTGCCAGTAGTAAATTAGGTGGCTTTTAATTAGAAGACCACTGTTTGCCGAGTTCAGTAGGAATGATTTTGATTATAAACATTTTCATAGACAGAAATTTATTTATTTAATTATTTTTGTCCATCCCTGTTCATATTTGACCACGTTTGCAACTATTTAGTCACCAAGAACTGATAAAATGTAAAGACAGGACGATGACAATTTCCTTCATTTCATTTTTGAGACAAATCATTGTTGCAGCTGTGAAGTCAGGAACTCGATGCTGGAAGTGGAAATTGCAAAAACTCAGCTGGGTAGTAGATTGTTAGGGGAGTTCAGAAATCTTGTGCAGATCATTCTAGACTGGCATGCTGATTAGCTCCCTGCTTTAATGGAATAAAGGACTTTTTTTGTGTGTGTGAGGCCTATACTGATGTACTGTTTGTTTACCATTAACAATGTCACATTTTACAACGCCTAGATAAGTTATTAGAGCAGTGCGTAGTTTGGTTTTATAAAAGTGTCCTGCACTTGTTTTAATATTGGTATTAATCTTGCACTTCATTACACACCACCCTTACACAAGTCTGTTTCCTCATATAGCTTAGTGGTTCTTTTTGTTTTATTTTTTTGCATTTGTTCGTAACAGTTTTATATTTTATAGATCTAAATACAATCAATAAAATATGCAAATTATATTTTCTTAAACATTTTTTCTGTAATTTTGTCTTGTGTAAACTGGTTGCCAGATTTGGAAGCCTGTGTACTCGAATGGATGCAATTGACATTTAGATAGCCTAGACTACCTTTTCATAAATGAGAACTTGGGGTGAAAGCACCTGGAAAATTGGTGGTAGTTTCCTCTGCCCTGTTTCTACATGCTTTGCCATCTTTTCTATTGAGGCCCGAGTCAAAACTGACCCCGTTATCTCTCAAAATCTGGTCATTAGAGCTTCCCCAGTTGACTTTGTATGTGTACCGATTAGGTAATGCCTCTTCCTTGTTCTGAGAGAATTCTTCAGAGCCCTGTTTGACCAATTTAGTACGTGGTCTTAATGAGCTGTTTTTCTGTTATTTTGAATGATATATTCTAATTTAGAGAAAAAGAAATGGGTTTTTACGTACTGGCTACAAATGTGCAGGTGCAAATGTGTGTATAGTTAGTCTTTTTTTCAAATTTCAATTATGTCTTTAATGGTTTTTGTTTACTTTTATTTCTTTTACTTTTATTATTATTAATCGCAATCAAAAGCCAGTTCTACTTGAGACTAGTTACAGGTCAAGAATACATCACAGTTGATGTTTTGGAGCAAACGGTGGCTCTTTGTCATTACTGGGATTTGAACTTGCATATTTCAGATCACGAGCTTGGACACACTGTGTACTCTGTTTTCTGATGAGCCGTATTGATCTTTCCTTGTGCCTGAGATTGCTGTTCCAGGCATCGTTGGGCTGGCAGCTTCACAGAATAACTAAGCATCAGATTTGGAATGGTCATTGGATGAGTGCTCCGCCTTAAACATGTTTTTTAAATTTTTCTCTTGTTGGGCAGCAAAAACAGTCAGCTAGCATATAATCAGCGTCATGCTTGTACTGGGACAAAAAAGTGTGGTTACACTATTTGGTAGACTTATATGAAAATATAACCATGTGAGTTCTGAACTGTAATTGTTGAGTGCTTTGTGTTCGGTATTCAATAATGGATTAAAGTTCCTTTGTGTGAATTTGAATGCAAGTGGCTTTAAGTTCTACAGATGTGCAATCTTGTAAATGTACTATGCAAGTGTTCCTTCAGTTGTTGAAAGATAGAAATTCAGTTGAAAGCCAGTTGTGTTTGTGTGCCATACTGTTTTATTTGGAAATTTTACAGCGCCTCTAAAAGCATGTGTTCTGCCCTGGGGCCAGACGTGAGTGAGGGTTAGCCACCAGCATGGGTTTCCCGTAGAGAAAATTAACAAAATGTTCTTTATTAGGAATGTCTGAGACTTTTCTCGGCACTTGCTGATATGGCTTTATCTGATCCAGGGCTTGTTCTGTGTCGCGATTAAGATCCATCTTCCCTACTATTTTTCTTAAGAATGTGGGTGGTGCTGCTCAGCTGCTGCTTGTGGAAAAAAATGCCAACACCTTCACAGTTCCCTATTGACTCAAGTTTTGTATCATGCTCCAAAATCAGACTTATTTATCTTTTCCTTTTTTCTCCTTTAGTTTCCATTCCCAAAAGTAAACCACATTCCCATCTAATCTGTGCTCTTACGAACCTGCACTGAGTTTTCTTCCACCGATTGGAAAACATGCAAACATCCTCTAGAGAGAATAGCAGAATTCCATCCCATAGTATTGCTCTTGACCACACTAGGAATAAACCGTTAACAGAATCTTCTACGCACTCTTACATCTGGGCGTGCAGGGACTTTGTTTTTCATGCTTTTCATTTCGCAGCAAGCAGGAAAAGCATTTCCTTATCCATCCATTGGACCCATTTGTGATCAGTTTGTGTGAACCGCATAGCATTTTGAACTGTACTGTGCTTTATTATGATTTTTTTTATTTTTAAATAAATATTTTACTGCAGTCATTTATCTACTAGCTTTGAATCCGTACAGCAATTTGAATCGCTGTCATCACCTGCAGTGGAAAACTGGAGTAGTTCTACCGGTCGTTGTGCATTTTTAGAATTCAGGTTGTTCCAGTGTTACTATAAGCAGCCATCATTATCTCTGTAGACAGTATGGAAACACTGTAGGAGGCCCATTTGAGTTTTATACTGTAGCCTTTAAATATGGAACTAATTATAAATTTAGGGGAAAAAAAGTCTCATTAAAAGTCATGCTGTTCCTGTACTGCCTGTATGTGACCAATATTAGGCAGATTTTGCTAGGGAAATTTTCTGGGCGGTGCTGTTGGATGAAATGCAAAGTGAAGTCTGCGCTACTCTCTTCTTTGTTTTCGATGTGTATGTCCGAGTAAGCAGGCAGTATTACCTATTTTTGTCTTGATAATAGAATGTTCATCTATGGTGGCGCTACAACATTTCTGTAGTTACTTTTACTTTCTGATGATGACAATGATAAAGATAATGAATATCCTCAACTATTTTTAATTAGAATATCAATCTGTTCTTTTATTACTGACAGACACCGTGTTGGCGTTTGGTGTGGGTGTGTGTGTGTGGGTGTGTGTGTGTGTGGGGGGGGTTGTAATGAGAATGCGTAATAAAGATGTCTAGTATGCTGATTTGGGCCTTGTCAATTAAAATGATTATTGAAACAGTTGAGCAATTGACAGTCTGGCATGCATGTAATGTATAAAATGCTGAGTTATACCCAGTTCGATGCAATTTTGGATCAGGATTGTACAACTTTGTTTTTTTTTCCCCAACTGCAACTCTTGCCATCTATGCCCAAATTATGAACACTCTCAAAAAGTGCCCAGCTGGCTGTGTTTCAGTAACTAAGTGATGTGCTTTTCTATGGGAAAGAGATCAGTAAATCAACTGTGTAGAAAATTGTGGTTTGAATTCACAAATTCATTGATACTGATGCTTGTGCAATATTACATCTTGCTAGATACCATGAGCATGGTGTGACTTATTTATTTATTGATTTATTTATTTGTTTTTAGATCTGTTTAGTCAGTTAGAAAAGTAAGATGGCCTAAAACCAAAATAAAAAATAGTTTGTAAGTTTCCTTCAATTTCTCATGGTTCTGTATTTAATTCATGCATTGCATTTTTAAATAAGGTCTCCAGATTAAATATCATTAAATTAAAACATTTTAAACTATATTTACATATTTCATTTTTATAATGTCTCTATAGATCCAATCTTATGAATGCCATTCTTATCTCTACTGCTTTTTTTTATCCCTTTGATCATTCATCAGGAAATGAAATCTAATTCTTATTTCTTATGGTTGTCTGTTTTTCAGTTAACAAGACTTTCTGCACAACAATGATAATTTTCTACTTAATCCCTCTAATTGAACAGATCTCTTATGTAAGCTTTATAGACTTTTGGTTGTTTTTGCAAAATTTTGGCAATGGTGTAAAACTTGCCGTTCCTGAAACAACCAGCCCACACTGGAGCCCCGCAATGAAAGCCAGGTGGGCATTTTTTTCTGTTTTCAGTGCTTGGTTAATAAGAATGCAGGACAGATTAAATCAGATTTTTGTAGTCATTGTTTTTATTCTGTACAAGCATTAGACATTACAGTGGTCCCTCGGAACACGCAGAGAATTTACCCAGATCCTTAACAAATTGCACCATTCTTGTTCTCATGGAATACTCTCAAGGACTATGTTTCGGTTAGAGTATTGATTTGTGTGGCTATTGTGGATAGTGTGGATATTGCATATCACTAAATGGCCATGAGGAAAATGTTCATAGTATGTTAAAGAATACAAACCTAACCGGTCTCTAAGGTCTTCTTCCTGTATGATTCAATTACACATGGACATCTGAGATGGATAGATGTTCAGACTTAGCTTGCTCTTTTATTAACTGTGTCTCCAGTGACCACACAATGTATTCACACACTGTTTAGTAAGGCTGCTGACCTGGTTGCGTTTGCAATTCATTTATCTCCCTCTTAGTAATTCCTTCAGCAGTGGATTAAAATGCTTTCATTATGGCATATAATTCCATTAATAATCAAGTGAGCACGGTTGTACTGGGTTTCTGACGCACAATGTAACCTATTCATGCAGTCATCTGAGCTACTTTTGAAAATGGGGACAAGAGGACACATGAGCAGAAGCGATCTCATGGTGTTGGTGCGTTTTTAACATTCATGCTTAAGCCAAATTTCAAATTGATGCATGAAATCAACTCCTGTACTTCAAAAGATTCTACAGGAAGGATGCAGATAATCGATCACTTGCTTCAAGTAATTGGACCGCGTTTTAAACTAATTTCTTGTTTCCTTCTTGTTTCTCGAATATAATCTCTCACACACACACACACACATATATGTGTGTGTGTGTGTGTGTGTGTGTGTGTGTGTGTGTGTGTGTGTGTGTGTGTGTGTGTGTATATGTATGTATGTATATATATACTATATATATATATATATATATATATATATATATATATATATATATATATCTATATATATATATATATATATATATATATATATATATGTATGTATATGTGTGTGATATAGTGTATGTATGTATGTATGTGTGTGTATATGTATATGTATATATATATATATATATGTGTATATGTGTGTGTATATGTATGTGTATGTATGTGTGTGTGTGTGTGTGTGTATATATACTATATCTCTCTGTCTGTATATGTCTCTGTATATGTATATCTATATCTGTGTCTATGTGTATCTATATGTATATGTAATAGTGTGTCTCTATGTGTGTATGTATATATGTGTGTATATGTATGTATGTATATGTGAGTGAGATCTATCTATCTACCTTTGCGCAATACATGCGCTATAAATATAATTTCACCTCACCGTACCCTTTAAGGTGTTCTCTGTGTGAAGGCCTGCTTGAAGCATGGAGCAGATATTTTTCTCCCTCAGGCTTCTTTTGACTTTTGGCTTCACTTCGACCGTGATATTGGATTGTGTTTATCTCCAGTAGGCTTCACAGCCCATGCAAATTCATGCAGTGAATAATAGCACCAAGGCACAAGCAAAGCTCCATCTTTCTCTTTTTGTAATGGAGCAGTCTTTTGATGTCACCTTGCTATACTTTTACATGGTTGAAATTGGGAGTACTTTTAGCTTTCCCCTTGAAAATATGAGCAATCATATCTGCAGTTTTTATTTAATAGGGCCAAAATCTCAGGAGAGTCAGAACAATATTTTTATGCAGAGTCTGTTCTCCTTCAACTTAGCCATCCTTCAGCCACTTGCTCTCCTGAGTTTGGCTATAGCATAGATTGTTCATACTAATTATACCCTACCTTTTCTTGAAACAAACAAAATAAAAAGTGAAGATTATTTTGTTGGAAACATACTGGATTTCTTGAGTTTAAAGCAGTATTGCTTACCTAAGCTTTTTTGTGTGCAACACCCTTTTTTTTTTTTTTTTTTTTTTTTTTTTTTTTTTTTTTTTTTTTTTTTTTTAAATCTGGCTCTTGCTCCTTCTAGCCATCTTGGATGTTACTTGGGTGTTCAGATACTGCAGAGTTCTATTTTGGTTCTCAACGATTCAAAAGGTTCAGGGTCTGCTGCAGAGCTTTGAAGCTTATCTAATTTTTCTTTTATATCCAAGCTTAAGGCTATGAATTCTATGACTTGCATAATAGATATAGTGTTCTGAAGACCAATCCCAACAACCGTTTTTGATGATATCACATGCCTGTTTTCAACTCGATCTGCATCACAGGCTGCTTACGTAGTCTTGGGTGAACACAGAAAGGCAGATTGTTCATTATTTGCTGGTAGGTAGTAGAGCTGTGTTTTAGGTCCTTATTACATACAGAGCAATATTGCAGTTGCATTGACGAACCCTAATGGCAGGGATTTCGCTCTGTGTGCGAGGTGATGGAGCACAGATAAGCTCGTTGAATCATCGTAACTGGTGCCACTTTAATAAGCATTCATTTTAAACCCGACACTTGGAAAGGAAGTGTTTGCACACAAAGCTTGCATCAGCTTTTATGAAGCTAATAAGATTAATTTTGAAAAAATTTTGCCATCATGCAGGCTTCAAATAGTATGAGAGTCCAATATGGGCTGTTCTGATATTTGCATATTTACTTACTTGATGAGAGAGTAAGTTGAGTAGTCCAGTGTGTTTGTGTGTGTTATCAGTGTGCAGAATAGTGTGCTTATTTTCCATTTAATTGAACTGGCTTTTGAACTAGATTTTTCATTAAATCCATTTGATAATACTGGTCATAGTGGAGAGGAATTATAATGTAGATTTAAGACTAGCACCAAGAATTTTCAAACTGTGAGCTGCCCGTCCCACCTGGGGAATGTAATATGGTGAAGGCATTATGTTTTCCTGAGTTCTCTACATAGTCGTCAATCTTCGATTCACGTTTGATGTATACGGAGCTATCGTTGTGCTCGGCATTTCATTTAGATTTAGGAATTGATCCAAGCAAGGTCAAGGGCACTGCAGGATCAAAGGTCTGAAACAGTTTTTCTAGTCTGCTTGTATAGTGTAAGCAAGCTTTCTCTGTCCTACACATCCTTTTCAAATACACAATATATCACAGTATATTTCCCCACCATTTATCATTACATGCCTAGTTTGGACTGTTTGACTGGAGTTTCGGAGGTTTACTCTACACAGATTTAGATACTGATTTACTCTACACAGCTTGCATTGTAGCCTTTGTGCAGTAAATAAGGCATATTGTAGATGTTCAGATGCCTAATGTTTTAGCATTCTGGTAAAATGCTTAGTCACACTTTTATTTCAAGTGTCCTCTCAGCATGGATAAATATATTAAACACTCCGCCTTTTGTCAGAGCGCAAAAGTGTACAGTCAATGTTTGGCTCCATAATTTACATCAACAGCAAAGGTGCAAGTATATGTTTCCATCCTAAGAGTATTTACAGCTGGTAGTGCTGCTGGTGCCGAAGCTGAACTGTGAGAAACGTTTCCACCTCTTCAGCATGGAGGTCAGCAGTGTTCCTAATTAACCTTGAACAGCTTGTTAACTTGCTGCCAGTTAATGGTACAGCCAGAGAGAAGTATCTCTTAATGCTTTACAAACCCTCAAAGAAAGTAGAGATTAACTTTCCTGGAGCTTTTTTCCCTCATTTTCCCTTTTTTTTTTTTTTTTTTTTTTTTTTTTTTTTTTTTTTTTTTTTAAGGGCAACATTTGTCAAGAGATCCCCCTCCCTTCCTCTCTTTTGTCATCAGATAAAAGAAAGTCTCCTGTAGGTCTCCTTCAGTGTCCACATTTTAATTAATAGTTCTTGCTAATGTCTGGATTGTGCCTCATTACCCGTAAACTGCACAACATTACATTTTGCTCGTATTTTATCGCTGAAACAATTATGCAACCATTCCATGACTAATTGTCAATGGCTGTTTACTTTAAAAATGACTATTTCTTATGCCCCAGAAGCTCTTGCATGGGTTATTTATTTCGGTGCCGTCCTGGAAGTCATCTACCCTCCTCTGTGGCAAGTGATTGAGGGGTCATTTTTACATTTGTGTCATAGTAACAGAGTACAATTTTCTATTTTAGCAAACAAATTAATGTCCTTCTATGGTATTCTATTACAAAAGAAAAATTCAGGCCACCTTTTTTTACCCTTGAAACTTACTATAAAAGGTCTCTAAACAGTTCAGATTATATGGACATGCGTTATTGTTGATTTCATAAAATCTGTAATGCTCCTTTTTTATAGCTATCAGCTTATTAGTCATTAATATTGACTTGGTGGACCGATTTTGACCGATTCAGATCCGATTTCAGTGTCTCAAATATTTTACTTTTCTTTATCCCACAAAGATCTGTAATAGTTAAAACTGATTACAAGTTTCCATTCATCACTGAGCAACTTGTATTTTTTTCTGTCTGTTTACAAGTACAATCACATCCTCAAATTTTTTTCTCTCTTGTTATTGAAGAATGACAGCTTTTCATGCTACTTCTTGAATGTTAATTAGTTGTTGTCTTCTCATGTCAGCCATGCAATTATAGTCTTGAGTTAGTCTCTAAAGCATTGTGACTATAAGGATTTGCCTCAGTTTGGTTATTTCGTGTTGGTCAGGTCATCAGGGGCCTTAAGATAGCTGTTGCCCCCCCTCCCTCAAACACACACACTGTACATACGATTGTAGAAGCTGGTGTCGGTGTGTAAGACGGGGTCGGCATTCTCGCATCCTCACTCCAACGCTGCTCATAGTCTGCTCATCTCCGCAGCTCTAACTGTCAAATTCACTATCAGCTCTCTGGAGTTTCTATAGTAACCATGGACCGTCAAGTGTTTGGGGGTCCTTTTGTGCTCTTTTCTTTGGCCTTTTTATCCTTTCTCCCACCACCAGTCTCCATTAATCTGCCTCTGACATTTTGCGACCCACCTCAAATGACCCATCACAATGTAGCCAGTTATGGAGAGTGTGATTTCGCTATGTTAAGAAGATTCCACTTCATTTATTTTAAGAGAATCATTGACCAGCTAGTGCTTGCTGAAAGAACAGTCAGTTTACAAGCACTGACATGTGGAGGACTGGTCTTGGCATTTGGATCGATCTGACTTTAATACGTTCCGAAGAACTTGCAGATAAGGCGTACATTTTTTGCAGTGTTTAAACTCAAGTAATTCAGTGCATGTGCTATTACATTCTTTTGACAGTTTTTTCCCTCTTTAGTGCTGACATCTTCAAGGATAAAAAGAGAAAAAAGCATGATCCATTCCCTGTGATGATGCTTAAATAAATCTTGACATGTGGACAAGCTCCATAACCTTTCATATGCCACGAGACTCCATGACCAGTACATGTCAGCTCTGTATTGACTGAAAGGTTGCTGATAAAAGGCATAGCAAACACTAAGGGTTTTTTTTTCTCCTCCACCCTTTCTCTTAGCCCCCCCCGAGAAAGCTCGCATGCAGCTGGCACCTTTTTCCTATGGGCCTCATCATAAATTTACCCAAAATCTTTTGGGGATTCATTTGCAGGAGATGAAATGCTAATAGCCTCATATTTAGGAAAAATGAGGAAAAATGGCCTGTTAGGCAGCCATTAAGTGTTCCTGGGGTGAGCATGGCACCGGCACATTTCTGGCACAGCTGCTCAATTGAGAAATGGTCTAATTGGTCATTGTCCATGCACGCCAGGACTCCTGCACTGCGCAGTTTAAAGTCTGATGAGAGCAGTTTGTCGGCTTGCAGAAATCACTTGTGTTGTGGAGTGTGCAAATTCTTCCCAATCTCCTGGTGTCGACTCGGAAATATGGAAACTTCGAAGTGGTGCCTGACCTCATATTTTTAGGTGGTCATGCTTCACACAGTATTGACTCATTGTCCCTCTTGTATTTTGTTTGTTTGTTTGAGCCCAGTACAGTTGATAAAGCATGAGCTGTATTTCTGAGCCTGATTTAAGTATCGTAGCCTGGAGATTGCTGTAACCGAATTCTGATGTGAAGTTCAATGTCATGAGACGATCCATTATTGGTGGCATGTACCAGGTAACATGATCCAGCTTTCATGTGGAATTTTTATTTATTTTTTGCTTTCGTAATTCTAAAGAAAGGGTTATGTTTATAAGTGTAAAACTACACTTTCATTTGTCTGACGCAATTAGATGACCTTTGTGGCGCAAGTAAGAGCTTCATGGAAAAACGTGGTGTCTTTAAAAAAATAAATAAATTATGCAAGTTTGGCTGCTTATTTTTGCTGTGCAATTAGATGCCTTGTTCAGAGGTGTAGTTTCTTGCTTAAGTGCTAGACGGAAAAGGAAAAGAAGAATAAAAAAGCAGGTGCCAGGTGCAAAACCTGGTATGTGGGACACTGCAGTTGAGTCATGGTTTGGGAGAACTACTTCTATGTGAATGCAAACCTGTGATTATGAGTCCCTCCTCCGCATGAGAACCTGTGTGGAATTAAGCATTCAGACGAAGTTTAAAAACTCCCAGAGCTACTATTAGGAGTCTGCAGAAATTCTTTTTTTTTCCTCCATACTGTATACTGGATATTAATCCTTATGTCCTCAAGGTAAAGGTGTGAGAGATACCGGTTTTTAAATCCCTCTCCCACCTACCTCTCCAGGAAGTTTGACCCTAATAGTGCCTTCTTATTGCTTCTGGTCCCCCTGCAATATTTTCTAATGAATTTGGTAGATCCTTCATCTCCAGTTACGCTCCCGTGTTAACCAACTTGCATGAAATAATAAAAAAAAAATGTTTTATCTGTGCCCCAAAGGATCACTCTCCCAATGCAAACCTCAAGGTTTAAAATTTAGGGAGATCGACAAAGGCATGAATAACACAAAGCGCTGGTGTGAAGTTTATTAAAATACAAAACTCTATATTGAAGTATTGGGTCCTGCTGTTTAAAAGGGCAGAATGAGGTTGATGAAGCAAAACAACACTCTGAGATGAAAGGGTCAGGGAGAGACAGAGGACAAATTCACGCTGGGTGAAAAATCCCAGATGGCCATCTACCGCTGGCCTGCTTCAGGCTGCAAATTTTGAGGGGGGAAACATTTCCATTATCTGTTGCTTGCATATGCGGGTCCACGTCTGGCTAACTGAGATAGGGTGCATGTCCTTAAGACTTTATGTAAGCTCAGGCTTGTATATTTAACTCCTGCTATAGAGGTTTCGAAGCCGTATGGTGTATATGATTAGGCTGACACTGATGTTCTTTTAAGTAGAAGAAGCTGTCACAAAGTTTAAAGTAAGTCAGAAATGGCACTGCTCTGAAAGTAACGACAGTTGCAGATATATATATATATATATATATATATATATATATATATATATATATATATATATATATATATATATAGATATATATATATATATATATATATATATATATATATATATATATATATATAGATAGATAGATAGATATGTGTGTATATTTTATTTCATTCACTGTAAAGGACTTGAGAGATTGTGTGAGCATTACTATGGGCCAAGCTTGCTGTAGTATTCCAAGAGCAGCACGTGGGTTCTGTTTTTCTGCAGAATTAATTCTTCTTTTCAGGTGGTCTGCTTTCTTTGTTATAGCAAGTTGATCTTGACATTTATTTAATTGGAAAATAAACAACCGCCAGATTATTTTAAAAACATGCATGGCGTTGCATTTCAATGAGGTGGCTGGATAGTCCTTCCATTTCAGTAATTATCCCTCGAGGCTGCTACAAATTTAAACTGAGCTCTGCTGCCTGTCAACATTAAGCATTCGCTTTGTTTGGGTTTTTCCGCCACTGAAACACACTTTGGTTTCCATTAGAGTTAAAATGTTCAAATGTTGCTGGAGATTGTGTGCTTGTAAAGATTGCTATGCAGATAGTTAGGGGCTCTTAATGGTACATGTCGGGTTAGGTGGAGGCTAATTGTAGATGATGGCACTAATTTGTGTGGGAACGCGGGGCTCTCGTTTCGAACTTCGGCGCTGCACGGCTCTCCTTTCTTGGACTTGCACGATGAGTCAAAGGTAGACTGGGAGGTAATTAGGCCGCCTGCACATTTCTCACGACACAGCGCTGCTTTTAGATGTTCGCACAGTGTAGCTCTGACAGCCTAGCATTACTGCTGTGTCTTGGCTATTTTTTAAGGTCTGCTTTCAGCCCCGTCCATAAATATCTTTCTCCATGACGTCCTTCGCATTCCTTCGAGATGCTGCGCAAACGCATGCCCTCCCCGATTTTGGCAGTAGAAACCTTTGCGATACATCTGCATTCTATGGCTTAGATTTCAGGATTTCGGATCAGAGGCTAAAGCCTAAACTCTAATCCAGAAATCCCCTCTTTTTTGTTGCCATGTTTTGGAGAAGCACATGCAGTTGCCTTGTGTGACGTTGAAGCATATGCCATGGGTTTACATTTCTGGGCTCTCCTAAACCTGGAGCTAGAAGCTCTCGTTCCATCTGTGAATTACATCCAGGGTTTTAAGTCCCTTATCTTGTTTTGATCAGAATTCACCTGCTCTAGTCTTTACATTCTCCTTCTCCACTGCTGAATACAGAACTATGACTGCAGATGACTTGTATGCAGAGGACTGCTTATAATTTTACCGTTTCATCCCTAGCATTTCTTATTCTTTTGTACCCTTCTTATTTCATTACGCTGTAATCCTTTTATTCATATTTCTTCCCTCTTCACTAATCCATGATTCTCTTTATGGTCGCTAGGCTTCTCCGCTTGCTTCACTGCCTCGGAGCAAATCTGTTTTCGGAGCGCTATCTGCTTTTCTGTGCCACACTGGTTTTGTTTGGCTTATGGTATTTGTGTTGACATGTTGTAATCCAAGCTGTTTACTTGTGATTACCTAGAAGAGAATAAGAAGAGATTAGGACTGAAAACCCTCTTATCTGAATGGGAAAAGAATATAAAAAAATCTCCACTATTTATTACCATACCTGTTAAAACCAGTACCAAAGGATTATATTGCATGTTCTGTAATGTGTCTGAGCATATTACACAATTGGATTACTCCCCAAGTCGCAAAATCTAGGGTATGTGCTTGTGCCCATGAAGAGTGAAGCAAGCCAAGGATCTTTACAAGACTCAAAATATGCATTATATCCTATTTATGTGGAACATTGTAGACCTCATTTTAATACAGTTAAACACACAGCAAAGTCTCTTGCTTCGCTACATCCTCCGTGCCAGGAGTTTTGGTTGTCCTCATTTTCATTTTGCCTTCACGTTCTCATTTTTACTCCAGGTGACGCTGATCAATTCAACTGCTCAGCATCTAATGAAACTATCAGTTTGTCATTCAGGGGCCATTAGGTGTTATTGTTGCACGGATTCCGGGGTTGAATGATGTTTTGGAGCATTTCGTTTTGGAGCACTCTGAGGCTTTTTGTCCCAGTTAGACACGCCGAGGCCTCTCTGGCTTGCGTCAGAAGCTTCGTAGCACATGGATTTCTGCTTTCCTCCCATTCGTCAGAGGGAGAATCAATCCGCTCGAAAACTAAAGCTTGGCTCATGTGGATGTGAGACTTGCTGAATTCAGATCAGTGCTTCAGGCGTGTGTGCATCATCGTGTCTGTGCCTTTTTTATCTAAAAACGAGGTCATGTTCAGGGCTCTTGGAGTTCTCAGAGATGACCTCTAATACTTAATCTATGCTGCTTGTTTTCATTAAAGCAGCCTTAACTTGGCAGCTTCATTAAGTGTTGCTGTCTTACTGTGTGTCTAATTCTCTCTTTTTTTTGTCAGATTAGAGTGCCAGTCTTGCTTCTTTGATCTTTTTTTCCCCCTTTTGTTACTCTCTTGCCACGTATTTCATTAGTACTTCATCCTGAGCCCCCCCCCCCCCCCCCCCCCTTCCCCCTTCAGCCGTGTTTGGTCTTGATGTACTACCTAAATTGTTCCCTTTCTGTAGTGAAAGTCATGCAAGCGAGAATGTGGTTTTTATGTTGCGTATTTCCTCTATTTTTGCAGTGAAAATGTACTTTGATCGTCTTCTCATATACAGCATTTCAAAAGAACTCTATGCTTTCCCAAGCGTATCTTAAGATGCAAGGCTAAATATTTTTTCCTCTCTGTGTGTGTTTTGGCAGATATTTGGAGAGTACTACCATTTTCGGACCCGCAAGGTGGTGAAAAGGGCTTTATCTCAACACAGAGGAACACAAGTTCGCCTACACAGGGAGCCGCAGGTATGCGTGAAATGTTGCACACTGCTTCAGACAGCTCGGTATTGCACAAACAGTTCTGTTGTGTTTTTATTTATTTATTTATTTATTTTTTGCTATGATTATTTTATTGGGGGAATAATTTAGTTAAAATATAAAAAGGTAATAACTCCAATTAACACGGTCTGTAAACATCTTGTGCTGAATGGACTGAAGTGGCTCCTGTCAGCCAAGAACAAGAATCTGAGGCTATGGACTAACAATTTCTGCAGATGCTGGAGTGGACTGGCCTCTGTAATGTCTTGTTTTAATATTCTCCAGCCATTCAGCCAAGTTGTAAAATTTTAAATGTAAAAAAAAAAAAAAAACCCTTGGTTGATTCTTTGTGTATAGTGCACAAAATATATACTTTATTAAGCATTTCATGTTGGTAGTACAGAAGTATGGTAATTTGTGTTGTTTGGTCCTGGATTTAATGTTCTTGTTGCACTTTGATGGTGTTTGCCGAGACAGAAATCATTTCAAACTTGTTAAATTCAGTTGATTTTTATTTGTATAGAGCTTTTAACAAAAATACATTGTCTCAAAGCAGCTTTACACAGTTAATGATGTAAAAATGAAACATCCTTTATACACAAGCTGGTGGCGTCTGAGAAAAACTCCCTGAGATGGAAAGGAAGAAGCCTTGAGAGGAACCAGACTCAACAAGTAACCCATCCTCATCTGGCTGACACCGAATGTCCGTTCATAATGGCTAAACGGTGTTGAGGCGATCAAATGCAATGTGAACCACAGCCTTGGGTCAGTGGTGTAGAATGAGTCCCAATCCATCCTTAAGGGGTCCCGAGTGGCTCCGTAATTTCTCAGATCCCGAGCGTAGTGGCCTCTCAATACCATCCAGAGGCATGCTGGGACATCTGGTCCCTCAGGGGCATGTATAGCAAGAGAGAAAAACGGACAGATGTGGATTATTGAGTGTCCATATTGTGAAAAAGTTAGACACACAACGTAACAGTGTTAAAAATGTACACAGCGCGATTATGAAGCCGAAAGCATAGACAACAAGACTTCTGGTACTAATGTCCTAATCTAAAAAACTGTCACACAAGTTATGTGCGTATAAAGTTTTGTTTACCCAGTTTAGGATTAATTGGGTTTTTTCTATCAGATTGAATTCATGAAGACATTTAAACATTGCCTTCCTGGGAAAAGATTTCTTCTGTGATATCAGTGTGATGAGTCCTGCTATGTCTAGTTTGAAAATGATTGAGATCTGTTTTGTTGGTCCGTGTCATCTTCGGCCTGTACCATCATCCACTTGGTGCCTATCAGCTCCACAAATTTTTTTTGAAAGACTCTTCTGGTGACATCTCTTCCAATTACCCCGTACACATATTTGTGTGGTGTTTCATAAAGACCACATAAAGGACCGCCTTCCTGCTTCTTTAACAACTTTTGAAACGTGAGTGTTTGAAGTCGAGGTGCCTCCACACAGCTCGGCCCAACATCTGCTATTCAGAAAGTGTTTGTCACTCGCCATCCGCTTCAGTCCAGATGGCAAGATCAGAGGCGACATGAAACATGATCTGAACACCTTCAGTTCCAGGGGCTAGAAATCTCCTTAATGGAAATCGCTGAGTGGATCAGCATGTGCCATTACTCACCCTCTAAAGGGGGCAAAAGTCTGTTTAAGACTCGTGCTGGATAGCCTGCAGGAGTGAGGTCGGCTTAGCTAGAGGTGCAAGAACACTCTCGGATGGTGTGCAGAAGTGATGAGGTGTGTGGATAATAAGGCCACCTGGGATCTTGGCACAATGACTGCACACTGGATGGGATGTGCATGAGTCTCTGTGTTCGAATGTCTCCGAGCCACAGACCAGAGGCGCCCCAGTGGTTCAACAGCCATTAATACAGATTTGAAAGCCAAAAAGAATTAATTTTCCCCTTTTAAAAAAAGGTTTTCTCTCCCCATTACTTAGTTTTTCCTGTCCACTGTGACTGATTAAACTCATTATCGAATCTCTCATGAGGATTAATGGAGGTTAATGTGATTTTGGGGCAACTACTGGGTATGCTTTTGTGGCAGCAAGGGACTGCTCCAGAAACTATTACCAAAACTCATAATGGGGCCCGAAGCAGCTTTTGTAGCTGACTGGTTAGAGATGTTTTTTTCTTCATCATTACCAATCACGGTTTGAGATCAGGCAGTTTTTCATGTTTATGTAACCCCGGTGGAGCCACACCATTTTAGGCAGGTGATTGCGATCTTCAAGCGACAAAGCTGCCGAAAGACTTTCAGTTATGCCAGATGTCTTTACCCACCCTCTGAAAAGCTTGATGAAATTTCCATTAGCTGCCCTGCTCCACTTCCTGTTGTTGAATTCTTTTGCTCCCTTAGCGCTAAGCTGAAATGGGAGCTTTCCTGGCTTTTAGACATCGCTTATCACCGCTGACACGACTGTAGACAGAAAACACTGGGATCAAACAAAAAATACCTGTTTAGAATTTGCTTTGACTATACTAATAAAAAGGCATAAATATCTTGAAATCCTTAAATTTTTATTAGGAGCCTTCAAACTCCTCATGCTTCTGTCCGAGCTTCGCATTTCATATCATGCCCTAAGGAAATTACAATCATTTTAGTCCAGACAGACAAATATCTCTTTCAGATATGCACCGTCCACTGCCTGCTGTATTTGAAATGTCTGGAGAATGGCCCAGTTAAGATATTCCAGATTACAAGTTTCCAGACTCATTTATAATGGAGATTTTTATCTCTACTGCTGGAGCTTCTGGCCTGCATCTTTGTGTCCTTCCTGATTTCTTGACAAAAAAATTGCCGCTTGAGGCATTGGCCAGTGTTTTTATCACCTTTAAAATCTGAACAGAAAAAATGCAGGCATATTAAGCATAGCTTGTTTATCCTGCCTTTTTTTTCAAACTAATTTTGTCCTTTAATAGATGCTTCAGTAGATTAGTCACTTATTAGTTTATGAGCAAACCAGACGGCTATGCTTACAAGTATTTCAGTGATGGCATGCTTTCAGCAAAACAAACTTGCTTCTTATTAATATCATATTGCCCCCATTCAATGATTAAAATGTCATAATAGGGAACAGAATCCTGTTTATATTGAGGACTGTGTAAATATTCATTTAAAATTCTCCTTCATTTCAAAAGTTTTTCATGGAACCTTCACAGCACTGCACTGTGAAGTGAAACGCGACATTGTCCTAACAAATGTCTTGTTCGGAACATTATGAAGTTTGCATTATTAACTCTGCCAGTCATTGCTCACTGATGGTGAATGGAGTGCATTCCCTTTGGAGTTGAGATGAGCTTGACATTATCTCCAGTCTGTGTGGTTTGTACATGATTAAAGGGAAGTTAAAATTACCCCATGATCCTACTCTTCAGTCACACAATGCTTTTGACATGAGTGTAAAAAAAAAAAAAAAGTCAGGGCTTAATTTGTCTCGGGTGACTGTCTAGTATGAATATTTGCCTTGATGCACACTGATTAGTTCCCTTGATTCAAGAAAATCTCTACAGATGACAGTAAGCTCTGAGAGCTTTTTAATATACATCATGACCTTAGTATTACAATTTTGTTTTATAAGGATATTAGACATCAAAATGATCTCAGTAGGAAATGGTGGTGTCATCCATATTTATAGTTTATAAAGGCATCAAAAGCATGACACTCCCCAAGTGGATTTGCAAGGTTTTATCAAATCAGTTGATTAGAACATTGTTTGAATAAATAGAGGCTTGTAATGTATTACACACAAGATTGGCTGTTTTCTGTGTTTTATCATTTAAATAGGAACATATTTGCATAGAGATTTCACAAACCCTTTAGCCATTCACATAGTAATACACTTCTCTCATATTACTTAATTAATGATCTCCTAGATTAAGGATTATTTGAATATTTTTCTTATTTTCCTGTTAAAAAGATTGTAAAACTCAGATTACATTATAATTCATTTCAAATGTTATAAAATCCTACGAGTTTACACGGCTCAGGGAATTTAGGTCGACCCACACCTACGGTTTCCAGGATGTCACTTGTAAAGGTCAAATTCTTTGACGTGCGAGGTATAATGTAAAAATTTTGCGGTGCTTGCCCGTGGGTCGCTAAGTGCATTCGTAACACGAACTCTGGGTTCCTGGGTAATTCCAGTAAGTAACCACCAAGATGAAGTCGCGCTTCTTTCAGGCTGCTCTTGCAATTTTGTCAGGCATGACTTACTCTGGCTGTGTGCTCTGATCACTTCAGCTGAGCTGTCACTTTGCTGCTGAACAGAGGAGGCTGTATGTTCTGCATCCGTCAGGAGTTTGCCTACCTGTGTTCTTTCTTACTTCACTGGCCCTCATCAGTTGACTGCTTTCCACATTTCCAAAACCAGTCGTTACCATACGGCCAGTATCGCTCCTAAATCGCTCCTTCTCAGGCATGCTATTACTAAATAAGTGTTTAAGTCTGCAAATAGAAGCATGGTTTAGCGGCGTATTTCTACTCTTGAAGCACTCATGCGGTGGCCGCTTGCCTCCACTTCTAAAATAACGTCCAAAGAACACTGGTTCTTGTCAAGGGATCACTTTCAAATAAGCTTGACATGTACTTGAATGAGTGAACACGGGCAAGTTTATTTACAGCAATATGCAATATAAATGGAAAGCTAAAGATTAGTGCTGTGTATACGTTTAATACAACAGGAAAACTTAATTTTCATCAAAATTCGGAACCTATTACAACAGCTAGTGTTTATTCTACTGCCTTTTTGTACTTGGAACGTCATTGCCTTTAACACGGTCATAATGTTACTGTTTGTATTTCCTAAGGTAAAATGGGCTGAGCAGCAAGTGGTGAAGCAGAGGAAGAAGAGGGACATTTACTCCGAGCCAGTTGACCCCAAGTTTTCACAGCAGTGGTACCTGGTGAGTGTCCACGCACATGCAGAATGAGGTCTATGAATGAGCAGTTGCCATGCTTTATTCTGTCTGACGTTTTAGTTTATACAGAAGGTGCATCATTTTAAATCTGAGTAAGAGGTCATATTCAAGATGACAAACACGGTCTATCTAAAATGTGTACTCTGTAATATCAAGCAGAGTTATATAATTTATTTGGTGCTGGAAGCACGATCCAAAATGGTGGTGCTCCTGTACACAAAGCAAGCTTTATGAAAACCTTTTACCACGATGAAAGTGGAGCACAGAGGCCTGACACCAGCCTTTGCTGAAATTCTGACTGGAGAAAACATCTCCACAAATAGTTTCAGTAATACACAAATATACTGTTCATTTTTTATTTTGCGTCTCAATTATGATTGCTCTTAATAAAAAAAGAAGTACTCTATTACTAAAATAATCGATAGCAACAGCCCTAGTCAGGTGTCCGCAAACTTTTGACTCTATCAGATGAAGCCATTCATACATCTTGACAGGAGGTTCATTTCTTGACTATTAGATGTAATTATTGTCATCTTTGCTTTTTTTCTATTTGTTATTGGTTTCGTAATGGGGAGGAAAAGTCTGCCTGTGATGCACTAATCGGTATCGGGTATTACAGTAATAATTTGCACATTAATCATGTCCTGCCGAAATCACATTTGCTTATTTGGCAGGCTTTATCTGAGCAAGCTGAAACAGATGATGCGTTTCTGCTTTCTCAATGGCCCTGCACTGACAGCTTGGCCATTTACGGGATTTGATCTGACGCCCTTCTGATCATTAGCCTAGAGTCTTAACCACCGAGGCACCACAGCTATGAGACATATTTACACCGAGATCTGTTAATTGTAAGAAAAAGCCCCGTAGTAATGCTCCTGAAAGATCTATGAAGATTGATGAATATTTCATAGATGTAAAACAGATGACCAGCTGTGAAACTGCTTTGTCTGTGCGCTCCCTAGAGAAAGCTGTGCCTACAGACAGTTTTGCCTTGAGTGGCCCGACATTTATTTTTCAATTCCTATCTACTTACTAATTCTCCGGTATCACACAACTGTCAGCTTGGAGGGTGAAGGCAAACATGTGCTTCTGCATCTTTTTGAATTTGTGCTCATGCAGCGTCGCAGAGCAGGAAATCCGTCTCCTTTCTTCTGCATATATAAGATCAGATATCTGCCATTGGCTGTTATCTCAATGACTGACAGGGACAGTGACCGTTGCAATGTGGAATATTTTTTTTTTTTTGGTTGCATGAATTCTGTACCTTTTTTCTACTTTTGTTTTTGATCACATGGAGACCAAATGCAAATTGAGACAAAATGCATAGCGCGCGGTGTTTATAGAAATGTGTACTGTTTTTGTTAATGGTGAAAAATGCAATGGTGTTTAGCTGCCAATTTTCATTTCTATGTATCATTTTTATATGAATCATTAACTGTCAGGAAGGAGCATTGTCATTTTGGAGGAAGAGCATCTATCAAAACAGGATGCTCTGGCTAATGAACCAGTGAAACGATAGATGTTTGTTTCATTTGGCAAAGTGAGATGAAATTGCCAACAGAAGCCTGAAACTCCGAGTCTATTCTGTGCTGCAGTGCAACGCCAGAAACGCCTTGTACTTTGTCGTGATCTTTTTCTCACTTGCTCTTAAGCTATTGTACCAGACGCCTATATGACATAAAACAGCAATTGACTAAAGGGCAGCAGCAGCAATCCATCAGTGAACTCGTTATTATTATTGAGATTCCTGCGTTTCCTGGCAGTTCACTGAAGTGTCATACTTTCAACTGGAATCTATGACTATAGAGTAGGTCGTCAATGGATCATCATATAGTTGCAGACTATTATCGCTTTTATACGCCCCCGGTTCTTTTGTCTTTTGCCCTTGGGAATGGTGAACTCACTGGAGGAACAAGACAGATATTTCTCTACACTGTCTTATAAACTCTATTTTTTCCTCTGCTGTGCCACATGAACTTTGGATCTGTTTGAAGGCTATGGGAAAAGTAGACCATTATGCTATTCCTCACAATCCTGTGGCAGGTGGGTAGGTGTATTGAAGGTACTCCGTGTTATATTAGAGGTCAATACAAGATCACTGACCCATGACTGGGGATCTGAAGGATGGATCATCACTGCTAACCGCCTGAAATCTTGATTAAGTTCTCTTGCCAGAACCTTAGAAAGTCTTCATGGAACGAAGGCAGGCTTGTCTTTCAGGCTTTTATCTTAAATTGAGATCTGCGTCTGCTCAAATGCTTTTGTTAACAAAAGGAAATTGGCGAATCTTCGCACATGGATTATCATTAGCACTGTAAAAGCATATTGTGCTTGAGGGGAAGATTGGGATCTCAATGGCAAGTGCAATAAGTGCTCCATCCTAAGTGGCTAAATGTATTCTGTGGCATTGTTCTCCTCCCTTCATTTCCTGCTCAGAGCATGTAATAAATTTCTCTCATCCTCCTTTCAGTACAATAGCAACCACCGTGACCTCAACGTGAAGGAAGCCTGGAAGCAGGGTGTTACCGGACAGGGTGTGGTGGTGTCCATATTGGATGACGGAATCGAGAAGAACCATCCCGACCTCGAGCGTAATTATGTGCGTGTGGGAACAAAAGCTGCACACCTCACCCAGCATTCACTTTAAGACCAAAATGCTTATGTGAAAAAGAAATAAAATATATGCCTTATTTTCAGGACCCTGATGCCAGCTTCGACGTGAACGACGGTGATCCAGACCCTCAGCCTCGCTATACCCAGCTCAACGATAACAGGTAAGTCTGCATCAGATCCTAACAGCAAAGTAAGCCTTTCATACATGAAAGGAATTTATCACCGAGCACGAAGGCATTGATCCTTGAGCAGTAAACCTCAGCACCAGATCATACACTATGTGTAAACAGCTCTGTATAGGTGTAGTTTATAGATCACTTTTTGCTTCTTGATGCCCGCGTTCGAGGGAGTGTGCTGGTTTTGTGAGCCCCTGAAGCTTTTAGGAGCTGTTGTAAATCAGTATCAGTGCTGAGCAGGACAAAAATGGGAGCTTAAATGCAAGGCTCCAGGGAGGATTGTATATGAAGAGGCTTGCATGCGTTTCATATTTTGTGTTCTCCACCGTTATCAAGCTGTAATATACACAAGAACAAGTCAAAGGTGTACCGTCGTAAATGCAGTTATGGATCTGCAATAGGCGCTGTGCATTGGGCTGGATTTTTATGGGCTTCAAGCCGACGTGCCATTTAGGTTCACCTTAGTTCAGCTTTGCGAATTCGCGCCTATGGGTTAAGGGAGCAGTTTTAAACCTTAACCACACTTTTAATCCAGCATTTGTGGATTAGGAAAACACTGGCTCTAGGCTGCCTTCATGTATTGTTTTCCACCTCATCCCTGTGTATTTGAGATTTTATTTTGCCGCGGGATGACGGGGCGCAAATCTTAACAACGCTCCACCCTAGCAACCGAAACAATCGTCCCACACGCATAGGTATTTTGTGACTTGCCTTCAGTCGGATAAATCAACTAGAGTTAAAGTAAATTTGGGAAGAATGTACCTTTAGTGACAGGAGCAGATTGCATTAAGAGCTATAAACCAGGAAAAGCGTTTACGCTCATTTGTCACTCCACTTAGAGCTAAGTGATTAAATTAAGTCGAAGAGCAACACCACAACAAAACCCTTATAGACGGGGTTTGTCATTAATTCTTGTGCCAAATTCATTGCGTTCTGAAATGGTTAAAATTTGAACAGTTGTTTTTGAGACCGTGTCTGCTGTGGGATCCTGGAGCGTTGTTTTCTGGCAGCAAACTATATTTAATTATGACTGACTGAAAAGCTCAGAGCTACAACAAGGGTGATCCCTCCAGGCAGAATTTGAGATTTTGAGATTTTTTGCTCAGTGAATGAAGGCTCTGACATGCCATGGGTTAGCCAGACAAGTTAAAAATCCTCCATGTAGGTTAAGTATAACTTGCATTAGTTTTGAAGGACGCCTTCCTACAGTAGTTTTTCTTTTTTGTGTGTCCATTGTCACTGTGTTCCACAGATGAGACGATGTCGTCTAAAGTTCACATCTCATCTTGGGTGTTGCATCCAACCTTAATCATTATATTGATTATATGCACACAAGTGTACTGAACCATGTCTTCCATAATTAATGGCTTCGTCCTTAGTCAAGTGCACATGTTGCATTTGAAATTTGTTCATGAGGGTAAAGTCTCTTTTGCACTAAACGCATTGTGACTCGAGCTTGTGAGAACTTCTTCTGTGCTGTGTAATGCTTTGTTCAATCTAACATGCACGTATCTGCAAATATTGAATATGCATTACCACATGTAGGTGTAGGAGGATCGCCCATGCACTTCTTAAACTGAACATGCACTGTGAAATATATCATGCATATTTTTGTAGTATTACTGGCTGCTGTGCCGTATATAAACAGCCTGCTCTTTGCTCTGACAGTGTCCAGTGGAACTTTGATTAATAAGAGTGTGTTAGACGTGCCTTTGCTGTAGTCTGCTGTTAAAATGGGATTAAGAGACGCTCCAAATGAAATGAAGGTTAATGTAATTTTAAGAATAATGATCAGACACTTTTATCGTTACATTAAACCTTCTTATGCGCATAGAACTACACCAACCTTGTCTCCATCTCCAGAGACCCCAATATACCACAGTTGAAAACCTTGAAACTTTTGAATAATAAAGCTTGCATGTCCATGAGCTAACTTGTCTTGCTCTTTCTGGCCATACTGACTAATTTTCTCTTGGGTAAAAGTCTCTGCTTATTTCTTTTATAAAGCCCATCTCTGTTCACTTCTATAAAGCCTTCTTTCATCCATCATAATCCAGTCTATAGATACATTTGGCATTTTGACCTCATCCAGGGATCTTCCCTCCCCCCCCCCATTTGCAAATTCAGAACATAAAAAAACCCCTGAATCAGAATATGCACATCCCCCAGATTCCTTCATTCACATGGCTAGGAGTTTGCCTGCATTTTTCCTTAAGTTAATCTCATTTACCTGTAATTCTTTTTATTGTTCTCCAGTTTTTTCCTTTTTTTTGCACTTATGCCAGGGCTCCTGCAAAAGTGGTAATCAGCACAATAAGCTATTGATTTGTAATATTCTTTAAGTTGGAGCAGATGAATATTGTAGTTCTATTTGAAGAAATGGATCCACTGAGCCGTTAGTCCCTTTAAATAGAACTGTAAAAGTGTATTGTCCATTATTACTTTTGAAGTAGTAACAATTTGTTTTCATTTTCGCAGAGTTCTGTTTTATACACAATAAAATCACTATTGTTCATTCTTATATACGTTTACATTTTTGTGATGAATCATTTGCTCGTACCTCTTCTTTGGCATCGTTATGAGAGCGCGCAACCAAAAGAAAAGCCCATTTAGCCATCGTGGAGTTAGTGCGAGTATGAATGCGTTTTCTCTAGTGCTCTAGTGCGTTTGGCAGCTTTAGATCACAGTACTTCAGGCAAGCGGCCAGAGTCTGTCTATGCATTAATTTGTATTGCTGCCTGTCGTAGAGGTTATGGCTGCCAAATGGGCTTGTGATTGATGTTTTTCACCTTTTATGGTTTTGCACGTCAGAAAAGGAATTGGGCTCAAATGAGTATTTTTTCTGTTATTATTGAGATAGTGATGAAAAACAGGGCTGGCTTCTAACTTTACATAAAAAAATTATATATACAGTATGAATTTCAAAGCTGTGAGGATCAATACCTTTTAATACCTTTAATTGATTTGATACAGCCTTTTTTCAGACTAATTGCAGAAAAAGAGAGGGAGATATGGGAGTTTGCCCTTCTTCTCTTACAGCTAATGATGCTTACAAGTTGGAAATATTGATCCTAACGGACCTACCTGACTCGCATAAACAGAAGATATTTTTAAGCTGATTTATGGCTGAGGGTGCGTCAGTGTTTTTCTGCCAAAAATGTGAAGCATAGTGGTATAATTAAGACAGTCGGTGTAAAATATTTAAAAATGGATTTGTATGCATTATTGATGCATTTTGATAGAAAGAGTAGATACAAGCCAGAAGTGGACATATTATTAATTTATAAGGTAGTCCTTCTTGGTAATTCTGACTGAGCGACTGACATTTAAATTAGGGGCGGTTTCTCAAATCCAAAATTGGATGTTGAAGTTCTTGAAGGTTTCAGTTTTCAAGTTTCATTTATTTCTGTAGCTCTTTTCACAGCCCCCATTGTCTCAAAGCAGCTTTACACAATGTACAACAATAAACAACTTTAAACAATCATAACTGAATATAGATCATTTGTGTATGTTTATGCCCGATGAGCAAGCCTGAGGCGACTGTGGCAAGGAATAACTGCCTTCGGTGCAAAGAGGAAGAAACCTTGAGAGGAACCGGACTCAAAAGGGGAACCCATCCTCATTTGGGTGGTTTAATGTGTGAATGTGAATAATACAGTTTACCAGAATGTGTGGAAACACTCTGAATTTTGGCGCGTGTGAGTAGTGTTCTCCTGCAGTTCTATACAAGTTTACAACAACAGGTTCACTGCAGTTCTATACAGGTTCTGTTCACAAACACCTGACATTTCATATTGTGTATTTGACTAGTTAACATTGCTACAAAACCTGCAAAGCATAATTGGCTACAGATAGGAAATAACTTGTTTATTTTGAGTCAAGGCAGTACTAGTTCATCACAGTGAGCTATGAATCATAGTTTACATTTTTATATATAGATAGGTAGGGAAGTATGTATGTATGTGCCTGGTCCTGTACATTGTTCATTATTTGCACTAAGGATTTTGAGGTTCTTTAAGGATGACCAGGAAAAAATATAATCATGTGCTGTTAATTTAATCCTCTTAATTTATTTGTATTATTTAAAATAGTATTGAAAAATAAATTAGATTAACAGTGTGCCATGTGTTTTTGTGTGTTTAATGACTTTGATCCCCGTTATAGAAAAAACTACCGCGAATAAGTCTGTAAAAAAAGCTGCAGCTTTTCTGAAAAAGCTGTAGCTTTTCGTCTGCCTTTATTGCTTAAATTAGCTATTTGTGACGCTCCTGCTTTCGGTTTGTTTGCCTCCTGAGTTCAAATAAGCTGGGGGAGAAAAACTAATTCAATTTAAAACTGCCATGAATCCAGCTGTCCTGAAGAAAGGAGCCTAAATACAATACCCGTTTAAATCGAAGGCTGCATAACTCATTCAGTGCAGGATTCAATTGAAACAGCCTTTGTGAACGCAGGCAATTTCATCATCAAATATACATTGTAATATCCTGATGAGACACTCTGCAGTACCGCCATGATATCCGGGTCTTTTGAAAATTACGAAAGAATTGCTTTTTAACTAGTTGGTAATTTATATATATATTTTTTATTCTATATCAGCCAAGTGACCCGTGAGTAGGAATGCTAGGTCACTTGTGGACTCTACTATGGCAGTGTGCCTGAGTCTTGAATGCCGGCATGTGGTGATTTCTTTTTTCTTCTTCAGACTGCAGGTCTTTTGTGCCTCTGTGCTCTGACTGCAATCTTGAGAGTAAAAAATGCAGATGGACCTACCATAGTTGGTACCGGCAGATGGCTTTCAGCCCACCGAGGATTTCTATATTTGTTTGTTTTTATTAAATAAAGGGCAGTTAATGCCGAGATCGATTTGCTAGCGCAAAATGTTGACTAAAACCTGTTCTGCGTCTTTTCAGCATAACGAGAAAGCTTAATAGTTTCATACCGACTGAAACGCCGGTAATGAAAAAGCGCCATGGTGCATTCTATGAATCATTTATGCTGCCCTTTCATGCATTTTCCACGTAGATCATTGGAGCTGTCTTCTGATTGCTATTCCAGATAGGGTGTTGTTTTGCTAATATGCTGTTCTTGTTTCCATGGGCCTTGGTGAACTTATTAGAACACCGTTTTCTGCTTTGCTGTTTGTGCAGTGTTTCAGGGTGAACTGCATTTGCCATTTGCTTACAAACTGTACAAAAAATGTTCACTTTGGTGGTCTGAATTTTCTGGCGTAGAAACAGAGAACCCTTTGACCCTACATTATTGGCTTCCACTCTATCATTTATTTTCCAAGAAGAATTCAATATATTAGTTGACTTAACGTGCATTATTAGGGAATTTTATAGTTTTTTTCGCGCTGTTATGAAAAACACAAAGGCTTTAACACTTTCTCAATTATTGCTGCGTGATTGACTTATTAGGTAAATCTTTTCTAAGTGGGGAAGCCTTTAACATCTTTCAAACTGGCATTGCTGTTCTTTTGTTGCTAATGGTAGCCTGTAAAAGGTGATCATTTATATCTAGAATTTGTCTGAAGTATTTTTTAAATAGCATCATTGCTCTGTTGAAAAAATAATTATGCATATCTATTTAAACATTATTTATGTTCCTGAATTGGCCTTGATTGTGCATATTGAGCAATATTATCATCCAGAGATGTAATAAACATTTTAAGTTGAATTCTTTCTTCAGTTGCTTAGGCTTTATTATAGCTAATCAGGAGTCACTTCAAGGCTATTAAAAAAGAAAAAAAAGGAATCTTAAGTTCTGTGTTTTTCACAAGCCTTCTGGCATACTGATTTAATAATCTTTGAGCTTTGGTGTACCTGCTCACTTTGGCCTTAGCGTTATACTGCTAAATAGTATGTGGTTTATAATTATTTCAGTGTCGGTATATTAGCCTATTATTTTTCTATAGCGTTGCTTTGTAACTACTATGCCTATCCTTAACAGCGCTTTGCAGATTTACTCAAACACACGGTATTGTGTGCCAAAAAATTAACCTGAACCACTAGTTCTAATATTGACACTAATCATATCTGACATCATCCCTCTAAAACAAGGCAAAAGCACAAATCAGATACACATGCATGCATGGTAAACTTTTATTTATTTATTTATTTATTTTTATTCTGATTCGATCCAGGCTGAAGAAATCAAAACCACCATTAGCAAATTCAGATTTTTTTTTTTTAAGGTGGAAAAAAAACCATCTAGGGCTGTTTGCTGTTTCACTAAGAACAATTGCCCAAACTCTGCACTTTAGATACCCTCTATATACACTATGAATACAATTATGAAGATTTCGATTTAACGTGATCCGAGTGCATAGCAGGTATAGGATATTTCCAGGTGGTACAGCTGTCTAAGCTTTTGCCTTGTTGGCAGATTGAGATTTTGACAAGTGCATAGCCATCTATGTCTGGCTGTCCTTTAAGAGTGTAATTAGTCTTGCTCTCCGGGTGGTGTTTTTCCATCTTTCTGTGTCAATTAGTGTGACGATCGCCAGTCACATAAACAGAATAGGGCGCTCGCCGCTCTCCTCCACGTATGGTCAGCAGCAGCTCGATGACATTGCACTGATGTATCTCATAAGAAAAGTACACCATCTAGGATTATTAGCAGCAGTTACAGTATGACCCGATTCAATAGCAGCGTCTGTCCTAGCCTCTGGCAAATTACCATCAATACAACATCAAGCACCTGCATTCTCACAGATCTAGAAGCGAGCTTCCCACAAACTCTGCAGATGTACAGACGATTACGCCATCTGAATCACCCTGGAGAATTTCATTTAATTTATGAAACTGAAAACCCTTGCCTAAGGCACTCAACCGTCATGGTTGGAAGGAGACACCTTAATACACATTTTTATTTGCTCATTTATCAGGCTGAACTGAAACAAAAGTTCATTTTGAAGATTGATTTATTGACTGAATGTTCTGCTTGTGCTGATATCATGTTTTATACATTCTTTTAAATTAATTAGGGAGGTGGTGGCTTAGTGGTTAAGGTGTTGGCCTCTGGAACAGAAGATCGGAGGTTCAAACCCCACAATCACCAAGCTACAACTAGTGAGCCCTTGAGTGAGGCCCTTAACCCTCAATTGCTCAGTTGTAAGTCGCTCTGAATAAGAACGTCTGCCAAATGCCATAAATGTAAATGTAATTACCTGCTCCAAAAGTGCTAAATCGGTGGTCATTTGGACTTTTGCTGATGTTTGAGGACACTCAAAAGATGTGAATGGGTTTGTGGAATTAACCTTTTGACCTTTTGTTCTTGCATACAAGCGGTGCCAATACGTTTTGATCTCTCAATCCCCCCCCCCCCCCCCCCCCCCTTTCAATGTCAGAACTGAACTGCTGAACTGCATGGCTTATTTTATGTTTAACCTTGGTTTCATGCTGCTTTTTCTCAGCTGTTTTTCCATTCTAGGACGTACAAGCACAGTATACAATTACAGACATGTATTAAAGAAACAAAAAGCATTTTTACTGATTCCTTTTTGTCAAATTGGTACGTTAATAGCTATACATTTGAATACTGTATAAAAATTATTGTTAAGTTGTACTAGTAGTTCATCATTCATTACTTTGTGTATAAAATCACCAGAAGAGTCTTTTTCTTTGGCTCTTTTATGCCAGCCTCACTGGCCTTGTTTGTTCTTTATTTAAAAATCCCTTTGGCTGCCGGTTAGAATTAGAATACCTCTCCCCCTTTGGCTCTCGTGTGTCGGATGTTTGCTTCAGTCAGTCTCGGCATCTTGTCACAGCAGTTGGGGACATCATGTAATGGCAAGTCCGTTGACCCGTGCAATGATTTTTGTTGAGGGCCAGAAGAACATAGCAAATGTGGCATGTGCTAATCTCCTCATTAGCAGAACCTCAGCCGACAGTTTGGTGCAGAAACTGTTGGCAAAAGGATCACTATACAGATTTTTTTTTTCAGGCTGTGCTTTGAAGTGGGCTTGTCTAATTCATATCCTAGGCAAATAAATCCCCAACACAAACAAACCTAACCTGCTGTTTAATAAGTGCTTTCTGTGTGGCGTCTCTTGATTGAAAGTCCTCATTCTGATGTGCAGTAGGCTGTGCAAATGCAACTTTCTGATGACTACAGAAATCTAATTTGGGAACTGCCTCTTGTTTTCCCTGATCAGAAAATGAAGGACGTCCTTGCTTTAGCAAAATGTTTGCAGGCAGGAATCGCTTACTCTGCTTTTCATTGCTTGACTCGAGCAAGAAATGAGCCAATTACTTGTCATGGCGTATTTATTGTTTCTTCTCCATTAGGTCATCCCAAAGCTTTATAATAAACATGGTAAATAACTAGGCTGATTGTTTTTAATGGTATTCTGCAGAGTGCATAACAATCGAATTTAATGTAGTTCTCAAGTCAACGATTGAATAGCCGTTATTTAACCACGCCTGCAAATCCCTTTTTATGTAGCTGTTAAATGTGTGGAATGAATGAATGAGAGGAAAAACTAGTTTTTCTCTTAATCTGTTCCATCTCTCCTTTGACAGACATGGCACACGATGTGCTGGAGAGGTAGCTGCTGTTGCCAACAATGACATCTGTGGTGTCGGTGTAGCCTACAATGCCAACATTGGAGGTGAGTCAGCGTTTATAATAAGCATATTCTGTTTAATTATTTATTTTAAAGCTGTGGATGAGTGAGTATTTTTTTTCTACTCGTGCTGCTGCTGATAAAGAAATGGCCAATTCAACCTACATAGCATTATGTAATCAAGGAAATAATCACTATCTTTGTTAATGTGTTTCTAATATTGGTATAATATTAGTCATATTATTGTATGAAACAACCAAATCATCATTCTAAACCAAGGGCACGTCTGAATCTAGAGCAAAAGTTATTTTTGGGCATTGGGGTTATTTTTAGACTTGTTACGGTAGTGGAATCTTGCAAGTTACAATCACAGAGCCCTAGCCTTGCCCCATCTGGGCTAAAGATTTGTGCATAAGCATCTGCAATCCTTTTAAACATTTCATCCTATTCTATGCATATTTTATCTCCTCACTTCTCAGCCCCCGGTGATCCCAGATTTGGCTGGGCTCTGTGACCTGCCAGTCCTTCAGTTGTTCAACATGGCATCCAGTCTTTGGTGTTCACCAGTGAACCTGTTCAAATCTTATAGGCTATCAGCTGATATGAAGCTTAGCAATGTAATTCCTAAGCAGGTTTCAGCCTATTTTTACCTCGGGTGTGGCACTCCACAATGAATAGGACATTAGAGCAGCATCCTATTGTCAGCCGTATGGTTTCACAGGTTTCGGTTACTTTAACAAAGGGTGTGTTCTGGAGGTCATTTAGGTCCCCACCCTTCCTGTAGCTGTATTGTGTCCAGGACTTGGATAGGTTTAAAAAAAAAAAAAAAATGTAAAGAAAGCTAAAGTTATTTTAAGTGTCCATCATTCACAGGTTAATGCTTAATTCATAATTATTTTCTTAAGCTGAGCCATGGATTTTACAAGCCAGTGGTGAATGTGTCGACAAATAAGGCCTAGCAGGAGGCAGAGCTTGAATCTGCTCTGAAAAAAACTAAGCTTTCAACTCCTAGTAATCAAGGGTAAAGAACTTGTGCAGCAGCTTGGTAAAGTGGCTTTAAAACGGTCTTCTGCAGATTCCTGATTTTTTTTTTTTACACCGCCGTCCTCACTACACTGTAACGTCCTTGTTTAATGACCCACTTGAGACTTTTTGCAATCTTTTTGGCAGTCTTTTTCTTCCTGCAGGGGAGAATCCTCTTTCAATTCGCTTTTAGGTCATGAAACAGTCCCTTTCTTGCTATGTGCAGGATATTTTGTGCATATTTTCATGCTGTAACTAGTGTGGCAAAAAAAAGACATGGTCTTGTGCCAGTATGAAAAAAAATAATTATTCCAAACACCCACTCCATCCCTAGCTTCTGCATAAAGAGCTTCCAAATGAGAAGAAGCAGATGTTAAGAAGTCATACTTAATGTTCCATCATCTCATCTGTAGGGGACACTCATCTCGTAGATCTCTTCTTTTCTTGCTTTCTTTCTTTTTTATTTATTTATTTATTTATTTATTTATTTTTAATGGTTCGGGAATGGTTCGGGAAAGGAAATTGAATGTGAAGAGTAGATCATACTGAGAACAGAAGCACTGCTTTGGAGAGCTGATCCAAAGCAATAGCTGAGCCTTCCTTCTGTTAAGGGAAGTCCCTTCACATGCAGGCCATGCTCTAATTTAGACACTTCACTGCCAGTGCTCATTAAGCAAACATATTTGCTTTTGGGGGGGGGGGGGGGGGGGGGGGGGGGGGGGGGGGGGGTGGGGGGGGAGGGGAGGGGGGGGGGGGGGGGGGGGGGGGCTTTCTGCTGTGTCCATGTGGCATGGTAACAGAAAAGTCCAATCTCTGGTAGGTTTATGTTAGGAAGGATTTAGACAGTTCTCCCCTTTTTTCACAGTCTTTCTGTTTTTCTAGGGCATATCTGTTTCTTTAAGGAATCATGCCTTCCGTTTGAAAAGTGTTTGACGGTTTTTACTTTATTACATTTTTTAAATACTTTTGTTTTTTAAACAGCACACAAGCCTGTCTATTCTTGATACCCAGCCGAGATACTTTACCTCTTGCTTTCTTTGTAACAGGAACAGCTTTGGCTTTTAAGATTACACAGAACCTAAAGTCTCTCTTTTTTTTTGGAGCCAGCATGCAAGAGGCACGGGTGACCTTACCTCCATGACTTTTCAAAAAGCCAAGCCACATTGTTGTGAAGATGACTGTCATTGATTTATATGCGATTTAACTTTTGGGCATTGCAGGCTTTTTTGCCCCACAAGATAAACTTCACATAGTTGATCCAGGATCAATTTAACTCAAGCGCAGCTGACATTTATAGACTTGAGGCCTTGTGTTTTTTCCAAGCATCCCATAAGAATTAAGGTTCTCTTTGTACAGAGAAGTGGAAACTGATAAGAGTGTTCTTCATTGTTTGACTTCTAAAAAGAGATATCTGACAGCAGTGAGGAAGGAAGATAGCTATCACCAATTCTGAATCAAGGACTGAGTGGAATTTCCGTCTCTGTCCTTTTGGCTTTAAAGAGATCTTTTGCTTTATAATCTGTAGGATCTCCTCAGGTGTCTCTTTGTATTATAGCGAAGCTGCTTTATGTCTCTCTAAGGAACCTCTTTTCATCAAATGCTGAACCATGGGGTACTTTCACATTCAGGTGATTTTATGTTTCACCTTCTCCCCCACCAAGTGTCTTAATGTATTGTATTGGCAACTCTAAATCCATCAAGCTTTATGATTCTGACCTGTATTGCTAAGCAGCAGTGCGGATTTGTCTGTGTCACTGTCTGCTGTTGTCTTCCCAGGAAAGTACAGCATTAGTCAGTATCATCAAGGCCCTTCTCTACTGGCATGTAATCATGATTAGAGGTGTTAAAATCAAAGGAGAAAAGCTCACACTTCCGCAGGTGTTTGGATGTTTCACAAGTGTTCAGATGTCACAACTCTGTAATTTGACCAACTGCATTTAAATGATCAGTTTAAGGTGATGTGCATGTGTCTCAACTCTACTCGTTTTTTTTTTTAAGGTGTGCGAATGTTAGACGGAGAGGTGACTGATGTGGTGGAGGCTCAGTCTCTCAGCCTCAACCCTCATCATATAGACATCTATAGCGCAAGCTGGGGGCCTGAGGATGATGGCAAAACTGTAGATGGCCCTGCCAAACTTGCGAAGGAGGCTTTTTTACGAGGTGTAACTGAGGTTAGTGATGTTGCCTTGTTCTCTTTACTTATTATTCTGTTATACTACATTCAAAGCATTTGGCAGACACCCTTATCCAGAACGACTTACAACTGAGCAATTGAGTGTTAACGGCCTTGCTCAAGGGCCCACTAGAGGCAGCTTGGTGGTGGTGGGATTTAAACCTGCTATCATCCGGTCCAGTGGCTAATGCCTAAATCACTGAGCTACCACCTCCAATGTTCAAGTTTTTTTTTCCTTTCAAGGGGGGGCACTTGGTTTTAGCTGTATTGGGGAAGAAGTGCTCAAATGTTTTCTTGTGAAGGGCAAAAAATCAAACTTGTTTGAGAGCCAAAAAATAATTTAAAATCTTTAAATCTATTATATTTGCCATGATTTCCTAATATTAGAAATAAATATAAAATATTGCTCTGTAACCTGCTTCACTAGTGCATTTTTAATTTGTTTTCTAGTTCCATGAAACTTAGTACAATGAAACTCATTTATAGTACAATAAAGGGGGATGCTCATTGATTAATGCATTGGATTCCAGATCGGAACTTCAATGTTCCCCAACATCTGCCACTGCTGGGCAAGACCCTTAAACCTAAACTGCTCAGTTGCAAGGGCATCTGTCCAATGCCATAAATGTGTCTAAATAGTTTTACAGATTATCTTGTACATTTAACAGTTTAGAAAATCTTAACGCATAATTGACGTGTAGGCAGGTGTAAATTGGCAAGAAGGAAGAGAAATGAAGAAAAACTGTTCAACTAAATATAATATCTAGCTGTGTAGTTTATCCGATTATCACAAACTAAAGAATCAAAACCTCATACACAGTGTTTTGCAGTTGAACGCCTTGTTCACATTTTGGTCTGAGCTGTCGCTTTAATTTCAGCCCTCGTCTCTAACACTTACACACTTCACACACTGCCATGTTCTATGGAGTGGTGTGATTGGCCTCAAGCCAATAGGCAGACAATAAAACGGAGCAGGCCAGTTTTGTCCCTGTAAACTGCATTCATCTGCTTTAAGAGAATATTTAAAGCAATAATATAGTATAGATGCAGCATATATGTTAATAGTAGTAAAGAACCTTAGTTTACTTTTTGATGCTATGTATAAAATTGCCTTGACACGGAATCTTAGTGTGTGTGTGTATGTATGTGTGTGTGTGTGTGTGTGTGTGTGTGTGTGTGTGTGATCTTAAAAATAATCATGAAAAATATACATTCTAAATGTAATTGCTACATTAACATGACAATAGTGAGTTTTTTTTTTTCTTGACAATTGTCTCCTTCATTCACACTGCTGTTTTTGTGGGACTTTTTCACCAGTTAATTTTCTGGTAGTAAATAATAGGTCATCAACAAAAGCTGGTGATTCTAATTATTTAAAGGACTTAAGTCCACGTGTTGGATTGGACCAAAAAAATTATTTTAATTACTGAAGTATGCAGATTTTACACTTTATTACTTATCCCCATTTGCAAGGTACACCTAAGTGATCTCTGCATTCATCTCGACACTGATACCCCAGCCATTACCTTTTAATTGTAATGCTGTCTAGATGACAAGCTCTGCCATGTGCCAATAGTTAGATCTGTTTCAGGAAATGAGATTTGCATTGCAGAATAAATCCTAAAGCAAACTGGGCTGAAGCCTGGACAAACACTGTCAAAAGGAGGCTTGCAGTCCAGCAGGTGTGTACATGGACAGAAAGTGCAGAGGACTTTCTTTGCATTGGACTTGAGCTGTTTTTATTGGAGGCTTTTTATTGCTTTATTGTTGAGAACCTGACATACGGGAGAGGGTTGCACAAACAAAGCCTGTTCAAAGGTAACGAGCAAAACAGCATCTGAATTGAATTATACACACGTCTTGCCAGACAGCATGATGAAATGAAAGCCGTGTGGGATATTAAAATGTACCCTGAAAACATGCCTCGTATATTTCTCCTAATCATTTCAGTGGCTTGCATGTCACTGATATTTGCTAGGAGATTTTTTTTTTAAATAGATATAATTATATATTAATCTAAATATTAATAATAGTGGTATTGACTCTGTGCTTTTTTTTTTCTTCTTTCTTTCTTTCTTTGTCTCCCCCCCTCTTTCAGGGTCGTGGTGGTCTGGGCTCGATCTTTGTATGGGCATCTGGTAATGGTGGCCGTGAGAAAGACAGCTGTAACTGTGATGGCTACACCAACAGCATCTACACACTCTCAATCAGCAGCAGCACACAGTACGGCAACGTGCCATGGTACAGCGAGGCCTGTTCCTCCACCCTGGCCACCACCTACAGCAGTGGCGGACTCAACGAGAAACAGATTGTGAGTCAATCATGTGCACAAAGCCCCTGGGTGCACTACATAACAATGCATGACTCTGACCCTACGTGACTCTGATGCTTTATTACATTTTACAGCTATAGCGTTGTATTTTCTTTAATGTAGCCTGTAATGTACATTAAAATGTGATGCGAGGTTAGGTCAGTGTCTGATATTTATAAATTCCATTTTCCACCATTAATATTTCACTTTGTGTTCAGAATCTCTTGAACACCAGTTATTTGCCATACTACAGTATTATGTCCTGAAGTCTTTAATGCATGCGGTTATAGAAACTAGATAAAACTGTGTAGTCGAGATGATGGAAAGCATCGTGAGGCAAAGCGTCGGAAGCTTCCCGCATATTTATGTAAAAACGTAGATGGTGCTTAACATGCCAGTTGTTAACTGTTGTGAGCATGGCATGGTGGGAGAGTGAAATGAAGAAAGCATATGAGGTGGCCTCAGTTGAAGCAGGGGTTGGATGTGTTTGCCCTGAGGATCTGTATTGTGTTTCATAATGCAGTATTCACTGCCAAAGCACTTTTCCAGACCTTCAAACCTCGTCTTTGGTGTGCACGATTTAAGCTTTGTACCGTAAGTTTTCATTCTGAGACAAAGAAGTAACCTCACACTGTAATCGTGCCACTTTTGCACGTCGTTCTATTGAGCTTGTATGTAGGTTCCTTTGTTAGAGTTTTACACTGCTCACAAACCTTTCTCCATAATGCTCAATAACTCAGCGTCACGTTTTTCAAAACGTCGCCACACAGATGCTTGGGTTTCAAAACTCATTTTTCTACAGGCTTTAGCCTGAACCAGGCCTGTGTTCTCATGCAGTGACAGGCAATCTTCCCCACTCTCCTGCTCTCTAATGCCCCCAATTTGAATGAAGAGAGCGAATTGCCACATCTCTCTGCTCTGAGCTGTCATTCAGCCGCTCAGCAATTTTTAGCACTTAGCCTCGATCTAAACCGCTCCGTCTCAGTCGGCGCACCTCCTAGGATGCCTTTTTGCCATGCACCATTCCACAGTCTCTTTCGCCATCTTATTCACTGTTAGTTACTACCTTTTATCCTTTTCTGATAGTTGTACTAGGCATCTCAACATCTCCCACAGGTTAATTAAGATGCAGCTCGTTTTGCATGTAGAAGCGCATCAGGTTCCAGAGCTTGCACAACACCGGGATTCATCTGGATACAGCCATAGCAGATATACAGTGCTACAGTTTTTGTTTGAGCACACACAGCTTTTATTCAATAGTGAAAATATGCCTTGTATATTGTCTCCTTCCCACAGATCACTACAGACCTGAGACAGAAGTGTACAGACTCTCATACAGGCACCTCAGCTTCAGCACCACTGGCTGCAGGCATCATAGCCCTGGCCCTGGAAGCAAAGTAAGCAAGATGAGCCCTAAGTCTCTACAACTGGAATCATGAGCATAATCACTATACACCATCAAAATCTATGTGGCTATGTGGTGATTATGGATTTAGTGCCTTCTAAACATACCAGGCCATGAATTAAAATTGTCCTGGAAGTTTCCTATGGTGCTTTGCCATACCTATACATATGTTTGTAATATAATAAGAGTATAATGTTATACTCTGGTATCTCCACACAAAATTTTCAGATAATGATTATATTGCAGCTGTGCAAAACTGCCACACACATAGCAGTGACATGTATGCAGCGTTCATACATCTTTAATGCTGCTACATGTTTTTCACACCTGTATAATATTGGTGTAATGCATTAACAGTAGATTTTTTCCACAACAGATATCCGGATGTGTAGATATTTAATGAAATGGACTTTTCCTATTCTGAATGATACTGGATAGTGGGGTCATAAATATTTTTTTACTACAGAAGTATAAAGTGCTTAGTATATAACCCTGTTGCGAATGAGGATCATGGGATATCACAGGACAGTTTTTTTAATTAAAGTTTTTTTTTTTTTTTTATCAGATGTACAGAATCCAGAAACAAAATGTACAGAGCAGAGTGACTGTTACATATATGAAATGTATAGGAATATTCTATTTATTAGTGAAGCTATAAATAGAAATTTAAGATTTCCATTTTTCTTTCTTTTTAAAGTATATATTTTTTGGATCTAATCTTTTTTCAAAAATAGATCTTTACACATTTATCCATCCAATGATATTTTGTGCTGATGAGAAAATATAGATGACGGAAACATGAGGATCTGGCAGTAAGCAGGATCTGGCAGAAGACGTCAAAGCTGTAGCATATAACCACAGCGTGTTGCAAACTCCTAAAAGGTGTCGTTTGTGGTTGGTATAGCTTATGTGGCGGCAAGTCTTTACTGACAGTTTCAGCTTCAGAGCTGATCATTTCTGAACAGCCTGAATAAGTAGGGTAATTTACTGGGGTTGTTACGCTTAAATCATTGCTGGCATTGACTGAAGTCCGGATCGCAAAATGCCAGTCAGTTAGAGTAACTGCTTGATGTTAGTATTGTTTGCCACTTGACCTTTTCTGATTGCTGCCTGTGAGCTACAATATAATCATGCCGTTTTTCTGTATGTCTTTGCCTGTAGCCATAGGTGATGCTTTTGCCTGCTCGTTCCTTAACACAGAACAATGCTTTTGTGTAAAAAAATAAATTAAATTAAAAAAATCCAGTTGTTGAAGGTGACTGTTTATTCTTTTCTTGACAGTAAAAACCTTACATGGAGGGACATGCAGCACCTAGTTGTGAGGACATCAAATCCAGCTCACCTGATCACCGATGACTGGAAGACCAATGGGGTCGGACGCAAAGGTACCGACATGCCACCATGGTCTTTTCTCTTATCTGCTCAGTTTATTCTGCACTCGAGTTCTGCAACAAAGTGTACTGTGTTGCCAATCAATGAAGCGATGTTCATTATACCAATCAAGAGTGCATTTCAATTCCTCGCCTGTCTCATAATGTCATTGAATGTTTGGGGCCCTATTAAACTTAACTGCATGGAATTGCCAGGGTGCTGTCAGCAGTATTGATTTATTTCTCTCTTTCTCTCTTCTTCTCTCTTTCTCTCTTCTTCTCTCTTTCTCTACACTCCTTCTACCATATCTGTTTTTTGCCCCTCTCCACATCTGCTTATGTAACCCATCTATTTTGTATCATATATATCTTTATCCAATGTTTTGTACCTGGCATTCAATTTAAATCACCACATCTCTGTCGCTGTATGTTCTTCAGTTAGCCATTCGTATGGATATGGTCTGCTGGATGCTGCTGCCATTGTGGCCCAGGCTAGGAACTGGACCAGTGTAGGACCTCAGCAGAAGTGCGTTATCTCCATGGTGTCTGAGCCCAGGTTAGTCTTTTACTCAAAGCATAACTGTCCAATAAAACTAGCATGCCTGTAAGAAATATCATACAGCCCACATTCTTAGACTAGTCGAGTGTCGTTGCTGATTCTGCCTGTCAAATTACTTTTTGGATTTTGGTTTTACGTCAAGTTGTGAACTGCAATTGTATAGAATTTTTATTGTCCCACTAGGGGGCAACATTGAGAGACTAACACTGTTGTAAACTACAACCAAATGTAAAGATGCTAATGTAATTTTTTCAGCTACATATATTAAGCTGTAACTAGAACTCCTTCCGTGTAAGGGACTTGTTTTTGCCTGGTAGGTTGGGGGGGCTTCATTATTGTTCTCTTTTATGTCTACTTGACATTTCGAAAAAGTCTGAGATGCTCCAGATATAGCAGGTTGTCTGTGCTAACATATGGCTCACAGACTTCACTTGTCGTGCCTTACAACATTGTTTGCGATTCTCTGCATCTCTGCCTGTGGGATTCCACATGAAAATTCTGATTTTAGTGGGAACGAGCAATATATTGACAAGCGACGCATTGGTGGGTTTGATAGCACGGCTCATTCGCAGTCCACGTGAGCGGAGCCTGAACCGCTCGGCTGGGTTTGATGTTCTGTCATGAGGGGGAGGCTCGCCCATGGTGCATGTCTAAAGGAAATAATTACTTGCAGATGAGCTTGTATACTACACTCGTGTGCCTGCTGAAAATCACACACTCCTTGAGTGCCCAGACACCCCCCCCCCCCACACACACACATCCTTTATGTACACAAGCCCATACACAATCCCTCTCGAGTGCTCCTGCTCTTTTCATCTGCATCTCCCCCTTGGTTTCCCTCATATTATGGAAAAGATCAGAGGGCTTTGGAACGAAGCCCAGTTGAGCATGCTGGTTAGTTCGGTCACAGTGCTGGAGTTAGTCCAACCGTGCTTAGTGATTACTCTACATCTCTGCATTGATCCCCTCCTCCCAAGATCAAACCCAGATTGTAACTACTGAGCACTTTTTGACATGCATCTCTGTGCAGGAATTTCAGTTCTGTCTCTTCTCTAATGGATGATGGGCAGTGTCAATAATTTTATAGGAAGCCCTGCTCCTGCATTTCCTGAATGGGATCGAACTGTTCCCAGTCTCTGGGACAACTTGGAGTATCGAAATCATGGTGTCTTATTTACACTGGCACAAACACACTATTTAGTAGATCTTATGATCATCTTAATGTGGTGTGTCCTTTACGTAGTCCTGACGTCTTTGTGCTATCATGTTTTTGTCCATATCTCAGTGGCCTAGTTCTGTATCTTGTGGGGTTTTTTTTTTCTTGGTTTTTCAGCAATGGGTGTGGTGGATTTGGGAAAACACTTGGCCATGTCTCGAGGCTGTGGAATTTCACTCGCTCGTCTGTTTATGATGACAGTTTAGGTTTTTCCTTCTGATGACTGCAGTTATTTAGTTACTTATAGCACTTCTCAGCCTTGTCAGTTAGTGATTCCAAATGGAAAATAATTAAAGCAGAATGGATAAATTGTTTCAGCACCGTTCTGAGAATATAGATTATTGTAGACTGCATGATGCAAGTGTGATGTTGCTGCAGACTTAAATTGACATGAATTAAAAGAAAGAAAATCATGTTTAACAAAGCTATTATGCTTCAATTTTAAACAACAAAGCATGGATGAAGGTTTATATATATATATATATATATATATATATCTAGATATATATATATATATATATATATATATCTATATATATATATAGCTATATATATATATATATATATATATATATATATATAAAATCTCTCTCTCTCTCTCACACACACACATATATATACATACATACTATAGAGCCCTGATGACTGTGTGTGTGGCTGGTGTTGTGGGGGGGGGGGGGGGGGGGGGGGGGTCTTCATTCATATTTAAATCACATCACTGATTATCATCTAATTTAAAATGGATTATTAGCATCCTGTGCAATTAGCAAACATTATTGTTTTCATTTTATTAGCTTGACTAAGTGTAATTAGCGAAAGGACAAGTCACTGTGACTTTCGGTTCACCGCCGTTTTGAGAGGAACAGTTGCAGAAGGCACTCTGTTACGAGATTTCAATTTTCTTTCTTTTTTTTCCCCCAGGAACATTGGAAGCCAACTGACGATAGCCAAGAGTGTAGATGCGTGCTCAGGCAAGTCCAACTTTGTGAGTTCTCTGGAACACGTCCAAGCTCAGCTCACACTGTCCTACAACCGTCGTGGAAACTTAGCAATCCACTTGATCAGTCCACAGGGCACCCGTTCGACCCTGCTCGCCTCCAGGTCAGGGGTTCTCAACGATTCTGCTCGTCTTTTGGATGAAGTTTTAAGATGTGATCTTTTTCCTGCGTTACTGTGTGGGTTGTCCCGCTCCATCTAAAGAAAGGTCAACATATTTCTCTCTGTCCTTCAGACCTCATGACTATTCTTCTGAAGGCTTCAACGACTGGGCCTTTATGACCACTCACTCATGGGACGAAGACCCTCGGGGCAAGTGGACTCTGGAAATTGAAAATTCGGTCGGATCCAGTGACTATGGTAACTTCATATTAATCTCCTCTCGCTCAAGGTTGTTTATTTTATTAATGCATGCAGAAAGGCAGGGCAGACGTTTGAGCTGAAGCGAATAGTCTTACTGCTGGTGTTCCAGTGGGCAGCTTCTCTGCATAACTTTGCAATTGTAAGTAGAAGAATCTAGCAGAATGCTCCTTTTTTTGCTTGCATAAACATCAGAGGGATTGAACTGTGGCAAGGTTTTGCCTGGTTTATTTGTGGCAAGGTCAAAATAATACATTGCTTCTTTGTTTGTTCACTATCCTGGAGATCTTTTAACAAGCTGAGGGGAATAGACACCGGTCAGGGTCAAATAGAATGCAGGAAATATACTGTAACAATTAACAAGTCCTCGGTTAGCGAGGTTTAACGATGCTTCTACACAGGGGCTTCAGTTGACAGAGTATTTGATTTGTTTTACCTTTTGCATTCTCACATGTTCTTTGAAAATCTTTCACTAGGCTTGTAACAGTTTTAATGCCTATTGATCTAACTCGATTAAAGCTTTTTCCATTAACTTGATAGCTGGCTGAAGGAAGTTTCTCCACCGAAAGTGCTGTGTAGGCTAGGGCAATTAAGGCCAGCAGTTAATCTTGCTGTGAGAAATTAGCTTCTCGTTGCTTTAGACTTCACATGAAATTCGGCGTATCTTTTCCCTGTATCCTTCTCTTTTTATTTCCATCTTGTTTTTGCCTGTTTGAGTGGTTGGCTTTGGTTGTTTTCCTTCTCGGTATCCTGTAGTAAATCTTATTAATTAAATATGGCAAAGTAAATCACAGGTTTGAGATTTCCCTCCTCCTCTGATGTCCCCTGCCATCAGGCTGTCCAGCTTATCGTTCTGCAGACTGTAAATATTCCCTGAGCCCCAGGCTTGCATTTTTCAACTGGTGTGTGTTTTGCTTGACTAGACCATCTACAGTGTGAATTATTTATCTGCACTGATTGTATTAACCTGATTTAGAGAGCAGTTGACTTTTAACAGTCCTACATTACCCGATTTTTAACCGTGCTAAATTAAAGTGGGGGCGTAAATCAACTTGACATTAACAGTCTGTTTTCTTAAACAAGCACGAAAAGACCGTATCCTGTTAAGTAGTACACCCGACTACAGTGGTTCCTATTAACCTTTTACAGCTTGATTGCTGATAAATACAGTGGAAAAACATTATTGTGTAGCATAAGATTCTACACCGTTTAATTTTTTTAACGTCTTGTCTCTCAGGCACACTGACTCAGTTCACGCTGGTTCTCTATGGCACTGCCTCCATATCCGCTGACTTGTCAACACTAAACTCCATCCCACTCCCTGAAGACGGATGTAAAACGTATGATCTCAGTCAGATTTGCACAGGTAAGAGCTCCAATGCTGATGTAAAGGTGCCCCCTGCAGCCCAGTACCTGTATGTGCAGTTTGGAGGGCTCATTGTGCGCTGCATTGAGTTTCTGCTTTCTTCTTCCCAATTTGTTTATTTATTTGCGATGCACCATTTTGTATTTAATTCAGAATTATACAACAAATATGAACTATAGTCATTTTTCTAGTGTTGTACTGGGGATATTAAGTATTTATGAAGTGGTTTCCAAACTGACATTTTCGAGATTAGGTGTTTATAGAATAGCCAGGATAGTCTACATTTACCAAATCAAAATCAAAATGATTCTATTGTCCATAAAAATATTTTTTGCTTTATTTTTATCTATTTGAGAGCCTTTTTGTTTTTTTTGTTTTTTTACTGTTCTTATTTTTTTTTCCAAGTTAATCCAAAGTTACCCATTTTTTTGTATTTGTTTAACTAATCCTGGTTTTCGCAACAGAAGCGAAAGTGAGAATTTCTACTTTTTGCTATTCACTTCAAAATACTTTTTTTTATGTTGACTGAGATTACTATCTACAAGATCTACTATCTACAATCTATTCAAGTGATTATTATCTTTGAATTCATGTTACATGTGTTTATTGGAAGAAGCACAGGATAGATTCTTCTACATTTCTGTTCCTGATGGAGATGGGTTGAGTGAAGCTGCCTTGGAAAGGTGTTTGTAAAAAGACTGTTGTTCAGTCACGCACTTTGCTCCTGAACCCATCTTTTCCAAATCGGAAATCCAAATCCAGCCAAATAAATACATAATAATGTAAAATTCTCCACATTCCCCAAATAATTAATTAATTGTAATAAATAAAAATGTATATTTTACCATTAAGGGATTTATAATGGTGCACTGTGGGCAGGGGTTCTGTGGCTAAACCGTTTTGAGCGTCAATGGCGCTATACACTTTCTATTCCTCTTCCTATTGTGGGTCTTTTAAACAGGGGGCAACACACCTGCCTTTTGATGTTGTACTGAACTGCATAGTTTTAAACAAATAAAACACAGGGATAGTATATGTGAGCTCATTTTCCTTAATTTTATATGACCTGTCCACTTTGCTGTCCTCTCTGAATATTGAGAACTTGTTAGCAAAACTAAGCCAGGTATTAATTGAAAATTAGTATGTTAACTTCCATTAGTTCCATTGTTTATTGTTCCTGAAATGGGATCAATGAATAAAAGGTGCTTCTGCTCCCTGATTAACTCGCTATTTTCCTGCCAAGAAGAGTACTTGTTTCTTAAGGCGGTTTTCTGGCGAGACACAGAGGGTGAACACATGTCTCATTTTAGACATTAGCAAGATGTGTTATTCACATAAAATATTCTAAAGAACCCACGGTTTCTAGTTCATATTTTTAATTAAACTGACAAACTGTGTTCAGGTGCAGTTTGCCTCCTTTAGCATGCAATTTGAAGCTAATTTGAATTGCCTAATTATCTATTAGTATGTTTTTTTTTTTTTTTTTTTGTTTTTTTTTTTTTTTTTATTATAAAGGGGCATGGCTTTTTCTGTATAGTTATACTTGTCTTCTTATCTCTTTATATTCAGAGTGCAACCCCGACTTCTACATGCACCAGCAGGTTTGTGTACACGAGTGCCCTGCAGGCTTTACATCCGTCTCTCCCTCCGAGCTGGCTTCAGATAACGAGGAGTCTCCTGTGCTGCATCCGTCCTGCATGCCCTGCCATGAGCTCTGTCTCACGTGCAGCGGCACGGGGCAAAAAGATTGCCTCTCCTGTCCACCCCACAGCCACCTAGACCTACCCACTGGCACTTGTCAGCACCAAAACCAGATTCTACGTGAATCGCCAGACACTGCATTCTTCTCACCACATGGCAGTGTCTCCTCTGGCATCCTGAATCTACAGCTCTCCTCCAGTCTACCTGCCATTGTTGCAGTGATCTGCTGTGCCTTTATTGCAGCCACTTTTGTAGTGGTGTTTGGCCTGCTCCAGTTCCACTCGTATAGCCTCACTAAAGTGTACAGTTCCGAATCCAGCGTGGGCTCCGTAATGCGTGCCAGCTTTGGCCTGGGCATGGCACGCAGCGGCATCATTTCCTACAAGGGTATCCCAAGCGTGTGGAACGAAGACGGAGGTAACTCAGAGTCTGAGAACGACGAGTTCGACATACACAATGAGAGAACTGCCTTCATCAAAACACAAAGTGCTCTTTAACCCTTTCCCCTACACACTTTTGCTATCTGTCTTCTCACCCATTTTCTTTCTTTTTCTTTTTTGAAGATCTGGTCTTTTGTGGGCTTGTCTCCCCTTTCTCTTTTTTAGATTTGATCCTGCTGTTTATTTTCTTATTTTCCCCCACTGTGGCGAGCTGTATTGCCAGGGCCACTCTGAACACGTTTCTTTCTTGCTCACCTGGCCTCTGTGCCTCTAAAGGAAAGCCTCCATGGCTGATTGGCCGGAGGATAACACAAAACAGATGATTGTCCCAGGCTTGCAGGCAAGACTCCAAAAAACAATAAACACAATGATTGTCATTTAGTCTCTTCCTCTTCTTTTCAGTTCCACTACATGTTTCTCAATAAGGTCTGAGGAAGAAAATCTTATCATGTATCAGAAGTGTCCACTCTGACCAAATAGTGTGATTCTTAGTCACAGATGATTTATTTAGTGTAAAAAGAATCACTGTGAATGTTTTTCTTATGCTGGACACCTTTTTTTTCTTCTTCTTTCTTTTGGATGTTATAAAGGCTAGCATGTTTTCCTTTCAAATACATAGATTCACAAAGCAGACCCCTAAATATGATTCTAATGCCGAGTTCATTGTTGTTGTTTTTTTTTTTTTACCTTGAAGGCATTTTACAAGAAAAGCAAAGAGTGTAACCTTGTGCTCTCTCTCTCTGACTCCCTGGGGTTAGTACTGCAGCACTGCTGTGAAATGAACTCTGTTTTGAGGTCTTGGGAGAAACTCTAGCAGGGCTTCTCAGGATTGCACTGACAAACCCCGAGAAGAGATAAGGCAGTTTAACTTCCTTCCACCGTTAGTTTTTTTTGTCTTCAAACATATTCGGACATGGTAAGTTCTGTTTTGGCAGTAAGAGAGAGTTATTTTGTGAATGAAACTACAAGGGCTCAAGTGAACACTTCAGTGCAGCTATTGTGTGAGGCAGGGAATGGGAGTGGATTATTCTAGATGAATCTGATCAGAGAAACAATTCAGTCGGGCATCAGGTTATTTGAACCGTAAATGATGTACCTTAAACCTTAAACTTGTGTTTTGGCCTAGTTCAGATTTATTGTCGATTTTCAAACTCTGTTGGTTTAATACAGATCTTGGTGAGCTGAGTTTGTTTGTTTGTTAGTTTTTGGGGTTTTTTTTCAGTAAATGAAATATTTCTTTTGTATTCTGAAGACATTTGGGTCATTGTGGATCATGTTATAATCCTGCTTCTTCCTCAAGTCTGCTGTGGATAATTGTTCCATATCAAATTTATAGGGCTCCCTTTTTTTTCCCTCCTTAAATATATAAATTACCTTTCCTTCGGACTCGAGCAAATTAAATGGTCATCACGTCGAAAGATTTGCCATCATGCCTCAATAATTCATTTCTGTCCGACTTTATATTTAATTTCCCTCCAGACTATATTTTTATTTGACTTCAATTATATTGCTGTTGTTGAGGGCAAATGATGTCCTTATCTACCCAGTTAAATGTCTCTCTTGCTTTTTTTTTTTATATAAATATTTTTTTTTAGGAAATAAGACCGTCCATTCTTTTATAGCGCCATCATTTAAATCCTGCCTTGGAGATTTGTAATTTACTGATATTTCAAAATTGTTTACGTGTTCTTTTTGTTGCCTCCAAAATGGTCATTGATCCCCCCCCCCCCTTTCATTTCCCCCCCCCTTTCATTAGGAATACATTTTATTTCCACTGTTTGTTGTAAATGACACCTGTATATATTCACATTTGCTTTCATTTCCTTTTATATTTAATTTTCCCTTATTTCTCTTACTGCTTTGCATTAGTCTGTTCTCTCCAGCTTAAATGAATTAAATGCATACAGTACAGCAATTTCTAGGAAACAGAAGCTCACAGAGCACACTAGAAGAGGACCTGTATGCATCTAAGGAACACTAATTTAAATTCAGCATTTTAAATGAGGAATATAAATTTACATAGAGATGAATGTTTAAATACAATTTCAATAAAGTGACCTAGATTTTCATTGCTCTTAAAAGATGAATCCTGTGAGATTTGAAGATTTGTCTGACCTCATCCTGTATAAAAACAAAGCAACAGGCAACTGTATTTTCATTTAAGAGAGATTTAAAAATAAGTGTAGTAGGTTGACTTGTTCATTTCTATAAACGGGTGGCCAGAGCCAGTTTCATTTTATACTCGAAAAACTTCCTTTACAGATAAATGTTCCATGGTATACATGATTTATGAGTTGCACAGTTGCTAATGCCATTTGTCATTAGTAGTACTGACTGTCACACACCACAAGATATAAATCTAGAGTTCCAGCAGCAGCTTGTTACTTGCTAGTTTGAAGTGGTTTCGAATTGAGCGTTCATATTTATTTTCTCTATTTAATTACCCTAATAAGTGTTGCAATGGTGAACACAGCTAGATGTATCATAGACCAGCACTCCTCAGATAACACCAAGGTCTGATGTTAAAACGTACAGCGTGATGTATACTTAGAAAGGTCGTTTTATGAAACAAAAGCATTACACCCCCACAGAGTCCTGCAGGATTATTGGGCTTTGTGGAAGAATTGACCAAAGACACAAAGGTAAAATGTGCGAGTAAAACAGGCGAGTAAAGCTGCAGGTGGGACCCCCTGATAGTGTATTTTTATTCTAGATTTTAAGATTTGTATAATCTTGCCATGTCGCATAGTATGCCAGATTCACTATACTATATCTCACACACACGCACGCATGCACACACATTAAACCTGTTTACCATCGCGCACATCTCCTGTGCTCAGCCTGAATTCTGTTGTTAAGACTTTATTATACAGCGTACCTGAGACAGAACAACTACATTAATATAAAATAAGACCTATTTTTGTGCATTGTCATACTCATGTAATTTAAAGATTTTTTTTTCCTTTTGATTTTTTTTCCTCCTTTTTATTTAATTGATGTCAATATATGAATTATAGATTTATGGAAAATAAAGATCTATGCAAAGTTATGAATGTTGCTTTACTTTGTTTTTATTGCTGTTTACGACAGGTAAACACGTGGGAAGGAAATCTACAGAATATTTGTCATGGCTGCCAATTGGCTTCCAGTTCTTACACTTGCACACTTTGTACATTTACAAACGTCAGGAATTTTGTAGGATTAAGCATCAGTACCAGGTATCAGATTAACCAATGAGTCCAAGCAGGTGTTATGATTTCTCATTCATGTGTAGGTTGAAAGTCATTAAACTGTGGAAGAGGTTTTAAACTGGGTAAGGAACAGCCAAAATCTGCTAATAAAGGTGAGGCTGTGGAAGAAAGTTTAAATCTGTGTACAAGGTTTACTTCATCAGAACGGACTCTCGGGCAAAGATTTCAAAGCAAACTGGGGTTTCCAAAATGTGCTGTTCAAGCTATTTTGAATAAGCACAAAGAAGTGGGCAGAGTTGTGGACCAAGACATGGTGATCAGCCAAGGAAACTTAATGTAGCAGATGTAAGAGATTAAGCTCATTTCCCTTTGACATGGAAGATGTCCAGCAGCTCCATCAACTGAAGGAAACCAATGGTTCCCAGGTACTTCCATCTACTGTCTGGAAGTCTGGCCAGAAATTATCTTCATAGAAATATTGCTCTGCTAAAAAAAAAAAAAAAAAAAACTTGGGTGCAGAAAAATGGCAGTAGGGCCTCAGGGATGAAGAGTTGAATTTTGGTCTTGGCAGGAGGCAAGTTTGGTGAAGAGCTGTAGAGAGAGGCACAATAATATTGTACAAGCAACAATGAAGCATGGTGGAGGTTGTCATTTAGAAATCCAGGAAGGTATTTATCCAATATGCAGTACCATAGAGAGTCGACTGATCGGCCCCGAGTTTATTTCCCAGCAGGACAATGACCTCAAATATAAAGCCGAAATCATAAGACTGTCTTCAGCTTAGCGAAGAGCAAGGAGTTCTGGAGGTAATAGTTTTGGCCCCCCTACAGAACATCAATTCTGTCTGGATAGAGACAGACTCCATCGATAAAACTCCTGTAGTTAGTTCTCCGACGTGTTTGGAAATTTCTACCTGGTGCCGAAATAATAAAAAAAAGAACTATTGATGCTGTATTTCAGAGATCAGTAAAGGGGGATACAATAAATATGTTCTAACCCATTTGCTTTCCATTTAATTAATTGTTAAAAAAAAATAAGGGGCATGGTGGCGTAGTGGTTAGAACCTTCGCCTCACACCTCCAGGATTCGGGTTTGTTTCCCGTCCCAGCCATGTGTGTGTGGAGTTTGCATGTTCTCCCCGTGCCTCAGGGGGTTTTTCTCCGGGTTCTCCGGTTTCCCCCGGTCCAAAAACATGCACGGTAGGTTGATTGGCACCTTGGAAAATTGTCCCTAGTGTATGAATGTGTGTGTGATTGTGAGTGTGTGTGAGTGTGCGTGTGCCCTCCGATGGGTTGGCATTCCATACAGGGTGTATCCTGCCTTAATGCCCATAGACGCCTGAGATAGACACAGGCTCCCCGTGACCCGAGGGAAGATCGGATAAAGCGGTAGAAGATGAATGAATGAATGAAAACATTTTTTTAAAGCATTCTTACTTTATAGGGTTTTTATATTTTTATACACACACAAATTTTGCACACTATTGTGTATCCATTACATGAAATAAAATCTATTGTTTGTACTTGTGTGTGGTGTATGTGTGTATAAAAAAAAAAAAATATATATATATATATATATTTATTTATTTTTTTTGCTTCCTGTAGTGTTGTCACAGCTTTGTAAAATGTAAGTCTATTAATACCTAGAAGTTGTTACAAACTCTAACCACTTTTTTGAAACCCTAACCATTTTTTTTTTTTTACAAAAGCACGTCAAGCTTTATGCTGCCTTCCAAATGTGAGGCTGAACCTTGAAGCCTGCTAGTCTTTATAGACTACTATTAGAAGCATTTTCTGTTTTTGTTCTTTTGTTTTAAGTGTGATGTTCTGGCTTGAGAGATCGAACGAAAGAACAACAAATATGTCATTGCCTTTCAATAACATTATATTAGCAGTTTAAAACGAAAGAAAACCAGTAATTAATTTGCTATAGGCCGATTATTTTCGCTCTTGATGTGACACTAACTGACATTTAAGACTGGTTAAATACAGGAAACCTTTAAAATCTTTGAATTTTACAGTAAGGGTTTTCCCCCTTACCCTGTTTTACTTATCTAACATATCTAAATGTCAATTAAAATGGAAAAAAAATCTTATTTAACTTCAGTTAAGCTGCTTTAAGTTAGGAGTGTAATAATCAAATGCATTTGGATCAATGCACCAATTTAATAGATTAAATTGTACAGAAACAGATCCAGTGTATATTATCAAATATTAACTACTGATATCTTTTCATTTGAGATTAGATTTCAAACTTAATTTACATACATCATAAATTTACTGTATACTACAATTTCTATTTTCTTTTTCCTAAAAAAAAAATATACCAGGAAATCTCAGAATTGTGTGAATTGAATAATAGGTATCACCAACGTGATATTCATTTATTCATTCATTCATTTATTTATTTATCTTCTACCAATTTTTCCGATCTTCCCACGGGTCGTGGGGAAACCTGTGCCTATCTCAGGCGTATTGGGGCATCAAGGCAGAACACAGCCTGTACAGGGTTCCAACCCATCGTAGGGCACACACACACACACACACACACACACACACACACACACACACACACACTCCCGTTCACATACTAGGGGCAATTTTTCCAAGGTGCCAATCAAACTACCGTGCATGTTTTTGGACCGAGTGAACCTGAAGAAAACCCCTCTGAGGCACGGGGAGAACATGCAAACTCCACACACACACATGGCCGAGACAGGAATCGAACCCGGACACTGGAGGTGTTAGGCGATCAAATCTAAACAAAAGCCTTTTATCAACTATGGAGGACATCGACTCAGGCAGCGAGGTGTGAGAGCTACAGGGTCATCACTGTGAGTCATCTGACACATGATTGTAATAAGGAAAAATGAGATTAATTACTCTTACAAAACCCCCCAAAAGGATATAAATATTCACATACTAGATCATTCTTAAGTGACACAACTTTCCATCATTTTATAGCCATGAGAGACTTCTGAGAAATGCTTGTCATATTCCTGCCAGCTTGCATCAATTCCACAATCTGTAAAATGAACAAGCAAACATAAAAGCTCACACAAGCAACACAAAAAGCAAAAATATATGTGACTTATAAAAAAAAAGGGGGGGGGGGGCTAGTATAAATAGTAGCATCTAAAAGGCATGTCAAAACATAACTTAAAAAAGAATGCTGCCTATGACCCTAAAAACAGCATCTCCACCTTCAAACCATTATGCTGTAGGATTTGTTTTCTGTTAAGGGGTCAGGACAACTGCATCAAAGGGAAGAGGGCCATGTGGGCATCAAAATGTGGGTGATGGGTGTTTCAGCATGACAATGACTCAAAACAGACCAAGGCAGCAAAGGAGTACATTAAGGTCCTGGAGTGCCCTAGCCAGTCTAACATGGGAACTCTGCGGGGGAAGCTGAGGGTTCGAATTGCCAAATGTCAGCCTCAGAACTTGAATGACGTAGAGAGGATCTGCAAAGAGGAGTGGGACAAAATACCACCGGAAGGATCTGACCTCTGTACTAAGTCATGTTTTGCAAAGGGGTAAATACTTATTTACATTACACCATTTAAATTTTACACTGATCATTTCTTTGTCGGTGGGCAAACGTAGATCAAATACTTAAAAATAAACAAAGATGTACAACAGATAAGAGATGTCGCCTCGTTGGTACATCAGGTGACGATTTCATTTGGGATAGTGTAAAGTGAGCTCGACCACGTCAGGAGACCGAGTCTTATTACAGTAAACGTCCCTAGACAAATCTACCAGATCACATCTGATCCAGTCACAGATATCATTCTTATTAAAACAAGCATCGTGACCGAAGTGTTTCCATCACATAAACCAGCAGTTACGGCTGCACTCGGCAGCACTTCCGCGGTCTGTTAGGCCGCATCTCCATCAGCTTCCTGCTCCCTTGCTCCATGGTCTTGCTTGGATGCGAAACAATAGGCGACTCCGCCCTACGTAGCGCGCTGTGCGGCCAACAGGGGGCTGTTTCAGGACTCGACCAGGACACTGGCTCTGTACAGTACACCTTCAAAACAGCCGGAACGCGTCGTGTGTGTGCGCGTCTCTCTGCCCTCATTTACACTGCATAATACGAGTCCTTTGCTCCTTTTGCTTTGGTTTGTTTGTTTGTTTGTTTATTTTATCAACAGACTGTTTTTGTCTACGCGGCTGTGATTAAATGGACTTCCACGCCCTGCAGACGTTCTGAGACGAAACACTGGAGGAGGTGAGACTCGAGGATTGAGAGCGCTTTAGAAATTATAGTGCAAATAATTGACGTGTTGGATCTGGGTTATAGTTTATTCCCACTCCTGCATTTTATTATGTCATGGAGTGGAATGGCTAAAAACCTGAATAAAAAAACACGTACTGCAGGTGACTGAAGCTGGCTTCGGAGTTTCGGAACTTTAACGCACACCCTGTTTACAGACTTTGGTGTCTTTTTTGTGAAAGATTTGTTGTCGTTATGGTCATACATTCATTTCTTGAAGTAGATCAGGGGGTGTGAAGAAAAATCTATTGCATAGTGGTGACGTCACACTTACAGGCAGCGAACAAACACACCATGTAAATAAAAAAACAATTGAGGGGGGAAAACTCTTCTGTATTATTGTTAAATACTAATGACCGATTGAAGTAAACCTTCAATCTGGTTTTATAGATGGTATTACAGTAGTGGAAATAACCATGAGAACTCATATCTGTTATACTGACATTATTCTATCTGATCCTGTAACCCAAAACAAAAACAAACAGCATAGTGATATGTGATACTGCAGATACTGTGAACTTCTCTAAATTTTGTTTTGATGTCAGAATGATTTCCAAACCCACCCTTCCTCCCCCCCAGGTTATTCACCCCATTGCTATAAGAATTTCCCAGTTCTGGTGCAACTGTTTCATGTGACAAAAAGATGAATCTGGTGGGATTGTGTATAAATACAGTCACCAAGGATTCAGAGTTTGCTAAAGTTGGCTAAAAAACACACAGTTCTGAAAACCAAGAAGAACCAATAATGTTTAATCTTAGATGGAGGCTTAAAGCACTACTTGTACATCACCCTGGATAAGGGTGTCTGCTAAATACTGTAAATGTAAATGTAATAATGATATTAACCAGACAAGGAACCCGAAAGGCAACCTCTCAACATGATACTATCCCCACTACTATGCACACTACAAAATATACAACAGTTGAAGGTGGTGAATAGTTCAGGCAATTAATATCATTGTGGGTTGTATAGTGTATTTTCATTCACCCCATAATCTTAAATGTCTAATCCAATCCTTTATACCAGGGACTTTCATTTTAACATCAATTTTAAGATTGAAAAAATGGTTGTAGCTTTTCATTCCAGACCTCATTACAATTGTTTAATCTTCTCCTCTTGGGTTCTGACAGTTATCAAGTTCCAAATGTTTTTGTGAAAGTCCACACTTTTACAGGCCCTATTCACATAATATTGAATACACCTGTTTTAGACGTTGGTTTTATAGATGGTATTACAGTAGTGGAAATAACCATGAGAACTGATATCTGTTTACTACAGTAATGAATTTTCTATACTTCGTTATTTCCCTTCTCTGCCCATCATTAACAGAGTTATCAAGTCAGTCAACAACAGGTGGGGAATTCTGATTATGGCTGTAACGATTCCTCTAGTAACTTGCTTACAAAAATTCATTGAGGCAAATTAATGTGATTCGTTTAGTCTATTTAACATTTATAAAATTGATTTTTTAAATATTTTTATTTATCAGCAGTTAATGGAATAAAAAACTCACGGATCACATTACAGGTTTTGAATATTAGCAGGAAAATAAAGCGTGCGGTCATTAATATATAATAAAATATATATAGATATATATATATATATATATATATATATATATATATAACAGACGTGTCTTATTTTCTCACTGTCATTTACTATTTCTATTCAATAAAAAGAAATAATTATTATCCAGTAGCTCAATCAATGAAATAATTATTAGAATAGTCGATTACTAAAATAATCAATAACAACAGCTCTTATTCTGATAAAGCTCAGTCCAAATACTTGATATAGAACATGATATAGAATTTAACAGCACACAGTTTAGTAGTGTTGTCAGGGGTCCCAAATAAAGTACCGGTGGTCTCTTAAAATCCAACAGTTACATGACTATTAGTTGGAAGACCTGAGGAGCAGATGTGTTTCTGGGTATAATATACAGAAGGCAGGTGTTGAGCTGTTAACCGTGAGGAGAAAAGTCAGAGTTCACTCTGATATAGAAAATAATAGGAGAAAGATGATTTTTTTTCCGAATGCAAAATTATTAGTAGCCTAAATATATAGTAGCTCAGTTTGTTGGATATATATATATATATATATATATATATATATATATATATATATATATATATATATATATATATATATATATATATATATATATATACACAGACTACATTGATATTGTTACTGGAAACACCTGACTTTTGCATGTGTGAGCCATATGTGGTCCTTTTCCAAACTGTTACCACAAAGTGTGAAACAGACATTTGTGAGGGATGTCTGTTGTTGCGTTGTGGAAGGAGGAATCCACAGACATGAGCAGATCACACACACACACACACACACACACACACACACACACACACACACACACACACACACACACACACACACACATAAACTTCACAAAGACAGTAACACAAGCTCTACCCAAGTTGAACTTCCTGTATTTTATTGTTGTTCTTGAGAAATGGAAAAGAAAGTTGTTTACACAAGTAGGAGGTGGTAGTTCAGTGGTTAAGGCATTGGTTTCTAGCCCAGACAATTGCAGGATCAAATCCCACCACCACCCATGTGATACTAGTGGTCCCTTGCACAACATCCTTAACCCACAATTGCTCAGTTGCTCTTGATGATGCCAAATGCCAATTTTTTATAATGTAACTAGTTTATCATGGACATTTCAAGTATTGCCATAGTGGCATAAAAAAACAAAGCATTTGACCTTAAGATGAACATCTTGTTAACACCCCATCTGCCAGTCTGTATATCTTAAATTAGAAGAGGTATTAACATCTTATAAGCTACACTATATAACCAAATTATAAACTTCTAAACCCTTCCCTTCATTCATTCATAGAGGAATCTTCTTTTCCCTTTAGAGGCTGTTGTCGTGCAGTGGGACGATGGGGTTTGCCGAGGAACTGTGGTGCAACCAGGGTCATGCTGCTCTTCTGCGGCTGGAAGACACTGAGCTGCGGCTCATGGAGGTGATGAAGAAGTGGATGACCCAGAGGGCCAAAAGCGACCGGGAGTTCTCTGCTCAGCTGCATCAAATGGCGGCCCTGGTAGAGAAACTGGAGGGCTCTCAGTCTGGAGGAGGATTGGATTACATCAGCCAGCTCAATAAGGTATGTATATGTCCCTCCTGGACTTCATTCAATCAAGCATATTATTTCTTAATTTTAGGTTAATGAGCCGAGGTTAAAACTACACCAGGGCTGCCATTCACAGTCTCAGTTTACACGGAATGCCATTTCATATTTCATATTCTGCTCAACAAGAGTGAGCTGATTGAATTTTGCTGTCTCTGGGAGGTTATTGAAAGGTTGCTCAATTAAGATGCGCTGTACTTTAGTGTGCCTCCATTGCCTCGGGCTGTTTTCTGAGCCAAGGTTGCAACGCAACCCCTGATTATTCACCTCATGATGTTTTAGTGACTGAAAAGAAGGCAGGGGAAACAAAACTCTCCCAGGTGTTTAGTTCATTTTCTGACATCCTTTCCTTGCCATGATAGTACCGAAGTAATGCAGTGTCTTCCCCAAAACCCTTGTCAGACTCACGTCAAGCTGTTACTCATATAAATAGTGATAGATAATCCCTACGCTGTATGCACCATAAATGACCTCATGTACAGAGTGTCAGTGAACCCTTACGGCCTCAATCTACATCTCAGCCTACATAAGCAATATTTGCTTATCATATACTCGTAATGAAAAAAAATTTCAATTGTATTCAAACATGTCCCTGATATTTTCACTCTTTTGCTGTGTCCAGTTTATGTGTTTCTTTAGAGTATGCAATATTCATAAGTGCTAGTCCTTGGCTGAACTTAAAAGCATTAACTTAAATGTCATTAACTTCCCTCTTTTTGATGAACAAATGACTCCTTTTAGACATTGGGTCAGTCTAAGGTTTACATAATAGCAAAGTGGCCTCACTCTTTTTCAGAATAATAGCATAATAGCGCGCTTTTTACAAGTTTAAGCGGAAGGGGTTAGAATGACCTAAGCATCTGATGGCAGTTTCCATTGTTCATGCATATACAGAGTTGTGGGGAAAAAAGGTTTAGAGTGGCGTTCCGGTGATTAGACAAGTTTCTTAAAACAGAATTTGAAGGATTTTTAATGACTGACGTTATTTAATACTTTCTGATGTAAGTATGCCTACTGATCACCAAACCTGTCCAACAGTCGTGGAACGTGATGGTGAGCGAGACGGAGAACCTGAGTCGGCTTCTGCGCAAGCATTCGGAAGACCTGATGGTGGGGCCGCTTAGCAAACTCACGCTTCTAATCCGAGACAAACAGCAACTGAAGAAGACATATGGCGAGCAGTGGAGCCTTCTCAACCAGGAGCTATGCAGGGTCAGCACCACAAATACACACTTGATATTTTCATCTGGTTTATATGAAATGTAACAGTGTGTATCTTCTATATGCGAGCAGACAGGATATATTTCTCTCATGACATCATTGTATGAGCCGTACGTTTTATGCACGTATAGCTGCTGGTACTCTTGGGAGATGAGCATAAATACTTTAAGATGTGTGTAAAAACTATATCATCGCGTAGTGGTGCTGTGGCTTTCAGCTGGAATCTTCTGTTTTCTCGCTGAACGAATCTGACTTGGCTCATGAGCGGCTTGATGACAGATGACGTGATGTTTTGGTGCAGGGGAAGCACTTGGGGTCACAAGACTGAAATGGAGAACTATGAGCATATCCAAATGGACTGGAAAGTAAAGTGTTTGCCTATTCGTGGAACATAAAAAAATGGATGGCAATGCAGAGGATAAGGAACTAAAATGATAGGATAATGGGAGATATTGGATATTTATGACGAGAGAATGTTTTAGCGATTATAAAACATTCTTGTCTCTGCATGATATATATCAGGGTTTTTACTTTAGCTGGATTTCCTCTAGAGTAATTATGTAACCAATGACCACTGGTAGTGGTGAAACAGCTGTCGAAAGCCTCTTTTCTGTGCTTGTGATTCATTTAAACTGTCTTTCGAAAGCAATAGTTAATGGCATACCAGTGAGTCCCATACGATATTGCTGGAGGGTCTTTACCACCCTGAAGTTGTCTTATTCAAATACTGCACGTCCCGTTGTGGTGTGTTGCTCTTATACCTGCACATTCATCTTATAAAGTAAAGCCCAGTTTTGACTACTAGGGAAACTGGAGGTGTTAAAAATACACAAATAATTTACTTAAATAGAAGTACAGGTACTTCAACTTTTAAATAATCAGGTAAAAGTACTGACTGTGCTTTTTTACAGTTAAAGTAAAGAAGTATGGGCTCTGACATGTACTTATGTAAAAAGTATCTGTTCTAAATGTACCTTAAATGAATACTTTTTAATTAATTAAGTTATTAATTAATGAAAAAAAGTCATTATTAAGTCTTATATATAAGTTTCTAATACTCTAATATGAGTTTTTGATACTACAATCAACTTGGTCATGGAGTTCTTCTGGCGTTATGCAAATATGTTTATTAGTGAAACCAAACGCAACATAAAGCATGAAGACAAAATATAATATTATATGTCTCTGAAAAGATCTGATCAGAGAACATATGTCTGTTTTCTTTATTTTACCAAAATCTTGTTGGTATAAGTATATACAAATAAAGGTAGACCATATACAGATTAGAAATATGCATTGCTCTTTTTACAATCAAAATAATCATGTAAGTAATTTAAGTTCAAATTTTGTTACCTAATGTAATCAGGTGACCAGATTATGTTTGGAGTCATGTCCTTGTTGCCTTCTGTTCTTGCTCATTGTACTCACTGTGGTAAATGATAACCAGGAAATGATACACCAGTGGTAGGTTGAACTGAAAAGGATTGTTGGGCTGAAAACGACACGCAATGAGAATAAAAAAATATTGCTATTTCATCAAATATACTAAAATAACAAGTCTTGTTTATAAATGTAAGAAGTAGAAAGTACAGATATTTGTGTTAAAATTTAATGAGTAAAAGTTAAATGTGGTCTGAAAATTAAATAGTGACGTACCAGAAAAAATCCATTTTAAGTACAGTAACAAAGTATAGTTAACATAGTTAACGTTGTTCTCTCAGGCTCCGACACTGGAGACTCCTTCCATAAAGTTCAAGACAAACTTCACCACATCATCAAAAGTTGATGCTTTTGCTTTCATAATGAGGCTCCTCTTAGTGAATTAGTTGTTACTATCGAAATCATAATATATTAAAACAAGATCATTAATATAAACCTCCATGTCAACAAAAATACTGTTAGTGGTTCATTTGATTAAGGATAAGATTCCTGGAGTCCTCTGCACTGATCTGGGTTTTGATGGCTAAAATATGTACATACATGCTAATTTAAAGGTAATAAATCCAGATAAGATTGGGTTCAGCATAAATAATGAAAAGTGAAGGTTATGTCTGTCAACCAGGGTACATTTTCTATCACCATCCCATTTTAATACGAGCGGACATGAATTAAATATAGGCAATGTGTCCATGATGAAAGTGCAAAAAACACAGAAATGGAAGTGAAAAAGTAGTGGTAGACTTTGTTACGTCAAACAGAAAAAGGATCAGAGAGTACAGGTGTACAACAAGTTAGCTTTAGAGCTTTTGCACTTTGTGAACTAAACCATACAATGGACCATTTAATCAATTCACTGAAGTGATAAAGGTGTTTATACACAAAGACGAAAAAAATGTCACGTGATTTCAGAAAATCACGAAAATGGATTTATTAACATTTGATCTAAGATTATTTTTTAGCTGTTATCATTGCATCATCCAATGTACATAGACGGGACCTTTATAAAGAAACAGTTCTCTTTAAGAGGGGGCACAGTGTCTTAATGGTTATCTTGTTTGTCTCACACCTCCGGCGATGTGTGTGTGTGTGTGTGTGTGTGAAATTTGCATGTTCTCCCCATTCTTCAGGGGTTTTTCCTCTGGGTTCTACGGTTTCCCCCGGTCCAAAAATGCACGGTAAGTTGATTGGCACCTTAGAAAAATGCCACTAGTGTGTGAATGTGAGTGTGTGTGTCCTGCAATGGGTTGGAATTCCATCCAGGGTGTATCCTGCCTTAATGCCCATAGACGCCTGAGATAGGCACAGACTCCCCGTGACCCGAGGGAAGATCGGATAAAGCGGTAGAAGATGAATGAATGAATGAGTTCTATTGAAGCTGTCTGGTGCATTGTCATAATATAAAAAAGTTGGTTGGGCTTCAGTGTGGCCCTTTTTGATGTATCTTTATATACTATTGTGACCAAATAAATAGTTTGTACAGTTTATACCTACTTGTTCATAATGACAGGGAGAAGTACACGGATAATTACAGCAGGTTGTGGTATGTGACGAGCCTCTACTTGTCATGCGTGGTTTGAATTCTGCCTGTAAACTGTTGAAGTTATGCAAGTCTTCCATCACTGTGACAGACAATGTGCTAAAAATGTCAAGGAGACACACAAGGCAGGTGTAAGTTCCTTTTACGCAACCATGAAAGGTCTATTATCTCCACAGTGACACTGAAGACTCTGCCCTTTAAAGATCAGTATTCATGGAGTTCATAAAAAAATATTTCGGTGGTTGTATGTAGAAAGCTGATATGCAAGACTTTTGTGAACATGCTTCTTTTTGTCTACTGTTGAAAACTTGAGAGTCACACCTAAAGTCATGTAGGCAGGAAGCTTGAAAATAATATCATATTTATTCACTTCCTGCATTGCCAGGTAACCCCTGACCTCTTTATTTGTTATGTTGCACAGATCTTGGATACTTTTGGTTACTATTGTCGCCTCTGATTAGTCATTTGTGCCTCGTTTTATACTTCTGCATTTGATGCTTTGACTTCCTTATGGAAACCCATTCAAGGAATAATGAATTTGTTGGTGCGTTTGCCGATTGAGGATGGCAAATATACCTTGGTAGCCAGTTAGCATTACTGGATTATTGATACTTATAGGGCTTATTATGTGTTTAATTTACCAAACTCTAATTCAACTAGCAATTACTAATATCTTTTTTCTATAAAAGGGTCAACTTATTAAAATAGTTATCGAAAAAGCGCTTAGTGTTATATGAGATATAGTCATAAATAATATGAGGTTTTATTTATTACACATGATGTGTAAAAAGGTAATCGTGTGCTTAATATTAATATCTTGTTCAGACTTTTATACATGTGCACGTGTGCACGTGTGTGTGTGTGTGTGTGTGTGTGTGTGTGTGTGTGTGTGTGTGTGCGCGCATCATACCTGTCAGAGGTAATGCTCCATTGGATTTTTTTTATTGTGAGAATATTCATAAAAATGGTTTTACAGTAACATTAAGTTGTACTGGTTGTCTTAGAAACGAGGATTTATAGCTATAATGTAAGAGATAACAGGAACTTATTTTGCAGCTCTTGCACAGTTCCAATACATATCTATAAACGAATGAAATATGGGCTCTGTAACATCAAATCCTGTCATTCTTAGTAGATTATTCTTATTTATTAAAGAACTATTTTTAAGCATTCAAAAAGATTTTTGCACAAAAAAAAAGTTAGATATAGAGTAGAATATAATTGTAAAACTAATTGCTTGCTTGGAGACTCGAATGTGAATTGGCATGTTGTCTTGCACGCCTGTTTTTACTTGCACAGGAGACCAGCTTCCTTTGCATTAGATGCCTTTCATTTCATAGCCTGTAAAAACCACAGGGATTCACACTTCTTGCTCACTTCTTCGTATGCCTTTTTGAAATCACCAAGACTCTGTCTAATTGATTTTCTTGTCTCACCCTGTTGTGGAAGGTTAGGTCACCCAAGCTGAGTTGGACCGCCTGAAGTCTAATTATAAGCAGTTGGTGCGGGATGCAGGCCAGGCAAAAAAGAAATATCAGGAGGCGAGTAAAGGTAGGGCACGTAGTCGCTACTCATTTCCCTCTGCAGCCTTGGCATCCTTCACTTCCACTCTGAATGCCAAATGCTATGCAAATAGCACGCAAATGCCCACAGCAAGCACTCCAAAACACACAATTGTCATTTCCACATTGTGTGTCATTTCCAACACACAATGTGAAAATGACGTTACAGAGATGAAGAAAAACACAGTTCACATGAACAACCTTGTAGCCATCAAAAACGAATTGTGAGAATTGTGTGGAATTCTCGAAACATGTGTGCATCCCAGTGGGTCTGTGTGTTTTATCACATCCAGACAAAGACCGTGAGAAAGCTAAGGAGCGCTACATCAAAGCCACACTGAAGCTTCATGAGCACCATAACGAGTATGTTCTGGCAGTGAAGGCGGCTCAGGTGCACCATCAGCAGCATTTTGGCCGGAGCCAGCCGGCACTGCTCACAGCTCTGCAGACGCTACAGGAGGAGATGGTGCTCATTCTGTGAGTTAAAAGCCAGTATTTTCATTTGCATCTTACAGGTGTACTAGCTCTTCCCATGTCCTAGTTCTAACTGAACTGTACGTTTAGAGCAAAGGTGCAAATGTTCGCTCTTTGTCAGGCAACAGCCATATTCTACTTACTCTCTCGTCCACATTTTGTACATTAAAGCTGCATATATGTTAACAGATAAAGTGTACATAGTGACAGATGGATTTCAGAAAATAGATTTTAGATCTCATTCTTAATATTACAGCTATTAAAGTTCAAGAAACTGTCTGATATTAAAATGTTAAGTTTAAATTAATGATGTATAATTAGGGCTGAGAATCTATTAAAAATATTTATTCGCGATTAATCGCACAATTGCCATGAGTTAACTTGTGATTAATCTCACATTTCCAGGGTACCAAAGATGTATACATACATACATATATATATATATATATATATATATATATATATATATATATATATATATATATATATATATATATATATATATATATATATATATACCTTCATTTGTGAACTAAGTCAAAGTGTTGTTTGTTTTCATATTAAATATTTATAATATATTACAATGATATTATTAGTTTAAAATCCTAGTGGTTTTATCAGTCTTATACGTCATCTGTTCATAAAGAAAAATGTACATTATGTGAAATAGAAATAGGAATTTCGGGAGTTTGGCAATGAATATTCCAAATTTCACAACTTTTGTTTTTACCATCATTTTCAGTTTTTCTTTGGTCAACCTGTTGAAATACAAAGAACTACACTTAAACTGATAAAGTTGCACATTTTAAGACGCGCCTTTGAGACTTCTGCTATTTTGCATTCTCTGTGTCATTAGCTTATAATAACCATACTGTATTGTCAGCCATAAAGCCAGGAAAAATGAGAAGTGGTTTCTCTGTCGTTGTCTGTTAGAAATCTTAATAAGGACAATTGTCTTTTTTTTTTCCTCTAAGGAAGGAGATTTTGCAAGAGTATTTTGACCTGACCAGTCTGCTCCAGGATGAAATAGTGTATGTGCATAATGAGATGACCAGTGCCCTCAAAGCCATCGAACCACACAGAGAGTATGAAAGCTTCATTCAGCAGAACAGGTAACGCTTTGTTCTGCTCTCTGAGTTCCCCTGTTTACTGTCAATTTATTCAGCAATTTTGGTAAACCTTTACCAGTAAGGAACTTTGTGCCATTTTCAATTTGACCCCAGCTGTCTGTTTCGAGATAGCATTTAGCATTTTCATTCTACTGACTACTCTGTGGGCATAGACTTTTGTTTTAGTTAAAAAAAAAAAAAAATTGCAGTCAAAAAGTGTACATATTAATTGTTATACTGTTATACTCTTTACTACAACAGCAAAGCCAGTGTACTGAAGGAGAGACCACACAGAAACAGACATCAGTTTGTTTCTGGTTGTGGTTAGTTTTGTTTCATTGCAACATTTTCAGAAGATGTCAGAAGATACGTTGAGCTGTTGTTTGGTGATTGGTTAAAATGGAAGAGGTGCTTATTAACACTCAATAGTGTTGCTGTTTTCTAGTGTTCTTTTTTTAAATAATTGTAAAAAAGGAAAATAGCTAGTTTGTCAACCAAGGTACATTACGGTTTGTTCTATGCCTATGTTTGTTCTATGTTGTTTTTTTTTTGTTAGAAGTGTCAGCACCAATATTAATAACCGAAATAACTGTAGCGTAACGCATACATTCATACATTTGTGAATAATTTATAATATACATTATTATGCAGTGTTTTTTTATATAGTTTTCCTAGTCAGAACCTTTTATTGTGTAGTTGTACAAAGTCAAAAGCTTTGTCTAAGCTTTCACATGAAGACAAAGAAATATGTAAGCAAAGAGTCAAAGAGAAGGCAGTTGGTACAGTGGTGCAGGGCAGTGTTTATAAGGATTTCACTGGCACTACTATCCCATACAAAGGCGACACTGTCCCCAACGAAAACAGAATTGAAAGGCATTTAAAACCAAAACATAGATCAGTAAATTCAGAGCATGCATATGAGATTTAACTGTAATTTTACTGGTTACTCCCTTTAGTATGATATTGATTCTGATAAAATGTATAATATTTACTTAGTACAAAAAGACACACGTTTTACTTATATTTAGACTGTTTTTGTTACCACCTTTGTCAGACTTCTGATTTCTTATTGTTAGGACATGAAAGTATGTTATCGGTGGGAGAAACACAATTTTCGGCAAAACAGGAATTTCTGTGGTTGTTTATTTGGCTACTTGACAGATTTCGACCACAGTGACATTGTATAGGGTTTGTTCCTAAACATCAACTTGATTTGATATCCAAACAATTGATTACAGGTTGTGTTGCTTTTCAGTTCACACAGCATCAGTGTCTCACACAAACACACACACACACACACACACACACACACACACAAACACACACACAAACAGCAGAAAGACACCAAAGTATTTAGCCGTATTTAGGCTAAATTTTGGTCTGTGTAAATCTAGTGATCATGCTTGAATGTAAGAACATATTTCTATTGGAAATACTATTCACAGTAATAGATCAGTTTAGGTCAGTTTAGGGCGGTGGACAGCCCGATAGCCGCAGGGAAGAAAGGCCAGAAAAAGACCACTGAAGCATGCATGGCCTGCTGCTGTGCTTAATCTGGTCTGCATTACTGGTCTCATGGAGGAGATTGGATGGATTGCTTATTAGAACTACAAGCATTCTTATGTACACAATTTTATGACAACATTGTATATTGTTCATTGTGCTATGCTATGAAACAATGCTCTATGTTCATTGTATAACATCTCTGAGACTAGCTGATTTTTCTTTTCTTATGCTATAGCCAGAGATGGCAGAAGTATACACACTCACATCCTTAACTCAAGCAGAAATACAGATACTCATGTTTTAAAAGACTCTGCTTAAAGTTTATGTGCTGATTACACTTTTTCACTCATGTTAAAGTAAAGAAGATTGAGCTATGTAAAAAGTAGCCATTACTACGACCTGTTTTAGTATCACACTTGTAACTGGTGTAAAAATGTACGTAGAGAGTTCAGATGTGTGTAAAAGATGAAATGAGTGAAAAAAAGTTGTCTGGAAAATACATAGTGAAGTAACGTACTTATAACAGCAAATAAATCTATCAACTTAAAGTAACAAAGTATTTGCACTTTACTACTTCCCAACTCTGGTTATAAAGAACAACTAAGTAAGGAAAAATGCAGTAATGTTAGAGTAACTACAAAACTATCCATCCCAAAATTGTTCAATTAAATTCTGCAGAAAAAACAGAAATGTCACAGTAAAAATTAATCTGCATGATTTAAAAAAACATTTTGTTGAGTTGTGGCTATATACATGTACATGTCTAAGTACTATAAAATTGTTAGAATTGCCAAGCTGAAAAAACAAAACCGCTGTGGTATAATTATTATTAATTTATTTATTTGTATACTTTTATTGATTTAATAAAAGCAAAACATCAGAGCTGAACATACACAGAATGTATTCAAACCTATTGATAACAATATAACATAAATGTAAAGTTAATACGAGATAGTGACCGTGGAAAGGCAAAGGGCAAGTGGAAACATGGAAAGATAGAAAATAATTATTGAATTAATTAAAAAATAAAAACATAGAGAACATAAGTCATGGTTTGGTTCTTACTTATTCAGGTAACTCCCACAAAGAGGCCCTTGTCCGCTATCTGTGTCCGGATTTGTCCGCTAAGTCATGTTTAATTTTCTCCAAAGGGAGAAGATTAGAAACTTGTGCTAACACACCTTCAATGTCGGTACCTGACATGATGGTGGCATAATATTTTAATAATACATGAGAAACCGTATTCTGTCAAAATAGATTGAGTGCCATGTTTACAGAATATAACAATGGGGTAAATGTGATATGAACTATGTTTGTGTGCGTGCAGATCGAGAACGGATGTACCAGTGTGTGTGGAGTTTGACAGCAGCCTACTTGAAGATGCTGAGCGTTTGAAGCCTGAAGAATTGGAATTGAATGAACTCACGCTGGAAGGAATACAGCACCGGTACATATAGCTTTACTGAAATACTGCAGGATTATAGAAATACATCAGTCATTAATGTGCACAGCAGTGCTAATCATTCTTCATTACATATAGTAACACTGTCTATACCACACATTAGAGTAAAAATGGCCAGTGTTTTTCAGATTTAATGTCATGTGGACATGGTCTAACCTGGAAAGTTTTCTTTACAGGAACATATTCCCGTGACCCTTGCAAACACTGGAAAGCACTGGGGAAAAACCCAGAATTTGAAATATCATGGTCTGTGAATTATGGCTCTGAAACATCCAGTTCCTCAAACTCAACTACATAACTTTAGTTCATAATTTCACCCCACTCGCAATGCAGTTTATTATTTTAGAGCACTTAGTTCATTCATTCATTCATTCATTCATCTTCTACCGCTATATCCGATCTTCCCTCGGGTCACGGGGAGCCTGTGCCTATCTCAGGCGTCTATGGGCATTAAGGCAGGATACACCCTGGATGGAATGCCAACCCATCGCAGGGCACACACACTCACAATTACACACACATTCATACACTAGGGACAATTTTACAAAGGTGCCAATCAACCTACTGTGCATGTTTTTGGACCGGGGGGAAACCGGAGAACCCGGAGGAAAAACCCTTGAGGCACGGGGAGAACATGCAAACTCCACACACACATGGCCGAGACGGGAATTGAACCCGGACCCTGGCGGTGTGAGGCGAACGTGCTAACCACTAAGCCACCGTGCCCCCTGCACTTAGTTCAGTTAGTACCGATTTCTAAAAACTGGTAGCCCATTTTAACCCACAATGACCATAATAAGGCAGTTACTAATGAGGAATAAAGGAAACATGTATTATTAAACGTATTTGTCACATAGACTACTAACAAAATATGTTTTTTTTTTATTTGCATTTTTATTTAAAAATCTTGATGATTTTCTAGGTTGTGTTCGCTGAAAAAAACATTGTGCATTTCTATTCACGTTTTTACTTGTATCTGTTTGGAATACATTATCTGCTCAATCCAAATAATGTATTTGCATTCAGTTATCTCTTGTGTGATCCAGTCAGCATTTTATTGCCTTTCTTGATTATTGTTTACTGTAGATTTATTATTCATCCGTGGCTGCATCAGCCAAAAGAACAATATTAATTATTACGTACTTGGAACCATGCGAAGTTGTATTCTCTCTGCAGAATGACTCTGTTTCATGCTTTGTCTTTTGCTCCACCAGGCTCACTTCTATTGAGGAGGAGCTTCTCAGCATAGCAGCAACCCTGGGAACACAGCAGGCCACTGTTAACCAGCTGGAGATGGACCTTGAGGCTGAAGAGAGCTTGGACAAGGCTGGCCAAAGGTGACGTTTCATTGCTTTGCTGTGACATTTCGATGAAAGTTTAACACATTTACATTAAAATAATACATGTGCTGTAAAACAGAGGAATTAACAGGTTTAAGATTCTTCCCCTTTACAATGAAGAGTGCTTTCATTAATATTGGACATATATAATGAAGTACTGCAATAATCTTTCTCCTTATGACCCTCCCGAACTGTTTCTGATTAGGTAAATTAGTTAATGTTGCATGTAATCACTGTCTGGCCTGAGAGCAATTGTAAAACTTTAAAGATTACCATTAAACACATGTTACAGCAGAGTTTATATAGTTTGCTTTAAAGCATAAATGCACATTTTATAGCTCTAGATAAGCTATAGAACGTGTAGTTAAATGCAGTGAATTATTTAACAATCCGTTAATTCGGCCAGCCTTTTTTTTTATTTTATTTTTTTTTATCAAAAGCAACTTGTATTACACTTATTACGAAAAACAATGGTGAGTTGAGAAATTATTATCATTTTTATGCTTAGAAATGGTATATTTTAGAACTAACACCGGTGCTACCCATTAGTCATATTTATTGAGCTGAACTCACCAAGTGCTCCTCCATTAAAAAAATTCATGACATTCTCAGAACTATTGTTTAGCATTTATGCTCTTCATTCATCTTCATTAGCCCACTTAATCTGGTCAAGTCTGTTGTAGAATTAAGAGGCTACCTCGGGACTACCTTGTAAACCTAAAAGATAAATACATTTGATGTGTGCAAAATCTCAAATCATGTTATTTGGAGATTTGGACAAACTTTCTGGTTACTATTTCAGTTGCTAATGTACTTCCATCTTTTGAACCAGGGTTTACCAGTTCAGCAAACGCAATGCTCTAGAGGACAGCAGACAGCAGGTGGTGACGTCGATGGTGGCACGTGCCCGGCTTGAGGCCCAGCGCAGGTTGCTGGCTGATAAACTAGAGAGCCTCGGCAATAAAGAGCCACCTTCACTGGGGCTGGATGATGATCGGATTTCTGTCAGCTCCTGCACATCTGTGAGTCAGTTGTCTTTATCCAGGAGAAATACTAGGATATCTGAAAAGGCTTTCACTGCAAAAATGCTCTTCATGAAACAAGCTAGATTAACTTAAATCAAGTTAAAGTGTATCAAAAAAAAAAAAAAAACTGGCAATGGGGTAAGAAAAATGGACTTGGTAAGAATTCTTGAAACTGGCATTACTATCTTGTCAATAATAAATTCTACTAGATCTTTTAACCAGAGAAAGGGTCTTTTAAACTTGCGTTGAAGTACTGACATTTACATTTATGACATTTGGCAAACATTCTTATAAAGAGCAACTTACATCAGAGCAGTTGAGATTTAAGGGTCTTGGTCAAGGGCGTACTAGTGGCAGATTGGTGGTGCTGGGATTTTAACCTGTATCCTTATGGGCCAGAGCCCAATGCCTTAACTAATGATGTACCACCTCTCTGACAGGTGCAAATATGTAGTGACCAAAAAAAATGTAGTCTTTCTTACGATTCTTTATATAAGAATTTTTTTGCATGTGTTTGTCTAAAGATTAGCACAGAATTCTATTTGACCATGAACTTTATATGTCATTAATATGTGAAATTTGGCTCAAAATGACTTGCCTAGACGGAACAAGTACAATTTTCTTACTTTAAGATTTATAGTCTAAGTGATTTTTAAGAGATTTTAACTTTCATGGCAAAAAAAAGACACCATTTTTTAGGAATAAGCTTTTATTTCCTTTCTTAGACTTCACTTGTTTGCAGTGTTGACTGTCTGTGTGTTGAGTTTGTTGTGATCTGAATTTTTATGGATGAATAATATTGAAAGAGTGGGTGTACATTCATTTGAATTTGGTATTGTTTTCTTTAGCCGAGACATTTTTCAAGCATCATGACAAGGCCCATTATTCAAGTACCATTCCTCAAATTTCTAGCCAAGTCTGCTGTTCCAACAAAGACACAGTCATATAAAGATTTTGTAACAGTAAACAAATTCATGACATAATGACTGCACTGTTTGTTTTTTAATGTCCTGCATTATGTAATTATTTTGACCACCCACTGACTGTAGGGGCCAGCTTAAATACTTCTAGTAGCATTACGCATTCATTTCCATCCATTTGGTGGACACTTTGATGCCTTAAATCTTAAGGGTGCTCTAAAGCTAGGTTTAATTCAGGCATAGACATAAGGGTCAGCTGAGGGAGGCTCTTCCTGTAGTCCCTTAAGTCACCGGAAGACAAACCTAAATTGCTGAAATATTTTAAATATTTGTGCAACATGGTCATTTTAACAGGATAAATAGCTCTTAGGGGTTTACTTGAAAGTTGTTTCTGTCTGGCTTGGAAGATTTAGAGCCATTTGTCGATCAAGGTAACAGTAAGTAGTAGAGCCTGACATGCTAAACATAAACTTTATAGCTGCACTGTGTTTCAGCTGTGAGTGACATCAACAGCGTTAATAAAAGACCTTAGATTTATATTAGCTAATAGTTTGGGCACTACTGTAGATTGCACTCAGATTTATTTGTCTGTTTTGCAACACAGAAATGCTGAATCCTCATATAAATGTGTTGCTTAGAATATTGTTTCTGTTTGATGTATTTTCTCAAGACTGTGACTTTCAGATCCTGTTATCTGTGGTCCCTCCATTGTCAGTTTATTTCTCATGAGGGGTTGTGAGGCATTTTTTATTCAGCATAAATCATAAGAATTGCTCGATTTTACAGCGGGATTAAATACTGCAGACTCTTTTACAGCATCCTTTAAACTGACCATTTTGTACCTGCAGTACTTTTAAAGTTTTCTCATTATCTCAAGTACACATCCTGCGGCATGTCCTATTTTTTTGTTTGTTTGTTTGTTTTTTTCTAGGAGCGTGACAAAGACTTCAAGGTCCCCAGCATAGATGGCATCATCAACCATCTGAGCAGCTTGTTCAAACCCAAGTACACTGTGAGTAAGCTTTTTCTTTTATGTTTTGCTTCTCATTTCATAAAAATAAGTCTGGGGCACAAACTGCTTCAAATAATAGTTAAAAAGAAAACTGATAACAAATGTGATCATATAAAAATATCAAGTGCAATAACACAAGTAGAAAAACAAATAACAGAATGGCATTCTTATAAATCACAATAAAAAGGCAGGTTTTGTGACAAATTTAGACTGCACTTTTTCAGACACTGAAATTTGATAGCCAAATCAAAGTCACAAAAATAGGCGCAATGTCCATGTTATTCGACCTTTGTCATTTAAAATGCAGCGGTTTATACCCAATGCAATGCGAGTTTTAAAAGAATTGCCAGCAAATTACATTTTTTATTTTGTGTATCTTTAGCCCCAAAAGCAGTATGGCCAGTCACATAATTATAATCATTCTAATATGTCCCACCCATGTCCTGTTGTATAGAGTAGTGTGTTTTACAATGTCTCCCAGGTGCCTCCTGCTCTGTCTCCTGTGCCAGAGGTTGAGAAGCCTCTGAATCAGCAGTGCTGGTACCATGGTGCTATTCCACGCGTCGAAGTACAGGAGTTGTTAAAGAATGATGGGGACTTTTTGGTCAGACAGAGCCAGGGCAAACAGGAGTATGTTCTGTCGGTGCACTGGGGTGGCCAGTGTCGCCACTTCCTAATTCAGAACACAGAGGTACGTGTGTCATAGAATGTGTTACATCCTGTGTTCTTAAGCAAAACATTCTGTGTAGTGAATGCGTAAATAATCATAGCTAGTAAAATAAAATGGTAGAGTATATCTGTGTAGCAGGGGCACGGTGGCTTAGTGGTTAGCACGTTCGTCTCACACCTCCAGGGTTGGGGCTTCTGCGATTCTTCTTCTGCTTTCTGCTATGGACAAATATTTTGCAATAATAACAGACGTGGTTTGTGAAAGTCCGCAGTTTAACCGTGTGATATGTACTAAGAGACTTTTTCTTCTTCATATCATGTCCATTAGAGTAAATCAAACTTGGTAGCTTAAACCAGTCTACTGAAAACATAAAAAAGCTAATATTAAAAAAATTAAAATATAGGCATTTCCATAGAGCTGGCTAAATCTATTCAAGCTAAGTGTGAGTTTATAACTATGTGCCTCAGACATAATATGATTTAAGCTTGCAGTCAGATACAGGCTAATCAAAATATCTGCAATGCACCTGCACCAGAATAAGTCAGTTCAATTGAAATCTTTAAATGAGTTTCATTTTTTTTTGTATTGAGGGTCGGCAGAGGCTAAAATACTGTAATACTATATATGTACAAAATCCATGGGAGGGGAACAGAAACAAATTCAGGAATATATGTAGTATGTATCTCTCTCTCTTTCTCTCTGTGGGTATGGGTATATGTTTATGAGTATCTGTATGTGAAAAGATGTGGACCCTTAGTGCCAAATCACTTTCCAAAACACAGTTCCTTATAGTTGAATGTAAATGAAATACCTGTGATTTGGAGTACAATCTGAATATTTTTTGGGGGGGGTGTAACCCCAGTGTATATATATACACACACACACACATTATGTGTACAATTATATGTGTTTGTGTGTTTTTGTATGTAGGGTATTTTAGGCTATAAATAGAGTTTTTTTTGTTGTTGTAGCCGTACAGAGCAAGAACCAGTGCAAAAATAAAAAGGTTTTCAGACAGAAACAAACATCTTGGTTGAGCAATTACATCAGAGCAAAGGAACTATAAATTTAATTTGATCTTTGCTTAGAAAACATATATATATGTATGTACATTTATATGTGCTTGTGTCTTTTTATATGTAGGGTATGTTCCGTCTGGATGGTGAGGGTTTCCATTCCATACCACTGCTCATGAACTACCTTCTCAACTCCAACAGAAATGTCACTAGGAGGACAGACATTGTGCTAAAAAGACCCGTCCCAAAGGTAGCACACTTTACTGTTTGCATTGATTTATTTATCAATTTATTTTTTGTTTGTTGTGCTGGTCTGGAAAAACCCTGTGTCAGAAACTTTGTGTTGTCTTCTTGATCGAGATTGCCAGAAATTCATCTATCCTCGTTCCTTCAGAGAGATAGGATCACCATCTATCCTTGTGTATCACAAGATTCATCTAATTCCGAGAAATTCCAAAATTTATTGACATCTTTAAACCCTTTTATACACATGATTTTATACAGAAACAGATGAGTAAGATGAGGTGACAGTCTAAAGTACGCTTATATAGATGACGTTGCATTCATTCTTATCTATTTATGCATGATACAACTTCACTCGGAACATTCATTCATTCATCTTCTACCCCTATATCCGATCTTCCCTTGGGTCACGGGGGAGCCTGTGCCTATCTCAGGCGTTTATGGGCATTAAGGCAGGACACAACCTGGATGGAATGCCAACCCATCGCAGGGCACACACACACTAGGTACAATTTTCCAAAGGTGCCAATCAACCTGCTGTGCATGTTTTTGGACCAGGGGGGGAAAACCGGAGAACCCGGAGCCCCTGAGGCACAGGTAGAACATGCAAACTTCACACACACACATGGCCTAGACGGGAATCGAACCCCGCCCCTGGAGGTGTGAGGCGAATCTGCTAACCACTAAGCCACCGTGCCCCACCACTCAGAACATAATAAAGGTTAAAGATCACAAACCCACATGAACCTGCTACATTGCAAGCCATGGAAGATTTTTAATATGAATAAAACATTATCCCAAACTATTATCCCTGCTATCTCTGAATTCAGGATATTCTGAATTTTCTTTCTGAAAGGTCATTCCAAAGATCATGTTCAGTCAGAATCCTGCCTTACAGTACAAATGCAGTGGTTATAGCAAACACTGTGCCTAATGATGATTCAAACTTGCTAGCTAAATACGATTTTATCACACGGTCGATGTCAGGATCTATATGTAGTCTACACATCTACATGCCAAAATGAAATAAGCATTTTCTTTAACAGTTTACTTTGAATTGCTGCCATTCATGTCTGTCAAACTCCTGTTGCCTTGTTAAAATTGAGTAATCACAGGGCAATCATGTTTGAAAATGTTTTGACTTTACTTAAAAGGATTTAATTCCTGCTAAAAAAAAATACTAAAATGTCAACTCAAAAGAGTTCTTCGCATAGAAGTTCAGAGTTGCTACACATGTATTTGTGAATTCATGCCTGCAAGAAAAATTACAAATCAATAATCATTTTGGCCCTACATGCACAGCTGACAACATGTAAAGCACATTCAAGACACTGTTTAATTTCAAAATTCCAATGATTGCTCTTACTGGATGTGAATGAAAAGAAAACACTGGTAACATCTGCTCTGTGGGCTTTCTTATCTTAAAGGACAAGTGGTGCTTAGATCATGACGATGTTATTCTTGGCCAAAGCATTGGACGGGTAAGTACATGGATCAATATCAGCAATGTCATTTAAAGATGATTGTGGATGTCTTGAGTTATTGAGCCATCTATATAATAACTTTTAAGAGCTATCTATTAACATGTTAAGTATCCCAACATCGAGCCAAGGCAATTATAGTCATTAAATTAAGAGTAATGTAATAAATCTTTTTTTTTTCCTGTGGTGTCAGTGTATCAGTGTATCAGTCAGGGACAAATGGGTGTTCATGTATTAATTTTTGTGCTTTCCTTGGTCTACTTAAAGACATTTATTTAACACAGGCAAGGATTGAAGCATAAATCTCAAAACTTTAATTAATAACTATAAGGAACTGATTAGCAAAATCATTCATAAGTGCAAGAATTTATGATGCATTCATTCAGCCATGGCCATAACTAACTGTGAAGACACAAATCTCCAGACCCTGGTTTGTTTTGGAGGATTTTGTGAGGTTTGTCTTGCATATACCCTCTACGGCCCAAGTGTCAAACTCAAGGCCCACGGTCCCAGTATAGCCATTTTATGTCCGGCAAGAGCCTAAAAGGTATATGATTGATCTTAAAATAAGTCTATGGTGCTTTAAAGCGTTCATTGACAATAAACTACAACCCACAATGCATGCGTATATTTTACCTGCAAAGTCAACACATCCTGCTACTAGATTGTAGTGTGTCCCACATCATAGTTTACCGAGGGCGAACAATTGGAATTGAGAAATTTTTACAAATGATCCCAAAATGTCCAAAAAGATGGGAACGTGAATACGTGTTTGAGCTTCAAGAAGAAAAACTGGTATTTCTTTTGTGTTATGAGGCAGTGTCGATCATCAATGATGTCTTATAGTTAAAACTGGCCATCTGAGGGAAACCATAATTCTGATGTGGCCCACAGTGAAACTGAATTTGACACCCCTGCTCTATTGTTAAATGTTTGTGGGCTATTGGCAGCTTCCACAAACTTGTTCCACAACATATAAAGAATACAATATCTTTATATCATGATAGTTCCTCATACATAAAATCTCCTAGGCTTTGTCACACAGTGTCAGACACGCGACCTTATGACTGAATGAGCACAAATCTTCACAGTGAAAATCTTTAGAAATTATTGCATTGGTTTAAGTCTATTTTGGTGGAGATTATCTGTACTTGAACAAAGGAAATGAATAGGGTGGGAAAAGGTCAGAAATGGCACAATGCAGTGAATGTATATCATACAGGAAACTGCTGTGGATGGTGTAGTGGGGAAGTAGGACACAAAAGCAACATGCAAGTGGTATTGCACATGGTGCAACTGACAACATATAGTGTCTCATGTCAGCCCTAATTTTAAAACTACAATTTTTTTGTTGCAAACTTGTTTTGTTCATTTCCTATTTATAAATTATATTGCATATAACATGCGTATATGTTAATACAGCTCTTGCAGAAAAACAATGAGAACAGTTGTGTTTAGTATTAGCATACTTACAATCACTACAATTTATAATACAAAACAATATGTTTTGCTTATTACGTACACTATATTGGCAAAAGTGTGAGGTAAGGAGGCCTGTGGTGCAGTCAGTTTTCCAGTTTATCCATTGGAAGGTATTCAGTGGGGTTGAAATTACAGCTATAGCAGACCACCCAAGATCTTCTTCTCTAAAGCATGTAAAGCAGATCTTCATGGAGCCCACTTTGTGCACAAGGTGGGTGCCATGATGGGACAGGTTTTGGTTTTCTGATCTCAAGTGATCTCAAAACTTTATTATACCTCATCCAAACACAGCTTTGTGGTAAAAGAAGAACGACATATGGCATGGAAGGTCAGCTGTCCCAATACCATTGTCCATAATGTGTATCTTGTGCCAATCCAAGCAAATCCATCAAATATATAAATGTGTGTGTTTTTGCTTTTAGGGAAATTTCGGTGAAGTGTTTAGTGGCCGTCTGCGCTCAGACAATACACCAGTAGCAGTGAAAGCCTGTCGTGAAAACCTTGCTATAGAACTCAAAAATAAATTTCTCATGGAAGCTCGGTAAGAACACTCAATCAGTTCTCTTGCACATAAACACACACTCAAGCTGTGACTGAATCGTTTGCACTGTCTTTCTAAAGGATTCTAAAACAGTATGACCATCCTAACATAGTGAAGCTTATCGGGGTCTGCACTCAGAAACAACCCATCTATATAATCATGGAGTTGGTGCAAGGTAATGAGGTGTACTACATATCTCTCTGATTGTGGTGTTAAAGTGCCACTTCATTATGTGTGTGTGTGTGTGTGTTTGATTTTGTATTGTTAGGGGGAGACTTCCTGTCCTTCCTCCGTTCAGAGGTACACAGACTGAAGCCAAAGATGCTGATTAAAATGGCGGAGAATGTGGCGTCTGGAATGGAGTATCTGGAGAACAAAAAATGCATCCATAGGTGAGAATACTTATTTATTAAGCATGTAAGTTGTGTGTGATACATCCTAATTTTACCCTCATTAGAAAAAAAGCTTTATTGGATTCAATTAACCTGTGATATGCAGAATTTAATAGCAAGTATATTTTTGTAATAATGGGTTAAACATGCCCAGGCATATGAAACCTGCTGCAGTGTCTGTAGCATAAATGTAAAGCAGTGAGCAGCTGCGAATAATTCAGCACTTACATTATCTTTATCTATGCACACGTTTCAGGAGAAGCATATGGTAAACAACCAACTTGTTGCTCCAAGGGAGATTTGGCTAATGAGTGGGAATTTGTAATACATAGACTAGGCTAATATGGAAATTATTTAAGGCTGCTGTTAGTCTTTAGAACGGAAACTGTATCAGTAACTAGATGCCCAAAATATTTGTGAATAAATGTTTATGAATAGCATTGACATTGTTTTTAGTTTATAGATTTCAAGATAATGCAGAAGGCAAGAATAATTTGATAAATGAATAGTCCAAATGTCAGAATGACACATTGCTTTGTAAAAGCTCATTCATTTGTGCTTAGTAACTTCTTTATCCTGATCAGAAGAATGTAGATGACTATTTTGTTCATTGAACATTGTTCAATTTGGAAATGGAAACCGATGGAAATGTCCAAGCGGAATTAACCACAGGATTAATGGAGAGGAAGGGATTTCAATTTATTGTATTGCTTTAGAACTTTATCATTGTTTTGTTTTTTCTCTCCTTCCCCAATATTTCATCCCATCTTGTGATCTGTTCTGTTAATATTTTACCTTCCTGTCTACCTCCTTGTGTATATCTGCTTGTCGTTGTCTTGCTCTCGTTTTATTTGTTTTATGGTCTATCAATCACATTCACTCTCCTGCAGGGATCTGGCAGCAAGGAACTGCCTGGTTGGAGAGAAGAGTGTAGTGAAGATCAGTGATTTTGGCATGTCACGCGTGGAACAGGAAGGCGTGTATTCAGCCACCGGCGGCATGAAACAGATCCCAGTAAAATGGACTGCACCCGAGGCCCTCAACTACGGTACGGCTACATACACCTAGGTCTTTTTTGTACAATTTAAACACCGATCAAAACAGGAAAGGGGAACCATTCATCATTATTCGTATCTTTTAGGACCGTGTTTATGGTCATAAATGTTTTTGCAGTATGGCATTTTGCCCTGTATGTCAAAACTGAGCAGGAGATCATAGACAGACTGAATAATCTCTAGCAGATGGTTGGATCTTTAGCAAGTTTTAATGCCTCATCAGAGAAATCTGTTCAGCATCTGTTTTCCACCAAGAGCTTATCTGTAATATCGCTCACCATTTTCGCATGGAGATTTTCGATTCGAGTTGCAGATGCTTGTGAGTGACTTGTTGCTGCCCTCTGGCTTTGTTGCAGGGCGCTACACCCATGAAAGTGACGTTTGGAGTTTCGGCGTTCTGCTTTGGGAGACGTTCTCTAGAGGAATAACTCCGTACACCAGCATGAGCAATCAGCAGACCAGGGATGAAGTAGAAAGAGGTGAGACTACTTCAGAGTGTTGCTAAAACCTTTCAGACACCTTATGTATCCGAAATCCATCTAGATAGCAGTTATTCTTATGAACATGTAAAAGAATTAAATCTAATATTTCCAAGAAGCTTTGATGTATTGAGAGACACATTTGCAGATATCCTTATGTCTAAATTCATTTCTCTCTTTGTGACTGCATACACAATTTTTAACCTACTGTAGATCAGAGGAGTTAAACTCATTTGAGGTAACACGGCCATATTACAAACTTCCCTGTTACCTAGTTTGAGCTTAACACCTCTAACTCTGTAAAATAATAATGAATAATGAAAATAGGCCGAAATTTTTATAGCTTCTTAAATTGTATACAAATATAAATTGTTAATCAATATTAATTCTCATAGAACGAGAGCCCCATTCTGCCCTCTAGTGGAAAAGGAAAGGCTTGTTCTTTAATAAAAACGTTTTGAAAGTTTTAAGCTAAAAATTGATTTCAAATGTATTTGTTGCGCTAGAGGACAGCATTTGAGGAGTGTAATGCTTATAAATGCTTGCAAAATATACATATAAACAAACTAAAAGCTAATGTAATTAAATTAGCCCAGTGAAGAATAAAAAATAAGAACATGTGTCTCATCCATCAGAGGTTCAGTAAGTTTACAAAGTAGACCAAAGGCTCTTCTCATGATTTTCTGGTTCTGTAGTTGCAGAGAACCTCCTCATCACCAAATTTAAATCTGTATTTATTAAATCTATGTCACTCATAATAATAAAAATGATTTAAACTGTGTGCAGGTTTAGTTAGTTAGCTGATACAACAGAGGAATGGTCAGAGTGCAGAGTGCTTACACTATTTTTTTACACTGATCTGCTGAATTTTAAACTTTAAAATAATTCCACTTCACTTCAATATAAAGTTTCCTGGTACAACGCAAATAGATGCAGCTGAAGGTTAAAGTAGTTTATTACAAAAGGTATAATTATATTTGTTTTAATAGAATCCGTTATATTACACATAGCATATCCTCTTATACCCTCATGTCTTTTGACAAGGGGACATGGACAAGAGTAGCAAATGGGAAAAAAAACAAAGGATTTTATAATTATATGTAAATTCTATTACTTGGTGCCAACACAGACAAGAGGTCTACGATGTTGACCAGGGAATGTAAATGTGTAGGTGTGTGTCTGATAAAGTAATATACATTTTGTCTACTATAATGCTGCCGGAATCTCCTGAATGTATATGATATTTAAAATGCCCTCACACTTTTCAATAAGAAATGGCTGATACCATACATGCAATGAGGAATATTACACATAAATACATTTAAGATTACCAGGCTTACTTTACACCTTATTTTACTTTATTACTGCCACCATTTCTACTGCACACTATTAGAAACAGCACATTAATACTGGTTATATTTAATCAACATCTACAATCATCTGCTACTTTAATATGAATGCCTCAGAATGTGCAATATACGCCACAATATTTGGATAGACTTCAGGCATAAAGCGCTATACTTCCGGCAATGCAAAAGTAGAGCTACAGCAAGGTCACATTGAAGTCCATTCCTGTCAACTAAACACAGGATTCGGAGGTATACTTACACTGCGCAGTTTACTTGGACTGACAGTGAAGTCCTGTCTCAGGCCCAACCTTCCTGCTCGGACCAGTATTATTTTTCCTTTTGTCAATTCTTTCTTTTAGCAAGAAAAGTGGCAAAGACTTGAAAGTCCTTTGTGCATGATCACCCACCTGTATTTTATTATCAAACAGCATTGAGGCGTGTATACACTTTACCGGCAACTTTTGATCAAAGTAACATTTAACATTACGAACATTTTAGTGTAAATAACAGATACAGAATTTCTCTGTATTACCGCGAACAAATACTTATGGTCTCTTAAAGTTGATAGAATTTGTGGTAGAATTGAAAAAAATGAAGTTTTTGAAATGAAATGAAGTTTTTAAGGAAAAAAAAATTATTTAATCCAATTTTTTCCTCTTTTTCTTTTTTGAGCAATGTTTCCAAAACCCAGACAACACATTTTCACAGGTTTAAGAAGTCAAAATTAAACAATCATTTTTATATGATGTTTGACGCTCGTGTATGTTAGGACTAAAACCGTTTGCCGACATTTTATTAAAACTTCAAATGTGTTACTTAATTAATAAACCATGATATCTGTTAATCACAGGGTATCGTATGCCAGCTCCCAATGGCTGTCCAGACGAGATCTACGCCCTAATGCGCCGCTGTTGGCAACATGAACCAAGAATGCGTCCTTCCTTCAAAAAAATCAGGGCAGAGCTACAGACTCTATGTAGCTAATAGAGTTTTACACACATGTATTGTAACATTATTTAAAACATCATCTAAGCTGTGCTCATTCATACACATGCAAAATTATGTCTAATGGAACAGAATCTTTTATAAGACTTTCTTTGTTATGTATATTTTGCTCTTGGAACATTTTATATATTTTTTAATATATTTAAATTGAAACCTTGCCGTGACTTATGATCACGATGTATTGACTTGACATTGGTTTTCCTCTAAATAAAATCAGTGTTGTGACTTAAAGATGAAATCTGCAAAGATTAAATCAGCCTTCATGTGCATTCTATCCAATAGTCTTTGTAACATTAGCTCTTATTATCGTCAGCAGTGTCTTACGGTCATTTAGCAGGTGATGAATGTGTAATAAGGGCTGTGTGGATCTGAACTATGCTTGTTTTCCCCCTTTTACATCAGCAGGTGAAATGGATTTGTAAAGATAAGTCACCAGTGCTGTAGCAGATCTTTTTACAGATTTACTATATTGTCAATAACATGTCATAAGTACAGCATGTTCTTCTTGAGCATTGCATTCCACATTTACAGTATTTGGCAGACGCCCTTATCCAGAGCACCTTACAACTGAGCACTTGAGGGTTAAGGACCTTGCTCAAGGGGTCACTAGTAGCCGCTTGGTGGTGGTGGGATTTGAACCTGCAGTCTTCTTTCTTAACCTGCTTGAACATCTTTGGGATGAACATTTATTACCAGTGCTGGTCTGGAAATTATTCCCGACACTCCTCTGGGAAAATGTTCAAGTATATTTTGGAGTGTGCTTTGGTGTAAGTAATGTGAGGTACTGTAGTGTTCAAATTCAACCCTAATGAACATCTTTGGGATGAAGTCAGGGCTCTACAGCATGAGTTCTTCCACTCCAACCCATGCATATCTTTATGACAGTAAAATTTCATGATAGTGCATCCAAAGATCCTATACAATTGTGTACCTACAGCTTTGTGACAACAGTTAAGGAAAGAGCCTCATATGACTTGGAAAGTCAGGTGTCCCAATACCTTTGTCAATATAGTGTGACATGAAGTAGATAGAAAGTAAGTTATATCAGCGTCCTGTAACGCCAAGAGACTACATTCTGAAGATTTATACAATGTGGTGAAGTTGTTCTGCCAATTATTAGAAAGGATTCGTCAGTATTCCTGAATGATTTTGCTGAACACATCTGAACACTGTTTATGACTCTTATGACATCTTGAAATTAGTGTAATTATTACTAGTGAATGACTCTCGTGATCCACCAATAAGAAATACATCACAAATAGCCTTGAATTTGGGTCTGACATTTTGATATTTTACAGATGACTTGTGAAGCCTTCAACGAAAATACCTCACTATTATGCAGATATCCAGACGATATTGTTTGTGCATTTTTTATGCTATTTAAAGGTCTTTTTCAAAGTGCCAAATTTGTAATTACGCATGTAGTGATGTGCATTCACATAAGAGAAATCCAAATTTTTATTTTATAGCAAGTATTTGATTCTTAATCTTAAGCATCCGATTCCACAATCGGAATTGATTTTTGATTCCCAACCCTACTGATATCTACATATACATGGACGTATACTTTTGGGTTGATATTGATTCTGCACATATTTTATACTTTTCTAGATAAATTAAGCTTATGGTATAAAGTACATTTTGAATATCTTGCATCTGCAATTGATTAATAACACATAGTCTTGCATAAACCAGAGACCTTGTGATGAATGTGTCATTTCAATTCTATTTTGTTCAGTTATTTACATTTGGATAATTTAGTAGATGCAATATAGAGAGGAACCTATATTTATTACATTTATTCATACAACTGAGATGCTATGTGGTTTAGGGCCTTGCTCATGACCCAAAAAGTGGCAGCTTGGATTGGCTGGAATTTCAATTCCAAGTCCAATTAACCTAACCTAACTCCTATTAAGCTATCACCGCCCATAATTTTCTGTAAAGCACTTTTAACAATGTAAATGGTCCCAAAGCACCTTTTCAAAAATAAATAAATAATTTAAATATATAAACTGGGGGCACCAGAACCCGGGTTCGATTCCCGACTCGACCACGTGTGTGTAGAGTTTGCATGTTCTCCCCGTGCCTCAGGGGGGTTTTCTCCGGGTTCTCTGGTTTCCCCCAGTCTAAAAACATTGATACCTGGAAAATTGTCCCTATGTGACACCCTAGTGTATGAATGTGTGTGTGAATGTGACTGTGTTTGTGTGTGTGCTCTGCGATGGGTTGTCATTCCATCCAGGGTGTATCCTGCCTTAATGCTCATAGACACCTGAGATAGACTCCCCGTGACCCGAGGGAAGATCGGATATAGCAGTAGAAGATGAATGAATGAATATATAAACTATCCTTTAATTGTATCCCTAATGAAACCAAAGTCAACAGTTACAATGAAAAACCTCCCTGAGATGGTATGAGGAAGAAATCTTGAGAGGAATAAGACTCAAATAAGAATTCATCCTTATCTGAGTGACATGGAATGTCCATTCTTTATAGTGGCACATTCTTTCACATTATTATTATTTCATCAGTATTGAGGTTATTCAGATAACTGTTCACCGATGGAGACTTGAGTGACTATTGCAGAAGCCACTATAAACTGCCACTATTTATATTAATTACAGTTCAAATCCATTCTCCATCAAATCCATTCTTGAGTTTAGTCCTTCACAGGAACCTCTTGTGCATGGTTAAACTGTAATTAAGAGACAGGTTTCTTTTGTCCACTTGTGAGGGTATACATGCTGTAGCTCTCAGTGGTTCTAAGCATCTGTAAAGCAACCGGGTATAAAGCAGTAGGATAATGCACATGTATTGTTTTCATGTGAACTGCACTGTAATCCATGCTGTTTGGCTGTGGACCTCACCATTCTTGTCGAGTAGGTCTGTGAATGTGTGGTATGTGGCACGGCTCATGCTTTTGCGAAAACATCTTGCCCTTGAATCTGTTTGACCTACAATAAACTGAGACCTAATGAGCATTATGCAAATAGCAGGTACTTCTTAGGTCTATGAAGTGTTTTTAAACTCATTTGGAGGTGATATCTCGCAAAGTAAAAGAAATTTGTCTATCACAAACAATGAATAAAGTAATTGATTGATCATCCTGATTACAGTGGAGAATGATAATCCAGTGGAGCAAAATTGGCCCTGCCCTCTAGATCCTCTTCTCTGTGAATCACAGTGACACTAGCCAATCACATTTATTTGTGATCTGCTGTCTGCTGAAAGGTCGTGTCTGGCTAAATTTCATTATTGTTGTTTGTTAGCTTTCACCTTCCTGGTAAGGGTAGAGCTGCCTGAGGGACTGGCCTATAAATATTGTATTTCCTATAATTTGTAATCTTTTATAATTGTATAAACTTTTTTATAATTTATAAAAATTAAGCACGCCTAAATTTTACATATGAACTTTAAACTTTTTGGACAATTAATTATCAATCAGAAATGAACAACCATATTACCATATTACAACCATGTGAGATGTATACTATGTTTTATGTATGTTGTTAAAATGCATTTATTACATTTAATGTAATTAAATGTAATTACATTTTAAAACCTTATGTACACTTCTAGCCTAGCACATGTTCTGTTCTGTGCACTATTCTTCAGATCAGTTAATATTTTTTAATGTAAGGTCAGTATTTCCCATCATAAAACAGAAATTGCAAAATATACATTTTTACTTTAAACCCAGAATGTCAAGGTCAGGGCACAGGCTCTGTAAAAGGCAGCATTCAAAAAACATGCCTTGGGGGGACGTGAAGTACAGAGTACAGAGTCCTACAAAAATAGGTTGAAAATCCGATTCTTTTTTGAACTTTTAAAAAAACAAAAGAGAAAAAGGGCAAAAGAAAGAAAACCAGTCTAGAAGCACAAAAAACAGAAATCCAGGTAGAAAGCAACATTGCTGGAGCCAGGTATATGGACAAAATACAACAATAAGAACATGCAGGCAAATGAAATACGGTTAAAAAATAAAAAATAAAAATAGGAATGTAATGTAATTAGTAATGTAGTAAAGTAATAGAGAAGCAATGGATAATTAATGGGGGGGGGGGGGGCATCGTCTCATTGGCGACATCTAGTGGAGAAAAAAGAAGACAAAAAAACATCAAAAAGCGCAGAATCCTGAATGGACTCCCAAATCCTATCACCAGACCCTAATTGCTGTTTAATGGATGCGGAATTTAATTATCCAGTTTATTAAACATAGATAAACATCATTTATCAATATCAGCTTGCCCAATATCAACTCTTCATAGAGCTTCCTTGCAGAGTGTTCAATATAGGTTTCCTCTAGAGTCTCGAGTTCCCATACACCTTCCCTAAAACATTCCCGAAGGTGAACTGCTTACTCTTTATAGACACAAGATGTGAATGTTTGTGTATGTATGTGCATGTCAATTGTTCCCTACAATTTAATTTGTCCATCCATAGCATTTCCCCACAAGACAATGAGCAGAATAAAGTTGCCAAAGTTAAATTAATGAATAATCACATTTTTATTGTAAGTTAAAATGAGCAAATATGTCACTACATGTAAAATATATAGCATAGAGCTATACAAACATTTTATGCATTATGCAAAACACTTACAATCTGCCATACCTGTACATTTAGGACATGCACACATACCAGAAGTCAGAATTCCAAGAAATGAGCAACACACCTTCGTGTCATTCAGCACACTTTCATTGTGCAAGTCTTCTGTCACCTTCTAAAATCAGCTTTTTGCTGCTACAATGCTATAAAGTGCTAAAATTCTGTCTCTTGTTTAAAAGCTTACGTTTTATAGCAAGTAATTGAGACATAGAATTTAACTCAATGTAATATAGAATTGAGGTTCCCTGATTTTGGACAATTTATATATTTGTAAGCTTTTTTGCTTTGACTTTTTGGCTATTTCACTATTTGGCTTTTCACTAGCATTTTTGGATTATTTTTTTGGGACAAAAGGTGAACAATGATTTTTGAATCAAGTATGAACAATGTACATGTCCTTCAGGGTGCTTAGCTGTGGACAAAAGTATGACAGCTTCTGTATGAGCCACCAAGGCATCTTTAATTACTATTCTCCTTCTACTTGAACTTTATGAGGAACTTTATGAGGAAATGCATTTGTATCATGAAGATCAAGCAGAAGCACAATAGGGAGGGACTGACTAATTCATTTTCCATCTAATATCCATTCCTTGTATCAGTGTGAATGTCTTTCATAAGTATTTCAGAGCTTTAATGATCACAAACCACCTCCTCGGCAGTCACGAGTTCTGTTTATGTAAGCCGCATTCTCTTAATGCAATCTGTTAAAACAACGCCAACTCATTTGTCACTCCATCATAAGCATGCAGAACTACCTGCAACTTTCATATATTGCACCTCAAACACAGCATTGCGTACATAACCCTAAACGATAACAGATCTTTATCTAGACATAACATGCAAACAAAGTTGTGAGATGCAGGCAGGTTTAAATGCTGTCCATCAGCATCATCTGATTACCTTCCATATCACCATCACCTTCTCATGCTGTTGCCGCCTGCCAACTGTCAAAATCATCTGATTCCTTCATGCCATCTCAGAATCATCTGATCATTTGTGACAGGATCACCCAAAAGAGTACATTCCTGACCCAGCTACTTAATCTGAGATTAGAGGTGATCATTTTAACAATGACTATATGGCACTGCGTGGATTATTATGTCATACAAAAGACACGTATGTGCTCTTTTGCTACCCAAAAACCTGTTTTAAACATATATGAGAAATAATAGAACTGAGAAGAAGCACTTTGAAGTGTTGTTTGTCAGCACGTTTTCTGATGTAATAACTAAAAGCACTAGTTCTCAGCGTAGCTTGTATTTTTTATTTTTGTGCTTTGAAATGTCTATAAAACTCAAGTCATATGTACTTAAATATAAGTATGTTGTATAAGATATAAATAAGATCTAATATGTTCTGTGAGGATGTGGAATGAATCTCTTATTTGTAATAAAGTACAAATCTAATGCAGCTGCCAGTAAGATAATTTGCATTGATTTTTTTTTTTTTCATATTGATTTCAAATAGATTTTTTCATAGAAACTGTATTAAAAAGTCATGGATTAAACACAATATTGCACACAGTTTTAGATTCGCTGTTCACTCAAATTGCACTGATCTTATTCAGTGAGTTAAACCGAGCCTGTGAGTTATATGCCTCATATCACACTAGCTAAAATGTCTTTAATTAACTAATGAAAAGAAGTTATTGTGGTGGTTAGTTCGGTCTAGGTGTTTATGTATTTAAGTTTGGTTATGCATGCAATATGAAACTCAGGGTCATGCATTTTTATTTATGGCTATTAGCCCTTATCTAGAGCAACTTACGGCTAATACATTTTTATAAAACTGTTTATAAAACAGCCGTGTTCTGAACATATGAATATATAATATATATATATATATATATATATATATATATATATATATATATATGCTCCATCAGTTGTTATAGGAACATGTTTCTGATCTCATGCTACGATTGCTATTGCCATTAATATGAGTCGATTCATCAAATGTTTAAGCTCTGCAAGGTGCAGTCTGAACAGCAGCATTAAGTTATAACTGCACATCCTGTGCTAATATTTGAGATCTTCTTGTAGCTGTTGCAGCTGAAAGGGGGGGTTTATTTTATTTATTTTATGTTTTCCTAAAACCACTGTATTCTCAGTGAACACGCATATGCTCATATTTTTGAGAATGTCGTTTGTTTTTCACTCACTGAAAGTTTAATCTGCACTTCGCTCTCGGTTGTGTTTAGTGTACGCGCACCTGCACTTGTGAGCGCAGTAACAGTGAGTAGAGTAACTGGAGTAGTGACCCCGTGGTGTTGTAGGACCCAAACACCTCTATTGACCTTCATGTGCCTGATATAAATTAAATTTTATTACAAAATAGCGCTCAGCATATGATTATTTCTTTAAGTGAAAAGTCTTCAGCGTCTGTCTTTTACAGTAGTGAACAGATAATCTGCCTCACAGCTGTCGTGAAAGCTCCTGTTTACCATCATTTGTTTGGCCACTTTTGGGGAGGGGTGGATTAAGGTGAATGGTAAGGTGAATGCTAGTAATTGTTGAGAGAAAGGGAGGGGGACACTTGGCAGTCATGACTGACGCACAAATGCACTAACAAAGCATTCTGGGATTTGTAGTAT
>JACRUU010000023.1:9479943-9572443 GCA_030449085.1 Kryptopterus vitreolus
TTATACACTTAAATCTTAAACACTTTCCTTCACGAGGAAACTTTCCTTATACACTTTCCTTCACGAAACATATTGTAGGGGGAAAATGCAGTCATTTCTCTTCCATTTCTATTAACATCCTGTGAATTGTCCAGAACATAGAGCAGTGTTAAATATTTTTTTAAATAAGTTACTTATTTATTAGCTATTATTTCAACAAGTAATTTCTTTTACTCATTTTACGGTAAATAAATCAGTGTGCAGTATTCCCATGCACACCTGTTGCTGAACATAGTTTAATAAAATATAATCACTTATTTTTTTCCTAGATTTCCATATATATTTTAGTCTGCTTTAATTATTGAATTGTATTAATTATTCAGTCGAAATAGAAGCAATATCATCACTTGTGATCCACAAGCACCTTTCAGATATTCATCAGAAATGATGTCTCCTGACATTTTTCTGAGTCATGTGCAAATGATGCAATTGAAACAACCAAACAGGTGTCCGGCTGAGACACACCTCTAAAGATTCAGCTATAAATATCTCAGCACACCGTCTCTTTACATAAACCTCTGCTCGAAAGGTATTCTTGCTTTAGAAATTAATTAGAAACACAATGGGAAACAGTTGCCAAAGCTTGTGGAACGCTCCGAAAAACACAGATGTCCGGATCAGCCTGCCTGCTGTTTGCTTTGTTTGGCAAATTGTGATGATCATCCTGTTTGGGGTCTTTGTGCGTTATGACGTAGAGGCCGATGGTCACTGGTCCATATTTAAAAAGGAGCATAATATTACAAGTGATATTGAAAATGATTTCTACTTCAGATATCCAAGTGAGTATCGGACTTTTTTTGTCTGCAGTTGTACAAAATTAATTAAAATTAGTTTTAACAGGACAAAAAGGTTGTAACTTATTTGTAGTTTTAGTTACGTGTAGTCCTGTGTTCCATTTGTGAATTCATGTTGCTTGATAGAGCACCTTTGTCCTGGAAAAAACATTGTTTCATTTCACTGTGTACTGCCCTGTATATTGTTGAAAGCCTACTTGAACTTGAACTTGTATTTGAGAAATGAAATAGTATCCATGACGCATTCTTTACATCTAGTATTGTATAAAGAGAATAGGCTTATTTATACACTGGCATTTAAAAAAAAAAAGGTTAAATTAAATTTCATGTTTCATTGATTCTGCAAACAAAAAAAAACTGTTGTTCAATTGAAGTGAATTAGTTGTGGTGCATCTAAGCTAAATAAGATAAAAGACTTGATGAAATGATCTTCCTAATCTCTCCGCCTCCAACTCTTCACAATTCTTTCGTTTGTCGAACAGGTTTTCAAGATGTGCATGTTATGATCTTTGTGGGTTTTGGCTTCCTCATGACTTTTTTGAAGCGCTACAGCTTTGGTGGAGTGGGCTTCAACTTCCTTATTGCTGCTTTTGGGCTGCAATGGGCTCTGCTGATGCAAGGCTGGTTCCACTCACTGGACCCTGTTGATGGCACGATTAAGATTGGAATAGAAAGGTAAGAACTGGATTGACTAGTTCATGGCAACTATGCACCATTAAATGTATCTTGAAACTGAAATGTGTGCTTCATGCTTTATGTTCAATAAAAATAATAATAATGATAGTAATAATAATAAGACAATTTCAACTTTTATCTTTAGCCTCATCAATGCTGACTTCTGTGTGGCGGGGTGCCTAATCGCATATGGAGCATGTCTGGGAAAAGTCAGTCCTGTACAGCTGATGGTGTTAACGCTCTTTGGCATCACTCTATATGCAGTAGAAGAATATATCATCCTCAATCTTTTGCATGTACGTCCCACTGTTTAACAATTATTAAAACTTGTCTAAGCATATTTTATGTATATAATGTCTATTATATATAATCAAGAAATTCTGCTGATGAAATGATTGTAACAACAGGCCATTGATGCTGGTGGCTCTATGGTCATCCACACATTTGGAGGATATTATGGCCTGACAATCTCATGGATACTCTACCGGCCAAATTTAAACCAGAGCAAACGTCTCAGTGGATCTACATACCACTCCGATGTCTTTGCTATGATTGGTGAGAGAATGCTCATTCCCAAACAATATGAATAAGATCTGATACCAAAAACTAAAACCTTCTTTTGCTCTAGGCACTCTTTTCCTCTGGATGTTCTGGCCCAGTTTCAACAGTGCCATTGCATATCATGGAGATGGGCAACAACGGGCAGCCATCAACACGTACCTGGCTCTAGCAGCAAGTGTCCTCACTAGCTTTGCCATATCCAGCCTGTCTGCCAAGAAGGGCAAATTAGACATGGTAAGACAGCATGCCACGTAATGCATATTAGTGACCATGCACATTTTTGAGGAGAAAACCTGAAATCAAAATATGTATATGCATCAATTAGGTTCATATCCAGAATTCCACCCTGGCTGGAGGTGTTGCATTGGGAACAGCAGCCGAATTCATGATCACACCATATGGTTCACTTATTGTTGGCTTCCTCTGTGGCATCATCTCTACCTTTGGCTACCTAGTGATAACTGTAAGTGTTGCAAAATAATACATTTGCCTTTTATGCTAAATGTAAACAGTTTTATTGTACTACCATTATGTTGGTTCTCCACACAGCCATTCCTTGAGAAACGCTTCAAGATCCAGGACACATGTGGAATCCACAATTTACATGCTGTACCGGGTGTTCTTGGAGGAGTTGTAGGTGCCATTACAGCTGCCACAGCAAGCAAGTCTGTCTATTCACAAGAAGGGTAGGTGTGCACAATGTTACAAATTTGATTATGTAAAGTGAATAGTTAATTAACTCATAAAATACATTAATTTAATTACATTAACATTCATTCACATGACAACATTAGTAATGTTTAATTAAATATCAATAATATATTCATTTGTAGATTGATCTCCACATTTGATTTTACGGGTGAATTTGCAACAAGATCTCCCCAAACACAGGGAGGTTATCAGGCTGCTGGGCTTTGTGTGGCCCTTGCCTTTGGACTAGTAGGTGGAGCAATAGTGGGTAAGCAAGTTTTCAATATGCGTAATGTATTTAAGAAATAGACACTTTCTTTCATTTAAACACTTGTATGTAATGACTAGATTTTATCTTTAAGGTGTAAAAAGCAATTTTTCTTTTTTAAAAAAAAAAAGACATATCTCAGTTTAGTTTCCTATTTTCATTTTCATTTTGATATGTAAACTGTAGATATCTGTAGCTTTTTATTTGTTTATTTGTTTAGGTTTGATCCTAAGACTGCCTTTATGGGGTGACCCAGCTGATGATAACTGCTATGATGATGAAGTGTACTGGGAGGTGAGTGATGGGACAAAATTCATTTAGCAAATCTGTCTTTTCTACATCTAAAGATTAAGGTTAATTCTAATGGTAATTCATTGTTGTGCAGCTTCCTGAAGATGAAGAAAGTATCCCACCAATCCTGGAATACAACAACCACGTAACTAACAAGCAGCCTGACACATGTATGTAAGTAACACATCATGACCTTCATGCTAACATAATTTCAGTATGGTTGGTAACAATGGACCTTTACAAAGAGAGAAACAAATAAATCTTTACAAATTTACATTTACAATATAATATTTATAGAAATCCTTTCAATTTGGAAAAATGATCATATCCTACTTGTGTATGTAAAATGACGTATATAAACATTTACTAATATAAACCTAATTTCAAACGATAAAATGATACCAAGTAAGCCAACTTTGACCGATTTTTAGGATAAATAAGAGTAGACATTAACTAAGTAAGAAATTGCATTGTGTGGAGGGAGGGTATGTTGTCTGTAGGTAAAGGCTATGAAAATAGAAGAAATGTTTTTGCCACAGTGTCCTTCATTGTTCTTTGGCTGTTCAGAACCAGCACTAATTTGGCCAACAGAAAGATCTCATGCAACTGAATGCACTAAACAGATTTTACTTTAATTACAAACTTAAAAATACTAAATACTAAATACAAAAAAATAAACAAAAATACTATACTCATAGAATTCATTATAATTTTATGTCATTTTTTTTTAATTTGTCATATCCTTTATTATTTTAAGGTCTGAATCAAACTTCTCTGTAGACCAGAGCTAAACAGAATGGAATGATTACAGCCGATGATGCAGCCGATCACCCTAAATGAAACCTCTTGCCAACCAGGAAATATAAAAGGATTTTTCTTGATTTAATAGAGAAACTGCAACCAAACCAGTTATATCTGAAAACCTATTAAAATTTGCAGGTGTCTTAATAATAATTGGTTTAGTAACATTTTGCCATATGTATGCACTTTTGTATGTAATGTGTGTGCATTTGTTCACACAAGTGAAATACTATTATTGTAAAAAAAAAAAAAAAAAAAGAATTTATAGATATATATATATATATATATATATATATATATATATATATATATATATATATATATATTATATATATATATATATCTATATATATATACTATATACATGTATATATATATATATATATATATATATATATATATATATATATATATATATATATATATATATATATCTATATATATCTATATCTATATATCTCTATACTTTATACTTTATATACTGCTGATCATTGACATGCAGAACATATTGTTATATATGTACAAAGGTTATCTTTCTGCTCTCCAGAATTTAAAGGCATGATTGCGGACATTTTGTGTGATATTTATTTAGATTTTGCATCTAATATTATTGTCAGTTTTGTGAATTGACTGATTTAATTCAATGCATCATGCATTTATTATTATAATTATTATCTGTTGTCATTAAAATAAACATTTTGATTAATTAAAAGTGTATATTCCTTCTATTGATACCCATGTTGAATACTCAGCCCCAAATACACACGACCGAAAAGAAACTGCCTCAAAAGAAAAAAAAAGATGTTTGAACTGCTTTGTCTCATAAAGTTTATAAACTGCTGTGTGCATTGTAATGCTTTTAAATAAAACATCAGATATAATCTTATACAAAAATGAAACAGTCCCATCAGCTGGGTCTCTCTTCAGCTGGATCTGGGGCACTTTTTCAACATGAAACAACAATTGCAAAAAAGTTAAGACACCATGTAAAATGTGAATAAAAACATAATGAAAATATCAGAAAACCAACAAAAAGTCAACAAAAGGCTAGAAAATTAAGTGTTACTAAAAAGAAATTACTGGATAAAAATTTTCTAATTATTTTTTGTAAACCAGGGTGGCACATTTCCCTGCTTTAGAGAACCTATTAAACCTATTGTTTTGGCTTATCATTGCGCATCTATGGAATAGATCATCATTGCGCATCATGGAATAGGCAGATTTCACATCTAGAAAGCCACCATCAGTGCTGAAAGGTGTACAGTTTAAAGCAAGGCATGCTTCCATCCAGGCATTGATAAACTGCATAATACATCTATTAAAGCATCATGGCTTCATAGTTGGAGAATTCAGATGCTGAATTCAGATGAATTCAGATACTAGAATCTAGAAAAAATAAAAGTTTCTAGCTTTTCCCCTAGTTCACCCCAGCAAAAATTCAATGAGCAAATTTCAGCTATTCCGATGTGCATTCATTTCATTCTTAAACAATTAATTATCTAACAAATTATGTGGTGTATTTGATATTTTGGGTCGTACTTCAAAAAATCATACCTGCAATCCTAGTTATGGAGCCAAACACCACTATAGTATTAGTCTGTTAAATTCCATTCCTGAGAGTATTAACTCTCATTTACAATTAATTAGTTATTGTACAAATTAGTATGTGCCTGCAGGTTCCTCTGCAAATCTCAAAGAGGAAAATCACTTCAGTAAGTGACATCTGGGCTGTTTGCCTAAAATGTGACTTTAATCTTTGCTGTAAGCAGTAGTGGAGAAAAGGGATTCAAAATGAGCCTGTCAATCAAATATCTAAGGCATTGATCATTGGTCTTGGCACAAGAGCCAGTGCATTTGTTTTTTTTGGAACACTGGCAGATTCCGTAAATCTGCGTCACAAACTGAGCCTAAGGCACCAATACGTTGCCTGCAGTCTTTTCCTTTTGCCGCTTTTTTCTGTTTTCAGAACTTCACACGCAAGCATGTGAAACTGAGTCTGATTTTTATCTAGACCTACTGCTGCTCATCTTGTGAAACATCATTTTATTGTTTCTAATGCATTTCAAAAAGATTATTGTGTTAATTTAAGGACTATTTTCAGGCATATTGTTATATATTTTTTATTATACATTTTATATTATCATTATATTTTTGGCATATAAGTAACATTTTCTTTCACTGTCATGTCTTATGAGCACCTAAGTCACAGTACTTAGTAATAACCAAGAATTTTTAATGTCTGTCAGTAGCACACTCTTTCATTTGACTTCATGTCCATTTGTGGTTTAAGAATGTGATGAAGTTTAGAGTTTGTATTTGTGTATATTCATTACATTTTACATTAACTATGTTTGTGACATATGTAAACACCTTGGACATTAAAATGACCGCTAGAGGCAAAAAAGGAACTCACTCACAAAATATTGTCACTGGTGAAGCATGCTTTTGTAATTCTGGACCACATTAGTAGTTAATATGTGATAGTATCCCAGAGAGTAAAGGAATTCTGTCTGTGTGGTTTTATGGGGGCAAACTTGATAGATTTTTTTTGCTTGTACTAGATTTCCATCTGCATTTGCATTTCTTCTGACTCATTTACAGTCATATGGCATTTTTTTAACAGGCCTCCTTTACTGGTCTTCATGACCATTAAACCTTTTCTCTAACTGAAATGAGATATATACATTTACATGTCAATTCTATCCTTAAAACAAATGACTCTATCCTGTGCCTTTGTGCCCTTGCTACTGCTGTACCATGATGCACTGCTGATACATTCTCTAGGATGTAGCTTACTTCTTTCTTTCAAACTTGAAGTACAAAGTAAATCCTTAAAATCCCATTAAATTTTATAATATATAAATATTGTTTTTGTGACCTCGGAAGTTAATATGAATGAAGTTAATATATCACTACATGAAAGAAAAAGATCAAAATAATTAGGTGAAAGAGTTATGGCAGGTTCTCATTAGCCAAACATATTTGATAGGTATAAGATTGTGAATCCATTCAATATTAATACGTCTTCAGCTGACAGTTAAAGACACAATCTTAGAAACATCTGCTCGCTTTGGTTATATATTATTGTAGCTGAAATGAACTGGTTTTCAAAGACTCTGATTACAGAACTGAAACATTCAGGTAACAGATAGATTAGCAAGATGTGCATATTATGAACACGCTTTGTAAAGCCATGCAGATTCTTTAATGCTTGAATTTTCCTTATTGCTGCTTCAGCCTTATTGCTTACATACTGCATTATAATCTAGATTTATTTTCATTGTCAGATTATTGACAATGTGAACAAGATAAACTTGTTCTACAAACTGCCAAGTTACAAAACAGTAGCCCTCTGATCTGACGCCAGTGTTGATTTTTTTTTTTTAATTTCTATTTCAGTTTCATCAGTGCTGACTTCTGTGTGGACAGTTTGAATGGTTTAGCTTACCCACTCTAGAATCTTTATCATTGCTACAGGATAGATATGCTCATAGCTTCATGGTTATCCACACATTTGGAACATATTATGGCCTGTCTTACTAGTTATTCATCTAGTTGTTTTAATTTTTGTTTATGAACAGCATATTTGTAAAAATGTTGTTTCAAAAGGTACAAATGTGTTTCTTCGAATGCCCCAGGTTTTGTAATAAACACCTATTTAGCCCAGGTAGCCAACATCTTTACCACCTTCATTTTTCCATCCTTTCTGCTGAGCAGAGCAGGTTAAACATGGTAATTATCCAAGCCTCACCTATGACTGTGACAATGACAGACAAATAATTGCCATTCCAATGCCAAGCCTTGTCAGCTAAAGCCAAAGATTTTGAAGTAACACTAACTGTAAAAAAAAGTACCATTTAAATAAATAAATAAGTTTTCTTCCGTGTAAATAAGTTTTCCTCCGTGTTCTCCAGTTTCCCCGATCCAAAAACATGCACGGTAGATTGATTGGCACTTTGGAAAAATTGTCCCTAGAGTATGTACTGTATGTGTGTGAATGTGAGTGTGTAGGTGCCCTATGATGGGTTGGCACCCCATACAGGGTGTGTTCAGCTTTGATGCCGCAAGACGCCTGAGATCCCAGAGGGATGATCGGATAAAAGCGGTAGAAGATGAATGAATGAATGAATGAATGAATGGTGCATAATGCACGGTCACTATGTACTTGTATGTTACTCAGAAACCTGACAAACAGATTCTCAGGTGTGGATCAATGTATTAGCTTAACTATTCAAATGTAGAGGTTTAAATTAGCCACATAGTTTAATTGACTAATGTCTGTTGGAGCAACATACATCATGTGCACAAGCTGGAAAACAAATATTCCAGATTACTTGTTTTAATTTATGTTATTTACAGGATAATTTTCTCTTACATTATTTAACCTCCAAAGCGATTGAATACCATCAATTTACATTTGGTGAGATGAGATGAGTATGTGTTCCCTTTCAAGTTTGGTTTGTTTAAAAAAAAATTTTCCTCATACCGTCTTCGGGAGTCTTCCACTGTCACCAGTGCATTAGGGACAAAATGATGAAGAATGCATTTTCATGGATTGATTTATAAATGTACAGTTATATTTGTAAATGAAGGTAAATTGAATTGTATTAAATAACCCATCATTACACAGTGTAGGAATATCGGGATAGTAGGGTAAGTCATAAATCAATGTCTGGTCATTTTTTAAATGCATTTTTATTATAAAAACAAATAAAATATTTTAAAATAAATAAATAAAATAGCCTTCCAATCAGTAGCCCAGCTCTTTAACCACTGAGCTAAACTCTCCCCCTAGAGTGAAATTGTGAACATATGGGGTGATAAGTAAACATAAGAGTTAACATTCCAACTGAATCCATGTGACAAACATATAAATACAGGAGCTATTAATTTTCACTTTCATTTTATTTATCAAAATAAACAATCTTTCTGACGGTTTCGTAAACCTCAGATTAAGTAATGTTTATAATGATGTCCACATAAATTAATAATGTATTTATCTGATTAGGAGGAATTAAAAGTTAGAACAATTATGTATAAAGCAAATGTTTACTTTATATTTACTTTATAAATAAATAAAACTAAATATTTTGTAAAAAAAAAAAAAAAATTGAGAAAACTCCGATGCACCTACCTGTAACTGATAAGGATAATTCATTTAAACATCCACACGGGGGCGATATATAACAGCTCACTTCATCTACTGTAGATTGAGACCTGTGTCAGACCTCCGTATATTGAGTTTATTTAAAGGAGGGATAGGAGAATTCTGAGGTTGAAAAGTGGAAGGCAGGTTCCACCCCTAAGAGCACTAGCCAAAAGTGAAAGAAGAAGATCCCATCCCTATTGCTCAAAAGATTTTTGGTCATTTTTTTTTATTGAATACTGAAATTTTAAAATTATTTGATTATGCTATTGATGCTTTTAACTGAACATATAATTAATGTAGTGTATTTCAAAGAAAATAACCTCTATGGTTTTTTTTGCACAGCACTATTTGTAAATAATAAGGAAAGGTTAATAATAATCTATTATCCACAATGACCACTTTTAGGTCAATCTATAAATTCATTAACAATATGCACCTTTCCAAGTAGACCATATTACATATTAAAGTCACAAATTATGTTGTCACTACTCAAAAAATGTAAGTTTGGTAGTGATATTTCTGTCTTTGCTGTATGGAAACATTATGTGATTTTGGAAAAGGTGTGCTTATGACAAATCTCCTTCTCATTTGCTATAAAAGGGCAGTCTCAGTGTCTTCCTATGCTGAGGAAAAATGTAACGTGTAATGCTAGCAGATGAAAGAAATTAATTATATGTTATGTAAAATACACTTATATATTTATTTACCTTGTGAAAATAATAAAAAGAGAAGAAGAAACCTATATACAGTGAACTTTAAGCAGAAGAGTATAAGTCCACATTCCTCCTATTGGGGCACATAAATGTCTGTCTGCATGCAATACCTTATTCAAAAGCAGGTGAATAGTGTCGGAAAAGTAAAGATACTCTTTCCCTTCGTAAAAATAATATATATCTTTAAGCACAAGTCCACATTCCTCCTATTGTATAAATGGATGTCTGCATGCAATACTTAAATATAAAGTAAAGATTTAATGTAAAGTTAATACAGTCTGGTTATTATTGCTTTTCTGTTTTAAATAAATAAATAAATAATTCTGTTTTTATTGATTTTCTGTTTTAAATAAAGAAGTTTTTTTTCTCTCTGTCCAGACAGAATCTACCTCAAATAATATAAAGACAGATCAATGAATTAATTTATATTATATCCTCAATGTGAATTTGATATTCAGTTTTGTTTTTTATATGGTTTCAGTGCTTTGGTTTGATAGTAACCAGAAAAAAAGGCTGCAATTTGGGGGTTTACTGGACAAGGTGCTTGTTGGCCCCTGATATTTTCTATTTTGGTCCTTTGTTGCGAGAAAGATTTCCACAAAGGCATTTGTTTTAAAGTGCTCACCTTATTGTTTTGCCCTTAGGTCAGCTGTTCACCCCCTTTGTGACTCCTAAACTGTTTGGTTAGTTAAGTACAAGGGACACGGTGGAGGTCAAAGGGCAAATGGCTCAACACCACACTCTTTAGCTGACATCCCTCATGCATATACTTGTTCTGCAGGTGGTGTCCTCCATTCAGCGCATGTTGTGCTACTGGCAGTCAAGTCAGCAACATGCACTGAATTTACCCCAATATCTGAAAACTTCTATGTCAGCAGAACAAAGTAATGTTATGCATTCTCTTTAAAATATTTATATTTATATTTATATTTATTAATATTTAAATACTTTATATATAAATATTTTATACTATCTAAAATCAAACTGTTTTTTGTTGGGAATGAAAATAAATATAGTTACTAACGACACAAAAATATTCTTAATTATTCGAAGTGAATATAAACGGAATTCTCCAGTATATCTGTTGGAGTTAAGCCTGTTGGTCACCCTCAGGCCTGACTCAATTGAACTATTCTTATGGAAATCCACTTCTTGTAGAGAGGTCAAATAGGGTCAATAGGGTGATTTCCTGATCAATCCCCATGACATTTTAATGGACTTAAAATACACAGAGGTAGTTTAGGAATAACTGACAGCCAAATTGTACATACTGAAATCTATTACTGAGTAATATGTACATTTGTACTTCTAAAGATAAAACTTGTATATGATGTAAAGGAAAAAAGAAAATAAATAAGAATATTGATAGTTCTGAACATACTATTACTACTACATACTTTTTGTCTTTGATTAAAAAAAAACCTTGAGATAAAAAATGTCATTTTTTTTTACATATTTAGTTTTCATCTAGAAAGTTCAGAATGACTTGTTTCTCACAAATTCTTTTTTTAATCTCAGTTGTGTGAACCAGTGATTACCAACTAGAGCATCGTTACATTACATTAGTTTTGCTTCACTATAGTTACAGTCTTAGAAATATATATTTATAAGCTGGGAAAAGTTTGATCATGCAGAATTTGTCACTATCAGCATTAAACAATCCGCAAAAGAGGATTGTTTTTAATGCACATAGGTAATTTGGGCTTTAGGTAATATAATAAAAAGAAATCCATAAATAAATATTTTCCATTACAAAAAAAAAAAAAATATATATATATATATATATATATATATATATATAATTATAAAATAATACCTACTTAATAAGTATCTTAGTTCATGGGACCTTTTGTTTGAAATCACCTGTTATAAAAATGTTAAAAAATATTGGAATATTAAACGGCCTTTCTTCGTTACCTTGTGCATCATAATAGACTGATTAAACAAGCTCATCAGAACATCAGAATTAATATCAGATATGCAAGATTAACCTAAACCAAAGTAATCAAAAGGCTAACGTATGGGGAAAGAAAGGATCTGTATAGGAAAGGATCTGTTAAGTATGCATTTTAACTCCTGAATAGAGGACCAAAGAAAGAAAAAAATCCCTAAAAAGCTGAAAATTCCGGCATGCCTGGAAAAGCACCCCAAAAAGAAGAATACAAACACCAACTTGATGCAGTTTTTACAAATCAGGCATATATAACTATTAAAAATTTACTTTTAAAAAATGAACTGTGTTGCCTGGCAGCAAATGTGCCATGTTCTAGGTTGTTTATGCACATCTAGATATACAAATCAGGAAGTAATAGTAAAAATTCTGTTATTCTGATCAGTCATTTCATATTTTATTTTTGATCTCAAATCCAAATGAACCAAATGTCTTCTGTGTATAGCCATAGGAGCCGGCAGACAAAAAAATATGAACGGAAAGTCATAGTTTTGTGTGAAAAAATACGCAAACCTATTATACACCTATTTTTCTTTATCCAGGTCGACTTACAACTGAGCTAACTGGGGGAAGTGGTAGCTCAATGTTTGCCCCATTGGCCTCTAGACAGGAAGATTGCAGGTTCAAATCCCACTACCACCAAGCTGCCCCTTGTGGGCCCTTGAGCAAGGGGCCTTCCCTCAACTGCTCAGTTTTGATTTGCATTTATAGCATTTGGCAAACACTCTTATCCAAAGCGACTTACAACTGAGCAGTTGAGGGTTAAGGGCCTTGCTCAACAGCTCACTACTGGCAGCTTGATGGTAGTGGGATTTGAATCTGTGACCTTCTGGTCAAGACCCCAATGCCTTTAACATAGAGCGACCAACTCCATTTAGTGTTATAGGAATATTTAAGTTAATGTGTTAAAAATGTTTTACATCACATGGTGGTAGGATAAAGGTATGGTAACCATTAGATGACTGCTGGAGCAAGCACCTGTTATAGATGCAACTTAATACTGAAAAACACTAAAAGATTAATTACAATTCTTTTAAAAATATATGATTTTCTAACTTGAATTCAAGTGAAAAGTTCTTACTTTTCAGTCTCAGTCTGTTAGATCATTATCTCAATTTATCTGAAAGTAGTTTAGTACCCAATCACACATGAGCTGCCCTTTTAGAATAGAACAGAATAGAATTTATTTATGTAATTATTTAATTTTATTATATAATAATAATAGTATGAAGCTTTGTTGTAGCTACATCTTACCTCCGAGGCAGCAGAGTGTACACAACTGTGCTCACTATTGAATCTGTATTACTTGTTATTGTTAGCAAATTATATTACTGTAATTGCTTTTCTCTATTTGACACGACCACTAACATTATGCAAACTTTTAAAAACATACAAAATCAAATTAATAAGAATGTGACTACTGTCACATTACTCGAATAATACACTTAAAGTACAAATTTCTGAAGTGCAAAATAACATTTAAGCGTGAAAATAAGTCTTTGAATAAACATAGATCTATACATGACCATTGCCATACCAAAGATTCTTGTTTTTAAAGAGTGTAGCTTAACCATTGTGCAGTGGACCTTTAAAGAACTCTCCAATTGTAAGACTGTCATGAAAAAGTCAAGCAAGGGTAAAAAAAAAAGCTTGACAAGGATATGCAGGTTTTTGGGAAGGATTACAAGGTACAAATGAGATGGACAGCAGGGGTTTGCACTGGGCAGGCCAGCATTTGGACTGTTTTTTCGGCTTCTTTCCCATGGGTTGGAGGAAGAACATGAAGCATCAAACCAAGTGGGTGAAAAGCAAAGGCGTCTAGGTCAAATCTCCTCTTCTTAATCAAACATGTCTGCAGGGGATGTAGAGAGGGAGGGAGAACAGGTTTTCATGGAAAGGCGGGGGCTGACCCTGTAACAGAGATGTCCTCGTTAATCCCCCCTCCCGACCCTGTGCGACAGGTGGGCTGACCCAACTATAGTGTAACCTGAAAGAGACTACTAGCCAAGGGAGAGCACCCTGAGTTTCTACACTTGGATCACATAGCTCAGAGGCTGTGTGTGAAACCACTTGGTCTTCCATTGTCCCGCAAGGCTGGTCTTGTCTGAAAAGCTGTAGAAAGCCTGTAATCAGATTAAAGATTGCCTGGAAGAAGGGGGCTAGTTCTTTCCCTCTCACCCTCTCTTTTTGGAGAAGGGGAGGGAGATTTCAGCCCCTCTAATCAGTACCTGCCATTGAAGTGCAGGAGAGGAGCTAAATAACTCAGCAGGGAGTGTGGGCACAAGGGGCCTCGCGGACAAATTGGCCTGTTGTTGGTAGGGTATAATGGTGGGCTATGAGTAGGGGGTGGGAGAAAGGTGGTGTCTTTTATGCACCAGCCGTTCCCCTCCTGACCTGATAATTATATCACTTTGAGGGGTTGATTGCTGTAGGATGATTGGTACATCTGGCTGGGCAGATCTTTTTACATAGAATTGACATCCTTGGTTATTTTTTGCACTAAAAAGTTGACTTGCTGTTTTTCCAGTGGTTTTGCAAAGAATATAGTAGTGGTCTCTGTCAATTTTTATAAAGTTCATTTTTGAAAACTAAATTATCAACAGAACACATTAAAATACTCTGAACACATTAAAAAGTCTGAGCATGCCAGTGGATTTGGAGAATTTAAAATCTTCAATACATGTTGGTCTAAGCTTTAAAATCAAATGTATAATTGGATTATTTTATAAACACTTCTTATTCGATCAGCATTTACATCTTTACATATGGTACAGCAGAAAATGAGAAGTATGGATGTTCAAAGCCTTCAATACCAATTCAGTCTAAAACTGTCGGGTATGTCCTCTCATTAAGAACCCTTTTCTTCCAGTCTTATGTATGTTGTTTTTCTCAAATTCCTCCTCACATCTACTTTCTCTTTATGCTCATTCATCTTCCTTTAGCCAGGAACTTTGGTTCTTGTTAAAACTCAATCAAGCCTGTCATGATGTGACATGAATCCATTTGTAAGGGTCAACAGCTCTGGCACACTAGAGCATGACCCTACGGACAATGATGTGTGTAAGTCCATGTGTAACGTGTCAGTAGAAATAGTTGAATCATTAGAATCCTAGGTCTTGTTGATTTGGACACAAAAGTAGAGGCATCAAGCCTATAATGAAAGGGATGGTGGTTGAACAATTGGGAAGGACCGTGCAGGGTTTGGATTAAAAGATCCATCTAATTAGAGGATCCACCTGCATACGTCTCGCATAAAAAAAGAGTGGGAGGGATGTAACGGGACTCTATATAATGGTGACTAATTTCAAAAAGCTGATTATTTGCCTTTTCAGTTTGATTGACAAGTTAAAGAGCAAGTGAAAGGAAGAGGTGTTCAACCATGTGATGGAGCAGAGTGGATGTTTAAGGCACTCAAAGGAGGATCTACATTTGAAGTCTGGAGAATGGAGCTGACTGAGCCCTTGTATGAAGTCATCATGAAAACGCTTGTGGTATAGATCACATAATCTTGCTCTGCGCTGGTTTTAGTCGGTGCTAATTTAACTTCCTTTTCCCTCATTAACACATCTACTACTGGTCTCACACCTCCTTTCACAGGATTGTTCCTCTGTTCCTCAGGTCTTCTCTCAACCCAAGAGAGCTTGAGGTGACGATGGATAGAATCAATAGAGAAAAGCATCTGCTCTACATAAAAAGAAACTAGCCTTTCCTGCCCAAGGCATTACATACCCACCCCCAGTCAAGACAGGACCTCAGAATTTGAAGTTGAAGCCACATCAGGGCTAGAATTACAGCTAATGATGAGGTGAAACCACTGATTATGCTTGGTCTTGCAAAGCCAGGGTTCTGGCAAAAAGGGGGCCTAATTGATTGGAATAAACTGATTGCCAGGCCCTTTTAATAAATCCTCTCAGTTATCTGACAGAGACAGGCAAAGATAAGCTTTCTTCAGTCGTCAGAAAAATGGGTAGTCACCTGAGAGAATGGAGAACAGTAGGGTAGAGAGAGTATGGCCAAAAAAGTGTGTGCCATTAGACAATAGGGGGCAGAACTAGATGGTTCCCCTCCCTTTTTTCCACCACCTGGTTGCTTTGTTTGAATTTTAAACATGTGCAAGGTGATCTCTACCCTGGCTAAAATCTTGTGTGTCTATAAATACAACCGAAATCTCTTTCTTATACTCTTCATGTTGAATGCATGAGTAAAAACACGACTTTACTGTCTGTACTAGGTGAATGGGAACGTTTGTCTGTTTGCTTTTTAGCTGCTTCTGATAATAAATTTATCGAAGAGAAAGATACGCTTATATGTAAACCACTATTTAAAAAAAAAAAGATTACTATAGTGTGCTATATGACTGAATCGAAACCTGTGGAGAGAATTAGAAAAACTTTCTGCATCCTCAAAAGCTTATTCTGAATTCTGAAAGGATTTACACCCATCTCCATGTTCACTCCCCCCATTTGTTCTTAATTCTCCATGAATGTGTTGGTTACAGCCAGTCATCTGTATGCACCTCAGCCAGCAGCTTGTTTTAGAGACTCCGTCGGGTCTCAGCAGTAAAGAACAACAGATTAGTCATGATCTTATCCACCAAGTATCTGCCTCTTTCTTCTCCTCATTTGACAAGTGTCTGAGTTGGGGGAGGGCTGTCTTTTCAAAACCATCGGATGAACTTCACACCAAGAAGAAAAAAAGGCGGTTTTGGGGGTGGGTGGTGATAGAGGACGGTGTCTTTTCAGATACCGAGAGAAGTGCCTTTCCCAGCTGCAGGTCTCTTGTTGCTAAGGTGTGAGGCCTCGCCATCTCTCAGTTTTTGTTGCTAGGGATGAAGCCTCTGTGTCACTTGATGGTGGTTGCTAGGCAGGACAGCGAGTGGAGGAGTGCATGCTATGCCTTATGGTTGCTTTGCCGCGCTGGTCAAGACATCTCTTTTTCCTGACAGCAGCTCATAGGTTATTGGTTGTGTACTTTGTGTGAGACCAGGATTTCTGTAGTTTGCAGTGATGCCTTCAAACATGGCCGGCAGACGCTGGTCATGTCTGTCTTCTTCATTTTTGTTTTGGGCCGGATAAATGTACCTCGTTCATGTTACACATACATTTATATCCATTTCGACTACATTTACGGGATATGTAATACAGTAGAATTTACAGGTTTGTCTCCTCTACCCAAATAATTTTTACAGAACAATAGTTCTGTAAATTCTAAATAAATTCTTGTAATTCTAAATTGACACTCTGTTAAATGTTAGAAAATATTGAATTACATAATTATTTACTGACGGAATCAGGGGCATCGGCATTTTTTTTCCCAGCATGGTAAAGTCTTCACCGCAGGGAACTTTATGCTTTATGATTTTTCTGTTAAATAATTTAATTTTTGTTTTATTAACTTCATCTGGTGATGGAACTGTGCATACTGTCACATAAGCATTTCCCTTTACTGTACCAAAAGGGTCGAAGCATGTTTCAGCAGAAAATAAGGAATAAAAAAATCAATGGAAAAAATCATGGTGCCCTAACTTAAACCCTACAGCACATATTAAGGTTAATCGAGTTTGCTGACTGTGTTCCAGACTGACTTGCCCAACATTGATGCCTGACCTGATTAATGCTCATGTGGCTGAATGGAGAAATCCCCACAGCCACACTTAAAAATCTAGTGCAAATCCCTGAAGAGTTAAGATTCTAATAACCTAAAAGTATGGCTAAATATGAAATGGGATGTTCAGAAAGTTCACATAGGTATGATGGTCAAATATCCATGAACTTTTAGTTATATAATGTACAGTGATACATTTGATTGGATACGAAATGAAAATAACTGTATATTAATTTGATCAATCATTAGCTAGATGAAAGAAAATGTATACAAAAAAGGTCAATTGAAATTGAAATACTAAAATTTTAATAGTACAAATATCCAATTATAGTGGCTCTCAATTTTATATTTTTCTTTCTTTGATCAAAATGATACTTAAAAGCAATTACTTCACAATTACACAATTTACACTCCTATTTAATTTTTTTTTAAACTATAGAAACCGTTGTAAAATGTTGGCTGTTGTGTTTCATGTATTGGAAATAATACCACAATATACAGTATATTTGTTAGATAATAATGGAATTCAATTATAATTGCACATTGTTCTTTGAATTCACCATGGTAGCTCATGGAAATCAGAAGGCATACCACAAATGCATTGTGAAGATGTTTCCTTTCCTTTTATACAAATTTGCTTAACCAGTAAGTATTTCTAGGCCCGTTAAAGGGACATAAACCCACCCAGGTAGACAGAAAATGTCTCGGGCAGGGAGAGGCTGTACCATTCCCATGCATCTAAATCAGAGTATGCATTGAAGCCATTGCATACTTGTGAAGCAAAGCTATAAAGCAAGAGGACTGGGGACTATTGTGCTCCAGCCATGGATCACAATCAAGTGCTGGCCTGCCTCCATTTATCACTGCATGCATATTCATACCGCCACATGCAGCACTGTGAAGAACTCCTGGGGCCGCTTGGGGCCACTGGGAGTGATGCTAACGGGTTCCACAGTCTTACTGCACTAAAACCTCACTGTGGAGGGGGTAACTTTGTCAGGGCAGCCAATTAATGCATATCATGTCTGGGAACGCACAGACGCCACATTCCAGTATAAGCTGTGTCAGAAGGGGATGGGTGGACTGGCTACATTGTTCCAGATCGTGACTGTCTGGTCAGGGTTTTTTTTTCAGTCTGAATTCTTAATGTCTGCCTGTGGTGTACTGGAAAAATCTAGACAATACAGGTCAACATCAAGTGTGGGTGTCATTGTAAATAAACTATAATATATAAAAGGCCAATCGTGACTGTACAAACATTTTAAAGAATTTTTTTTCCTCTGGTGTATTCTGACATTTATGCAGTACAATTGCAATGCAAAACTGACCATGTGCAGCTGCAATGATCTACAAATGCATCATTTGCCATTAAGTTAAACAGTAGAGACTCTGAAGAAATCTATAGTCTAGACAATGATAAATTTGGCAGTTAATAAAGGTCATGTAGAAGGTCATTCCTTTTGCCTATTGTCTATGTGTGTATCTTGCATATTTAAAAAGAAAAAAGAAATGTTGAGTATGTGATATTTGTACCACACTTATCTTATGTGCAATATATAATCCTCGCAAAGAGTACATTGACTGTGCTAAAGATGAATGCACCATACGTCATATGGCATATGTCTCAATTTTCTGCTATTAAAGAAGGTTCTTCAAAGACACCTATGACATGAAAAATGCCATGAGTGAAGTACGTTATTTGAAAGGATCCTTCTATCTCATCTATAGTATCTAGAATACACATTGTGTTCGGCTCAGTGGCAAAGCCCGTAAAAGGGTGTAATTACAGCTATTGGCATGGTGCAGTAGAAGGAAGTGTGAGAGGTGATTACATAGGTGCCACGTTGAACTAGTGCAAACCCTGTTATTAAAGAGCACATAGGATGGGGGAGGAGAAAGACTGCTCTCCTCCTGTGGAACTTTAGGTGGACTGAGAGGTTATTAATATAGCTGACCCACCAAACAGATGTTGAGTGGCAGACTCAATTCCTCCTCTTACCACTGCTCATAAAATCACACTTTGGCCTAGAATGACAGCTGTGCCATGATGAGGCTGCGATGAAAGAGCTAATGTGATGATGCCTGCTTCGTTTGCTAAGGTGATGCTCTACAGTAAAAGGAAAATTTACCTTTCGTGTGTATCTCTGGGGTTTGGGTGGAATTGACAAAATACGTAGTATCGTTCTTAGATTTATGGATCGGGGAAAATAATTATGTTGGTTTTGTACAGCACCAGACAGAAAGAGGGCAGTCAAAACATATGGTAAAAAAAGAAGTATACAGTATATAGATGGAGAATTTAGGACAGGGTGGAGAGGATGGGAGAATCTCAGGGAGTCTGTGTGTGTGTGTGTGTGTGTGTGTGTGTAGAGGGGGTGTTTGGGTAAAAGGCGACAGCATGAGTATTGTTCCAGCCTCTGACTCGCCACCCTCAAGAGGCTCGAGGTTCCCACGGTCTGCGCAGCAAACAAACGCACCTCGCTTTTCTTCATCTCGCTTCTCACTGATGTCATTAATTAACATCAAAATGCGCACGGCAGTGAGCGAGTGTGCGTGCGTGTGTCCATGCAGGCGTGCATATGTGTGTGTCTGCATGAGAGGGAAAAAGAGACTGAGGGAGCTATAAAGAAAAGCGCCATTGTCTGTGATGAAATAAAGAAATCTCCACTCAACCATTGTAAATGGGCAAGGCAGGAAAGTGGCCCAAAATGCAGGATTTGGTGAGTTATAGTTGGGCTGTCACATCATGTAAAGAGCCCACAAATGGTGATGTCTGAACCTGGCCTGCTTGCCTTCTGAAAGACACTATACCCTTGTGTTTTAGCCCAACCCGATCCTGTAACCCTGGTTTGCATTTTAGTTGGATGCAAAATAGAAAATGATCTCACTTGTCGCCATGTATGCAAATATGCTTTCAAGTAGGAATGTATGAAATTGTACATGCATGCATTTGGCCATGCATTTTAACAGAAGTCAAATACCTAAATTGAGTTTAGCTGTTAGGACAAATTTGCCTGGTATTGCCCATGAAAAGTGGCAAACCTTCAATGGGCATTAGCCGTGCCCTGGCAGCATTGTGTATTGGAATGTGTGTGAAATGACCCGAGACTTAAAGCATGCTCTCATTATGGTTGCATTGCACTGCAAAATGGACAGCATGAAACACTGGCTTGTTTCATTTAATTTTTAGGATTTATCCACTTGAAATGATGCAAGCCGGCACCATTAAAGTCCCAAAAGATAATTGTCCAATTAATAATTACACAATTGTTAATTGGAAGATCATGAATGTCCGAAGTAAGCAAAGCAAAGGGAAATGTTTGTGCTTTGTTTCACTGTACAAAGCCTGGGGAAAGCTTAGTTGAGGGCCAAGGTACATTCAGGCTTCTGCTCTCGCCTCCTGACTGGTGCCTTGTTCTCCTGTGCAGCACAGACCTTCTCTTATTTTCAAGTGTCAATAATCAAAGCAACAATCTTTTTTTTAAAAAATAGTTGTTTGAAGGAATAAAATGGCAATTCTCATCAGTAAATTTCAGGGCAACTTTTTAACTGAGCAGAGTATTACTTCTTTGATAAAGCAAAGTCAAGTGCAATAAACTGATAATACTTGCAATTAAAATTATTAAGGAGTATCACAGGTTGTATAGCAATCTGAAAGAATGCATATTGATGAAACAGCACACAGAATAATTTAACATTGGATATATAGTATTTCCTGCCACCAGAGGGTGCCACAGTGGCATGCCAAGACTAGTGATTGGCATGTGTGCCATTCTGTCATGTGTGACATTCACAATGCAAATTTGCACTCCACTCAAGCACGCTGCCTCTAGTACACGCAATGAAACGTACACTTAGAGTATATTAGTGAATAAAGTGCTTAAAATGCATATAATGATGTAATATGATACAAAACGAGGACATTTCTTATTTAAATTTGAATTCAGTACATTAATTCATTTAAGCAGTAGTAAAATAATAATAAAACCAGAAAGACCCAGATTGTTTATGTAAGCACGTTGAGAAAATAGCTGCACCAGTTCAGTAAAACAACTTTTAGAATTTAGATTTTGAATTATGGTGACAATTAATGCTATTGTTTTAGTGCAAAAAAACAAGCAGTGTAAACCATTCAAACTTAAAAGCTCAATCAAACGCATACATGATTGTATATCTCTATATATGATTGTTTCATTTTTGTTGAGACTAATTTTTTAGACAGACACTGTGGAATATGGCTTCAATAAAACAGCATGTCAGTTGCTTACATTGGGTTTCTAAGCTCATCTACTTTCAAAAAAGCAAAGCATTAATTTTTCTGTCACCCTGCCCCCTCCTTTTTTATATAGGCATGCCAGTGTGACTAATGCATTCGAAACTTAAATCTTAATGGTGCTGAAAATGTGTTGAAATTGAAAAGTTTATTATTAGAAGGTTTTGTGGCTGTAAATTTTATTTTAGAATTATTATAATTGGTAGCAACTTTTAAAAATCTGTTTCACATATTGATGGAAGACTAATAGACACATACAGTATATGTATATATTTTTTAATCCCATGATCATTCACATTATTGAAAGTCCTCTGACTAGAAAAATCTGTATTCTGTGGTCATAATGCATCTTTCAGTTATTTAAAAGAACGGTTATAGAGGTCTGTGAATTGAAGTAACACGATAACAGTTAAAAAGGAAATGTGTGAAACAATTTAAGAAAAGGTGAAGAAAAAGCAGTAGTGTGTCTTGATTAGTTTACATTTTTAAAATTGTTATCAATTCTGAGATAACTGGAGTTTAATGGTTTAAGACTGAATGTGTCCTTATTAAAACATGCTTATTAGGTATTTAATCTTAATATTCAGGCCACCTCAGACTACAGAGGTGTTACATGTTTAGAGCTCTATGTAAATCTGTTGGTTTTTTTAAGATCTCCCCTTTCTCCAACCTTTTTTCTCCTTTACCACATTGACAAAGCCCCAGCATGCCAGGCACCTGGGTGGCACAAGGCAATGTTTCACCCCACTGAGACACGAGTTATGGCTTATTCCCCAAGCCTCAAATGCCCCCACCTTCCCTGCCAAAGCCCAAACCTTTCAACCAATGTTTCCCTGTTTTTCATTCCCTTCTTTCTCAATAAAGCACAGGAAGAAGCATAAGAGGGGCAAGAAAAAGCCTGGTTCACAAATCACCACGTTCTCTGCATGGTGAAAGAAACCTGACGGCAGGCCATTTTAACATTCTGAGCAAGTCATCGAACCCTGAACAGTGATGCTGAACCTCTCTGTGACTGTGACAGACTATAGTACAATGAATCCACTGTGCGACTTCCTCTTCTTTTAATGTTCCCTCGTTCTACAAGAGAAGCAAAACAACATCCATCTCCCCATGCCCAAAATGAACACTGAAAAAGTTGTTTTTCAAACATGGTCTAGGTTTTGAGCTGGACTAAACACTGCCATATCAGAATGTCTGGTGAAATTCACTGAGAGGTTTTTGCACTGTTTTTAAAATGTGCAAAATTCCACAGTATTAATTAAATGCCTGCAGCTTAGACTACATGAAAATCAACTTTGATGACATTTTTCTTATGTATTAATACACTTGATTTTTCAACTCCTGAAGTACCCAATGTCCTGCAACTATTATTCATTTTTCTTCTCTTAACATCAAGTAAATTAGTTAACTAAGCATACAAAGTTCTGCAGATGACCACTCATTTAGATCCCAATACCCAAAAATGGCTAGTTTATTAAGTACAGGAAAAAACAGTTCCCATGATAATAAGCCTAATGAATTTATTTGTGAATAAAACACAGTATTACACATTATGGTGTCATTATGAAAGAGTGTAGAAATATTTAGGATAAAGCATATACTTTTTCGACTTTTCCAGTTGATATACTCCAGACAGGGCATGTGGGGTAGGAAAGCAGTCAATGACGGTGTGGTGTGATGTGGCCCAACGTGAAGCACATGAATATTTTTCAATGAAAAGATGTCCCAGTTTTGTTTATTCTTAAATAGGTTACTATAACAATTACAAACTATTACAAACTTTATCACAGAGTCTTATAATATTTTAGCTGTTTATATTTATGTTTAGTGCTGTGAAATGTTGTTGAAATAAGTTCATTATAACAGATATCGCAGACAATGTAATTCTCTTTCAAACCATTTCCATTTGTTTCTGTTCTGCAGCTCAAAACACAGTGGAACAGATTTATGGGAGTTAGAAGACATGACTTTATGTTTGGGAGAGAGAGAGAGAGAGAGAGAGAGAGAGAGAGAGATAGAGAGAGAGAGAGAGAGAGAGAGAGAGAGAGAGAGAGAGAGAGAGAGAGAGATTTAAAAATTAAAGAATTAAAAATGTTCAGCTATATTCTGCAAATGAGTGGGAAATAGTTTTGATTCCTTTCCTTCTTTCCAGTATTATACTGTTCAGTAAATAAAATAGTTTTACAAATGTAAATAGTAAGAAGTTTAAACTATTATTCAATAAATAAATCAAATAATAATCAGTAATAATAATAATAATAATAATAATAATAATCTATAGCAATAAATATGAATAACTATAGCAATAATAGAAATAGTAATAATAATAATAAATCAAATAACTACTGAATACACATTACAACAACAACAACAACAACAATAATAATAACACTAATCATTTATTAGTTATTATGATGATGATGATTATTATTATTATAATGATTATTATTATTGTTGTTGTTAGCACTGTAGTAGTAGTAGAGTTTTAACCATACTACTACTTCTAAGAATTTTTTTTATTTCTTTAAACTTGCGTTAGTTTTAGAAAATTCTTAAATACATTAAATGCCTGACAGCCGTGTGTGTGTGTGTGTGCGTGTGTGTGTGTGTGTGTGTGTGTGTGTGTGTGTGTGGGCGGGCTGTGTGTGGTGTGCGTGCCTACGCGCGTGCGTGTGTGGGAGCCCTCGTGAAACAAAGACCTATGCTAGATAACGCTTGCATAAAATTAAGGCGAAGGGACGGTTACATATAAAATAGATTTGATAACGTTTTGCTAATAAGCGACCTTTTAAATCCTATTTTTTTGTTTTGCTTTATATATATATATATATATATATATATATATATATATATATATATATATATATATATATATATATAGTCTATAGTAGTGTCTAATATTTTTCTTAATAAATCTGAATCTGTGAATCTGTATGTATGTATACATGTATGTATGTAACAGCCCAAATTCCCCTTCAAAGGAAACTTTTAGTATCGTGTTATTAAAGCTGTGTGTACTGGCTCTAACCATTTAAATGTACATTTTTTTAATCATTCCTGCCTTCGTGAACGCATAACTGAAACTAAAATAAAAGTGATTATTTTTATTTGACTGATGAGGTTCTGAAGGTAAAAATGCCCTGCTTACATTTTCCGAAAAATAATTCAAATGCTATTTATTTTAAATGTAAACGGTGGATAAAGGGCTGAATTGCGTCTGTCTGCAGGTTCCCATGATTTAAAATATAATTGTATTCATTTAAAGTGCTTCAGGATGAGCGATAGATAGAATTCCATATGAATATCACTCATATGAATTGTTAGGATCTACAGGGGACATCGCCCGTCGTGCTTTAAAAAACCTTGAATGTTAAACGTTTCTAATGCTCAATAGAGTATCTCTCATAGCCCATATAACCTTTAACCAGTAAGTTACAAGATATTAATTCAGTTATAATTTTACCATTTTGTATAGACCATATATAACTATAAAGGAATAACTTTTGCTTACCCATCATATGTTATTTAATTGTACAGAAACTTCAGAAAAGCATTTTTTGGAGATGCAGAATTTGTCTTTACCTTTTTTTTTTAACTGGTTAAAACTGGTGAATTGTAAACAAAATGAATAAACAAACGACATACACACACATACACACACACACACACACACACACACACACACATTTTTTGTTTATTTTTGTCGGTGTGGCCTATTGTTAGTAGACCTATACATTAGACATTCATGTATTGCATTGTCTGATAGGGGTAATTACGTGTATGAAAGAGGAAAAATATTCCATTGAAAAAGATGAAGATGAAGGTCAGGCGAACTCTACGAAAGGTGGGCAAGATTACTCATGGCTTTTAATTTAACCAGAACCTTTGGTTTATATGAGAAAGAATCTGTTTTTGCCACATTCTGGTTTATTCTGACTTATATATTGAAATCCAAGCTTACCTGAAATGTACGAAATGATATCAGGGCATTGCAGATGCATTATATAAATGCGTTCACATATATGTGCGAATGATTGTATGTACGACTTTAAGGGCAATTGAACTGAAGCGGAAATGAAGCGCTCATCTCCTCGCTCTCGCGATACAGCGCGCGCAGTTACATCACCCCAATTAGCTTTTGCATAAATTATCTCGCCGCCATAATTAATGTTGTTTAATGCTTTGGTGTGCTTAGTTTCAGTCTCAGTCTGCCCACCAACGAGTGCGCCTTTCAAGGAAGCGCAGATCAATCTTGGGGTAGGAAAATGACTAAAATCAGAGTAATTATTTGTACTTGTCATCATATTGTGGGTATTAAATAGTACTTCATGGCGCATATGCGATATTTCGGAATAGGATTACACTTATTTAATACGGCAGGGCGTAGTTTAAATATGGCGGCGGCGTACTCCCTTTTGTATAGTTGTACGTGTAGTAGTAATCGGTTTTGGTTTTCTGTCCCTGAACTTCGGGTTTCTAAATCGCTAAATGAATTTGTGTATCCGCCCAGAGATGTCGCCTTTTTCCCTCATGTCTAGTTTGACTGCGCGCAAGAGACACGACTAGGAGGGGCGGACTGTGATTGTGTTGTGCATTGTGCAGATTGCAGATAGAGGGGGTACAGATTGATGTGCAGATGATGACGCACATATATATATATATATATATATATATATATATATATATATATATATATATATATATATATATATATATATATATATATATATATATATATATATATATATAGATGGAAATTTCAGAATCACCTGACAGGCAAAACGGGCATATCATTATGGCATTTTCTTCTTTAAAAAAGAATCATATTATTTAATACTTGACACTGAAATTTAATATAATCATATTCCTGTAAGTATTCGACTGAAAATATTTTTTTTTAAACAACAGACAATTGATTGAAAGATGATTTTAGTCAATTTCAGTTTTATAATGCATTTGCAAAAAAAAAAACGTTTTGTGTTGTATGTTGTAATTTTGAAATGATAGTTTATTGAATTTTTTGTCTGATCATCATATTTAATATTGAATTAGTTTAATTTTTAGAGCAATATGAGAAGCATGGCTTCAACCAAATAATAGGGTTTAATGATGTTCTAAGGTGGCATGAATGTCTAAAACAAACTGTAGATGGACAAGAATAAAGGTGGTTGGGTGCTGAAGATATATTAAATTACCATAATTAAGAATTTAGGCATGGTTCAAGCTTGTTGGAGAGAGACCGGGGAGTCTTAAAGTGGTGCTATTCATCGTAAGGAAAAAGAGAGTCAGGAGGTCGCGGAAGTTCACAGGACCCGTTCTATTCTTATGCTAACATATAGCGCAACCTCTAATGCTTACTGATTTGGAAGATATAAATGATGGCACAATGATGCCTTGGTTCTCCGAGACTAGACGAGCAGCTCTGCAGTTAATTTGCACCCAGAAACACATTCCCTGTGAGATTTAATGGCTATTTGTTACCAACTGCTGTAGGCCATCATGAATGAAAATAAAACACATTTTTTGGGATCTCTTGGTGAATCAGAGTTGAGGTCCAGAATTACAGTGTTTTAATTTGGGTTAATTTTCTCTTTTGTACATTTAGCCATCTTTTAGCAGCATTTAGCAGCAACTCATCACAACACGAAATGTAATAGCCTAATGTTTGGTTCTTCATAGACGATTAAGTTCTGCATGCTATTTTTAATAAATGGACCCTGAATGCTTTTTTAATACAATAGAAGCCATGCCTATTTATCTCTCTTATGACAACCAGAAAATCTGACCAGAGTCTAAGAATGAATACAAATGATGGTCCAGTACCACACGCAGAGCAATTCTCATATATACGCACAAAGCCACAGCATTCACACACTCAGGCCATTTGAGGTTGATTTCAAATCTTTTCTGGGCTCTGATAAATAAATCCGGAATAATATAATTTTTAAAATAAATAAATAAAATATATAGACAATAGGAAATGTTTTGTGTAAAATTCTAGGTTTAAATGAAATAAATCTTTATGGGTTCCCCATGTTACAAGAATGGATTTCTCTCATAGAATGTTAAGATTTTGTTTTAAACAGACGTAAGCCTAGATTAATGGATATGTCGGCTTTTTAACACAAACTGATATGACATTATGAGGAAAATTGTGTCGTTTCCTGTTAACCTGCTTGTTAGATTAGCCATTAGGGAATAGCTGGACAACCCACTTGACCCCTGATCATCACCTCTGACCCTGGCCGACCCTCCAGAGACTGGTGATCAAAACCAAACTCACACACCACCCATCTCCACTGACATCATCTTATTCCAATTAATATAAATCCATTCTGTATTGTTTTTACTAAAAAAAAAAAACAATTGATGTTTATTTATCCAAACAATTAGTTACCTGCATGTGAGCACTTTATGCCTGTAGCATCTTTATCTAATCAAATGCATTGTATTATAGAAGTTTACCAAAATATTACACTGACATTGAACTTAAATAATGAATAAATTGCATTAAAACCTATTTGTATTTATTTGCAATGATATTTTATTGCAAATAAGTTTCAAAATTACAATGTTTTTGTATATTTTTCCTATTTGCAATTATGAGAACAGTGAGACTTACAGATTCTGCAATTTTAAACCATAGCACTAACAAAAACCAATAACTGATTATACATCAATGTGTTTAATTAAAAGCCCTGTATGCTTTTTGAAAATATATTATTAAACATTATAAACAGTATTAGTATTTTTTTAAATATAGCCTCCACTTTTATGCATTGTTTTGTCATTCTTCTAGGTCTTCAGATAATGTCTTATCTGTTTGCCTTTAGCCACTGAATTCTTTACAAAATGAACATTGAAATAATATTACTATTATACCACATTTCTATTATACTTTTAATTTCAGGGTTTCTAAGGCAAGCCTGATTGCAGTGCACTATAACGTTCTAATTAAGCAATCAGAAGATGTCAAGATACAAGACCCATTTTCTATAAATAATTGATACATTTCTATAGATATAGTTTCTATAGACAAATGTCTTTTTGGATAATTGTTTAAATGTATTATTTATACAGTACACAGAATGAAATTTGTTTATTTAAACTGTTATTCAGTTTCCTTTAGTACAATAAAAAATAATTAAATATATCACTTCAGAGCTGATGTATTTATATTTTTGGCGTAAGTACTTCAGTAGCAAAATTCCTAGATATAATATGTGGATCTATAACACCTGCTGTGTTAAAAGAAGGACTTGTTCTCTATATGATACAGTTAAAGAATATTTCCAATTGCATTGGTACTTTTTATATTTACTTATAAATATTTGGTTCATTCATGTCAGTTTTAAGCTGAAAACTACTGTTTGAATTAGAAAAGTATTTGGTCTAAATTCAAGTAACCAAAAAGATTTAAAATATGTGCTCCGGGAAAAACAATCAACTCATAATAAATATATATTTTTATATTGTTGAAGTTTATTAAAAAAAATCCAAAATAAAACAAACAAGTTTTTATACATATGGAAAGTAAGATGCATTTCATGTGCTCTATTTACAGTGAAACAGTAAAAAACAGGGACAATAGAATTTACTCCTATAATCATTAACTATTATACAATTATTTATTAAACACACTTAATAGAAAATCTAAAGTATAATGTAAACATATCACACAGTAAAGCTCATTGGAATTTACCATCATTCTGCACAGTCTAGCAATGCAAATTAATCAGCCTTAAACAGTTTGTCATGTTTATTCAAAATATCGTAAAAGGTTTTTTAATGTTGGTGTTTTAATATTGTATGCTTTGCCATTTGTTTTGATTGCCTATGATGAAATAGCCCGAACAAGTCATTGGATGCAGCTGATGAGAGTAGCACAGGGACTTTAGAAGTCTAGAATCCAAGAGTATCCCATCTTCTTGTTTCTTTCCTCAAAAGAGATCCTAAAAGAAGAAAAAAAAGAATATTAAATATGGGGTGCTATGAGCATTCTCAACTTTGATACAACAGCATTGTCAGCAGAATGTACAGACACTCAATAAGTAAAAGCATTTGAATCTACTAAACAGTCATTGAATAGAACTCTATATGTTGGAAAGGAAGCACAATCTATTCGATCAGTTTTATGCATTTCCACAATGTCTTAGCAAGCTTTAGAGAGAACATGCTAAAGATTAAAGATTTGATTGCATTCTAAATATTGGTCTCTATGTGCAGTAAATAAGTGGAAATTGATGTTGGTATTGATGAATTTTCTTCCAAGTATTAAAACATATTTTCGACATAATGTGTCATCTGAAAAATTGGCAAATCAGTTTTTAGGAAATGTTTATGCTTGAGCGATTTCATAAATGTCTTAGACTGCACACTGTGATGTTCAACTCAGAATTAAATGTAACCTTTATATAGCTACAATGCTGCTGTATATTGATCAATACATTTCAAAATCTGAGAAAATTATAAATAATTCAATCTGATATGATCAGCTATCAATGCCCCCCCCCCATTTCTTTACAGGGCCCTTGTCATGTTTTTCCGGTTTGCTTCACAAAGTCATAAAAATCACTGCTGTTTCTCATCATGCATGAGTACTATGTAGTGGTGCCATTACCAATTTGACCAAATTATATGTAGAGAGGCTTCTGGACAATTTAATCCCTCCAGGAGACTTGGTGAGACCTCTTTCTCTGTTAATTTTCACCCTCTCCCTCATTCAAGCACCCTCTCTCTTTCTCTGCCTCCACAATGTGGGGTTTCTTTCTTTCTTTTTTTTTATTCTCCCTTATATCGCTTTTCCCTCCCCAGCCCCAAGCCCTCAGACAGCATGCAGCTTATGCAAATCATTGGCCTTTTATTCTCAATACTCGTCCTCCGACTTCAATGAGACCTCAAGAAAACACAACTGCACACACACACACACACACACACACACACAAACACACACACACACACACACACACACACACACACACACACACACACACACGCACACTAGGTCTTTCTCACCAAAAATCCTTCAAACTTCTGTAAATTGTACACACATAGCTCAGCATTATTTTTTATGCTATAGAGATCAACACATTTACTGTAATTGTCCATAAACTCAAATTGTAGTGCATTATGGAAATACACACTTCAACATACACTGAGGAAAAAGACTCCAAAAATATCCTCAAAGAATGGCACATATTCCTTCACTTTTTTTCTTTTAGAAAAGTTTTACATTGTAATGTCAAGTTAATTTCCAAATTAGTTCTTGGTAGATTCAGAAATCATCTGTAATCTGTATAGCTTTTCCATCCAAAAGCATTAAATACATCATATAAACATATACAGACAACAATATGTCCTTGTTAATAAATTATAATTTTAATCAAAATGGAAAAAAAGAGTAAAAAAATCTTTTACAAAGGACTGTTCAGATAGTCAGGAGGAGGACTTAGTAGATGGAGATAGACTAGACACTTAAGATGAGGGGACTGTTTACCAGAGTCACTGACTGAGGGGGTGGAGGGAAGTTTCTGATGAATATCAAGTGCTCACCGCAAAGCTGACTTTCCCAGGCCCTGGAGATGCACCCACACTTACACTGTAGATATGTCCAGCTGCTAGGGATGGTGTATAGAGTGTGTATGTGAGTGTGGGGGGCAACTAGCCTGACTTCCCTCAGACACTTTGACAGGCCAGCCTTTTCAGCAACACATTTCTGGTCCTGTCTGCCCCCTCTCCCTTGGCAACTGCCCTGTGCTGCTAGTCCCCTCCCTCTGGTTTGGGGGTAGACAGGGAGACAAAGTTGACAGAACTGGATGAAGAAATACCCAGTCTGTCTAGCCTTGGCTAGACATCCTTCCAAGTGAACTTGAACTTGAGTTCAAAGAAACAACATTGAAACGGAAACTTTGCTGTATTTATTTGCATTTAATTAAAAAAAATATATATAAACTGTATATTATTTCACTTTGACCAGATAGAGAACATAGAAAAAACAAATAGTGTATTTTCATTTGTAAAGTTGTACTGTTGAAATTATGGCTAATTCATGACCATATACCCTTATTTTAAACATTATATGACTCATATGCTCCAATATGAAGCAATTGGTGTTCAATTTGTCCCCTTATTTTAGGTTTTAACCTGAAGACAGATATTGACTTTATTTTCTTCAGCTCAATCATTGTATAACGCGGTGGAACGTTCAATCAGTTTTTAGACAGACCGCTTAAATGTCTATTATTATGGACATGTACAGAAAACACATTTATCATAATGGGTACAAAAAGCTTAGAAAATACTGGTTATCAAAGAAAAGGGCATTTAGATTATTTTATTTCGGTATATATTTTTCCTGCAAAAATGTGTCATGGGTATGGTAGTGGTGCCATAAAAAGTCATTTTAAGTAGGACAGGAGTTTGACATTAAGAGTCACCTCTGTGCAATTTGTATGAATATAATAAATATAAAATGTTACACTGGAAAAATGCACATCACTGTCATTTGAATTCCAAGTCACTGTTCTCTAAAATAGATTTGCCTAACCATATGTTCTAAAACCAGCACAGTTGTTGATTCCCGTCTTCTAATAAACTCCAAGTTATGATCTGGAATGAATGGGAGAATAGCCTTTCATTCTTGAAATTAGTAAAAATACTAGTAAAATAGCATTTTTAGTTAGTAAAATAGGTGTAATAATCTTAGATTTGTTCTATTTCAATCTTAAAATTTGAAATATTTTTGCAGTGCAAGAATTCCAGTGGTAAATTTTCATGGCCAATTGGCCAGTGACGAGTCAAAGAAAGAGGAACAGCCATTTGAAAGCGCCCCTGTAGCTGATACAAAGCTGAGAACAAGCTTTCTCTGGATAATCACTTTTATGCTGGGATTAAAACAGGATCGGCAGCGGCGGCAGGCACAATGGATGAAAAAGGGATTTCACCATAAAATATGCTCAGCGAAATCCCAGTGGTGATTTTATGAGATTTTTACTGTGTTGACTCTGTTCAGTATTTTTTTTTACCATGTTCAGTATGGTCATTGCAAATATCTGTCTTTTCAGAATTCCAAAGTATGTATGTAGGACATTTATTAAAAAACTAAATGCCATTTAAATTATATATATATATATATATATATATATATATATATATATATATATATATATATATATATATATCAAAAGCAGATTCCCCTGATTTTGAATGAAAAGTGGTTCTAAAATTAAATGAAAAATTATTACATTTGTGGGAGGCTAGGCTAGGGTGCTGGGTGTGAAGGAAGTTGAGATTTTTTAACAATGGTCTTCTGGAAATACTGTGAGTATGCCAGTCGGCTCCCAGGCGTTTACTATTAGCATGCCAGCTGCAGCATCTGCCACATGGGGCCAAAGGAAAAGTCAGAGAGTAAAGCCCTCATCCCCCTCCCCATATATATCACCACCACTTCGTACCACACACATGGTGGGCGCAGAGGTTTCCGCCATACAAACACCAGGCCCATCATTCATTTAGCTGAGATTTGTTCTTAATAGCATGGTGATCTTTTCATGTTGACACACAGATAGATAATTTTTTTCTATAATTTTTGGGAATAAACTATTCCTTTTGTTCTCCTAATTCCATTGTTTTTCCATGAAATACTGAGTCCCTGGTGCTAAAAACTCTCTTTCTTTGTGGTTTTCTGTAACGGTGGCTCAATTCTTCTGGGTAATATATAATAATGGTGCTTTAATTAATTGCTCTCCCAACCGCTCTGCCCTGGCAGAAGGGAAAAGAGAAAAAAGGCTGTCTGTCAGATCTACACTGTTCTTTTTTTGGTCCAATGACCCACTGTTTTATTTCTGTGACAATAAATGTTGGTTATTATTTGCATTAAGATCATATGTTTTATATACTGCAGAATAGAGAACAGAGATGAAAAAAAAAGACTAGATCATGCATGGAAAGCCCAAACGTCACTAAACATCAAATGGTTACTATTACATGTTCAGAAATATGAACAAATGTAGACACCTATGTACTCCTTTCCATTTCCTTCCACATGCACACTAAAATGAGGGTTCGCTGTTGTTTTTTTCTCTTCAGCAGATTGTCTCTCGGGGTTTGGCCGCTAATTTAGGCATCTGGCTCCGTCTGCGACTGAGCATCTTTCCCAGTCTAGTGCCTCCTGTGTCTCTCACTCCCCATCCATGCTGACAATGGTGGGAAAAGGGGGCACCATAGAATCACGTCAAGAGCTACACTCACAATGCTGCTATTGTAGAGGGCAGACGAGGATCAGAATAATAATGCAGTAACGTCTAACTGTTTACTAACATGTACCCTACAGCTGCAGACTTCAATGCTATGTGTCTGAATATTTCAAAGCTATCCATCAAATTTGAATTTATTACTCATGCAAGTCTTTGTCATGTTATGTAATGTATGATGTCAGCACATAATTGGATAATCTTTATAAAGAAATTAAATACTTTTTGGTGTTGATACAGCATTTTGAGATCTACTTAGATCTCTCCTGAACACACTTGCGCGCACACACACACACACACACACACACACACACACACACTTTATTATCCTTCATGCTAATTATTAATGCAGCTCATTAATTCTATGCCTACACATATACAACTGACATTTATTTCCTTTTGTCCACATTCTATCCCTAGAATATAATATGCAGGCACACAGCCTTTAACTTATATGCAGAACTCGATTATCAGACATTTAAAAAATATATTAAAGACAAAGCCAATCAACATTATAAATATAAAAAATGCACAAGATAATAGTGCACACCGAGATGCAATGCAGGGCTAACATTATTCAGCTTTAACACACAGCTCAATGGGGTAATATATTCATCATCAGCATCCCAAAAATCTTTACTTAATCCACGGTTTAATTGCTGTCTAATTTACATGTCAAATGTAGATTAACCCTTCAAGCAAATACAACAAAAACAACAATACTACTACTACTACTAAAAATAATAATAATAATAATACACCCTAAGCATGCAGTTTGTTTTGTACGACAGAACAGTCATCATCCCGTTTCCTCATTGTAAACATCGCAAAACTACATTACTAACCACAAGGCATACGTTTATCCTACATGCTGAAAAGCACAGTGGCTTTTAGAGCTGAACCTCAATAACAAAGCTCAGTGCAATTTGCATGTTGAAAACTGGAAAGATCTGGTATAGGATTGGCACCGTGCCAAGTGGCATAATTAACACTTAGCGCCAAGGCTCGGCAGCAGTCACACGATGCTCTCACACACACACACACCACACACCACACACACACACACACACACACACACACACACCACACACACACACACACACACACACACACACACACACACACACACACACACACACACACACACACACACAGACAGCAGCATAAATACATTGCTGCTTATCTAATACACAAAAAAATATGTGTAGAATAAATGTATAAAACAATAAATGAGTTTTTGTGCTATTCTTTATAAGAGTGTGCAGCTAGAATGTATAATATATCATGAATCCTATCTTTATGTTGTTACCTGTATTGTTATGTGAATTTATCCATGTAGCTGAGGAAGATCTTGGACATAAAGGTCTAAGAGAAGCAAAGGAGGATGTGAAGCCTCCCCTCCCCTTCCTCCAATAAACTGCCTAATTAGAAAACAGCTATTAAAGGCAAAGTGCTCTCATTTCGTCCACAGGCACTGCTTCTCATGCATGGAGTCTACAGTGAGTCTACTACCAAATATTAATAATATAAAAATATGATGTATTTCTGTATTTATTGTTTTCTTGTAAATACACAACAATAAAACCAAATGCATAACACACAGCTATGCAAGTTTGAAACTGGAATTTTGCACTGATTTTTTCCCCATTGCATAACCTTAACCCGAACAACCATCATCACATGTTTATCAATAAGCATCTTTAAGATGCATTTGATTAGCCATTCTAATAGTTTACTGTACATTTATGTCCATTAAGGATGTGACAGCATCTCCCACACTATGCATTAATGTGCATGACATTTAGACTTACTCAATCTGGGCTCTCCTGCAAGTGCATATCATGTGTGCTATCACTGCTGCATTGTAAGAGCTGTAATTCTTTTCAGAGCTTCTGATAGGTCGCTCTCTGTCTCTCTCTCTCTCTATCTATCTATCTATCTATCTATCTATCTATCTATCTATCTATCTATCTATATATATGTGTGTGTGTGTGTGTGTGTGTGTGTGTGTGTGTGAGAGAGAGAGAGAGAGAGAAAGAGAGAGAGATCGACACACACACACACATTATATATATTATATATATATATATATATATATATATATATAATATATATATATATATATATATATAGACATACATACATACATACATACACATACACACATACAGAGAGAGAGAGAAAGAGAGAGAGACCTTGTTCTAACTAACTGGTTTCAAAAGGAAATTAAAGCAATCCATTACGTTGTTTGTCATCATGGGATTACCTGGGATGGCTCTGTGTTGTTTTTTACACAGGAGCTTGAATTCAGGAGCTAATTGTCCTCGACACACATTGCCATTTTTAGAAATTCCGGACACACACACACACACACACACACACACACACACACACACACACACACACAATTAAACACTTAAACATTACACGAAAAAAAACTCAACGGTTTTGAGAAATCGACGCTGCATTAAAGCGTCACTGCGCCTTTAATTGTGAGCTCGCGCGCCTATGCAATTATGCTAATACCCGCGCGTGCCCTCTTTTTCATTAACACACAACGCAGGCGTTGTTGCTTCCTTTGCATCCTTATCCCCTCCCTATGGACATAAAGACCGCAAAAGCGTTTCTCATGACTTCAATTTTTATTCCAACTTGTTTTTTTCCCCTCACACGAAGACTAACTTACTGTCTTTTTGCTTTCTTTCTTTAAAAAATATTAGGGCAGAGAGCCGGCCTTTGTTAACGACACTGTCTTAAGCCTTCTTCTTACAGGTAAGCCGGGTCCTGCATCAGGACGTCAGAAGCACGACACAGATGCGCAGCTGTTGTTCACTCGGTCGGCAGTCATTCCAATAATTTCATACATAAAAACGTATTAGTGACAAACGCTTTTTTTCTATAACAGTCCTGTCATATAGAGACTAACAACAGCCTAAAAGGTAGTGTTTTAAGGCATGACACGCTGTCTATGTCATGAGATTATACTTTTAAGCAATAATACAAACTGTTGCAAATGACTTCCTTCACATCCGCATTCTTTAAAGCATTGACAAACACAGTAATTCAGTGGCGATTTTATTTGAAAGCTTGGTAGTTTTGTATTTACTCATTGAAAAAGAAATAGCTGTCGCAATTTTTAGAAGTGTTGTTCCTATATACAACCAGTGGTTACGTCTATAATGTTAGATTCGTATACCAAATAATCTAGTGCACAGGGTCTGGGGACCCCCAGGAATCTGTAGGGTATTCCTGTTTCACTGGTGGGAATTACAACTAACATTTAACAAAGTTATTATTCTTACTATTTAGTTTTTATAGCCATTGGTCAATTTTCTTGGATAAGTGAGAGCCAGACCTTTTTCAAAGCCTGTAAATAATGTCAATTTATTTATTAACTATATAACTGAGGATTAAAGCAGCTATGTGGCTCCAATGGATAACCAGATTATAACTGTACACATCTTTAAATGCTAACCTTATAATTATTGGATTCTTTTTGATAATAGAAAGAAAAATAAATCTTTACTATGATGTCTGTGGAATGTCTAGATGGAAAAGGTTTGAGAAAATCTGGTCTTAAAAAAAAAGTAAATGTACATGTTGTGCTTGGTGTTTCCATTTATAGTAACGCAAACCACAAAAATCTATCTGAACTAAATATTTGTCTTTTAAATTGCAGATTGTTCCCCCGATGTACACCATACTATATTTACTAGTTTACAACTACATTGCTGTTGGTAAATGAGTTTATTCATGTTGTTAGGAATGGCCTTGATGATAGGCTGAGTAGAATAAGCAATTCAATGTATTTAAATTGCAGTTGGCTAAGAATAAAAATGAATTTTATGAAAACTACTCAATAAAGCACCTGAGAGCACTTCAAAATGGGTCATCTCTGGTTCACTGGTCAAAAGGATATGAATATATAACAACACTTTGGCTAAACGTTAAGTGGTTATCTTATGAGCGTTTTACATAAGGCTCAACAAAATTTGACAAGTTTTACATATAGTTGTAATGTGACACTTGATGTGAAGATCACAGTGTTCCTATTATATAATATTTGTTATATTTTTATTCCTACTTCACTAAATTGTGCAGGTCAATTATATATTTTATATATATATATATATATTTTTTTTAATATATATATATATTTTTTAATTGTATGATTTAGTTTAGGAAATATATGAATTACATTAGGAAAAACAAAAATATAATGGTTATTTTAAACTGTGAACACCTTGTTAATTCATATCTTTTATATATTTTATTTTCAGTTAATAAAAAGGTTTTAATAACTTCACTAAATGCCAGTAAAAGCTAGAATCAACAATCTCAGATTAAAAGCAATGAGTGATATGTTCACATATTGTCAAGTGACAGGAATGGTTATCTGGTTATCTTAAGTAACGATTAAAATGAGCTCAAAGCTTTGCTCAAAACTAGAACTAATGGCAAACACTTGGTCAAACAGAGTCAATGACGCAATGATACAAACGTACCTCATGCCAACACAGCCATTTTAGGAAGCAGGCAAGCCAGCCTTTCCATCAAGATGGCTTCCTCAAAGCACAGCCCCTCATTCAGAGCTCCAATCTTCAGCATCTGTGGGGATCGTGGCGACTGGCAGCCCCTTTGTCTCCACTGGCACATGAACTGTAGCCTCTTACACATCATTTTTTTCCTCTACTCCCGCCCTCTGCTCTGGGGGGCAGGCATGGCACCAAATGCTTCCGTTGATTGAGGGAGGAGGCTGGTAGAAAGAGGATGAAAGTTGACCATTATTTTTTTGCTCTTTCATTTAGATGGCCTTTTTTTTGCTATTATGCTCCATCAAGACAGTGTGAATGGCCTGGCAGTCTCTATGGGGGGACAGGAGTAAAGCACAATTAAATAAAAAGCCCCTTTTAATCACTGCCAAAGCAGATGTCATGGCAACTACCATATAATCTGTCTTCAGATAGCAGAAATATCAAGGAGCAAAATAACTGTAATTCCTTTGTGTTCTCTGCAAAGCAAGCTCACAACAGAGATCTTGGAATTGTTGGCTTAACCATTTCTGTTTTTTTTCCCGTGCAGTCTTTTAAGAAGAACACTAAATGCAATATTTGCAGGAGATGTAATCTGTGGGTCTTTGGATGTGTGTAGCTTTTAGTTGTGTGTTTAACATGGTGGTTTTAGGATAGGTGTACTATATCAGCTTCACCATCAATTGCTGTCCAACCGTAATTTCATCGCATAACCCTTATTCAATTTAGCTGGGTAACCAGTTTAGCCGGAAAAGATCATTGTTAATGAATGATGACAACATTTCTTTGCTTGCATTAATTTTACATAACAGTAATATGTAATGTGATAGCTAGCCATACATTTTTATCATTATTGAGATGGAGACAGACATATAATTTCCTCTTTCTGCTCATTTGTTGCACTGAAGCCTCCAGCCTAATGTCCTGGAGTCATTCAAACTGCATATTCTGAAGCATCCTAAAACTCATTCAAATTCAGTCTTCATCTCTTTGATCTTATCTAGGATTCATACAAAATATATTTTGTGGTTTTAACTAGCATCATTGAGTCCTGGGCATTAGCATCATTTCCAATTCCAGCTTCAACTAGTCATCATTTAGGTATATTTCAAGTGGTTTTATGATAGCTACTGATAACTAACATCCTGTTTATGTGAAACTAAATATATTTCTTCACAAACTGTAACATGTTTTCTTAAATAAAATACAGAAATAACAGTAAAATCTCAGAGTAACATTTACAACAGCTAGATGATTTTCAGCCTGGAAATCAGAGCTGTTGTTTTGTAGACAGAATGTGTCAGAGGACATTTCAAGGGCCAGGTGATGGGTGTTTTGACAAAAGACTGGTATCATACACACTCACAAGGAGATGAGATAAAATACTGACTACAAATCAAAGCTAAATCTCATACTACAGCTGAACCAGAGGGGGAACGCTTGGATGCAAAAACCTGCTAATGTCTTTCTTGGAGAAACCTGTATATATTTTACAATTCCTAGATGCTTACATCAGTAGAGCAGAGCAGTTCAAGGTCAAATTTAAGAATATATAATTTTTCATTGCGATATATTTAATGTGCTTCACACTTGCTAAACCACACAATATCCCCAGTTTATGATAGTGCTTGTTCTTACCAATTGGTGTTGTTCCAACTTCTGGTGGTCTGGTATCTCAAGCAAATGCTGTTTTCAGGTGGAGCTAGAGGTATGAATAAGAAATATGTCTGATTTTTCTATTTTTTAATTGGAATCATTGCACATGAAATATAAATATGATTTGGGTTATATGTTTCTCACATGTAAGCAAGCGCATTTTCATATAGTAATTCTGATCATATTACTTAATTGGATTTAATAAGCCAGCAACTGGCAATTTGAAAAGTCTATTTGTGACACATTCATCTTCTTTCATACTGATAAATAAAACAGGCTCTTTGGGTTGGTATTTACACATTATGATGACATACATAATAATCCTACTTAACTGAACATTTTGTCCTTGTTGTTTCAAACAGATGTTGGGTTTCCATTATAATGAGACTCATGGTAATGTGATGCTAATACTGTGGTTAAGCAAATAACTGTGACTAAACCACGAATGAAGCCACATCGGTATGCCACAGTGATAGACCACTGTCAGGGCTTTATGTTTTATCAGTTCCCTTCTGAGTTCATGAAGCAGCTGTCCTGGACAAATATGTCTTGCAGTATGTACCTCATTATACACATTTTACTTGACGTATAAGGCGAAATATAACTGCATGATATTGATATGATTATATGGCCATTTAAAAAATTTTCGATTTTTGATCACGGTAATTTATGATAAAATATTAGTAAATCTTTGCAACGTAAACTTGATTTCTTGTATTTGGTCATGGTTTGGGTCAATTATGAACTCTAAGTATGCTTGCTAAAATCATATGGCTTGGTGTGCGTGTGTGTGTGTGTGTGTGTGTGTGTGTGTGTGTGTGTGTGTGTGTGTGTGTGTGTGTGTGTGTGTGTGTGTGTGTGTGTGTGTGTGTGTGTAATTATTCAAATTAGTGACAGCCAACACATAAGCCGCCTCATCATCTACTGTCTTTTGTTGGGAGAAAAAAAATCCACACTGGCCCCTGAACCACTTCGGGCAGAAATCTGTGCCGTCGTGGGAAAACCCTGTGCAGGCCTTTCACAAGTCCCTCCAAATCAAACCAATTAGTAAGGACCGTGCTCAAGCCATTGAGCACCACTACACGCCTATTGAGCGCCACTGTAGGCCTCACAGCTGAGAGTGCTATAGGCTGTAATGTAACCCTGTTGGCTGAAAGAAAGTGGTTCATCACATTTGGGAGACTGCTACATCGACAGAGTCCTATATACATAGGCAATCAGGATGAAGAGCTTGTGGAAGGCTGAATTGACTTTTGAATGTGTGTTACTGCTACAACGTAGTTGAATGCATACTTAGAGCTAAATTCAACTTGTATACGTCCCATATTTATTATGATCATGTTTACTGTTTATACTGTTTACATGCTGTTTTTGGATATTGCTGTTTTTTGCACTTCATTGTGTTTTTCACTTCTGCTTACATTTGATTATTTCGCGGTTGTACAGTAGGTTTACTTGTCGGCGCTGTTTTGTGTTTTTATGCTGCACTGTTTGGTGTCTGCTCTTGTCTTGTGCAATTTGCACAAGGTTGCACCTGATGCACTTTATGTGGTTAGGACAACTTACTGGTGTTCTGTTATGCAACACTATGTTGTTTTATATAGCACCCTGTTCTGGAGAAATGTCTCATTTCACTGTGTACTGCGTCAGCTATATATGATTGTAATGGCAATAAAAGCTTCTTGACTTGATTTGAATATGATATAGGGCTTTGGTAATGTTAAACTGTTACATTTAATTTAAAAATTGGGCATATAATACGTGTTGATAAAATTGTAGGTTTAAGTTCAACTTGTGGCTTAAATATGACTTAAATAGGAATTCAAATATTATATATGATCACAGTGCATCGTTTTGTTTAAGTTCCCAACCAACAGCTCAGTATGTCGGTTTCTCCCTGAATAGTTAGGAAAGGTCCCTCAGAAAAAAAAAGTGTGCGAATGCAATTAATTTCAGAAAATGCTATATATTAAATATCATCTAGACTGAATGATGGAAAAATATAATGAAGAAAAACATAATCGTGTGATCTAGTCTGCTTTACCTTGTAAACAAAATGTAATAAAAACATTTTACTTCCTATATGCAATGCATGCTGATCTGTAGGTAGGGTGTATAGAGCTTTAACATATAACCTTGCTGTGTGCATGCAAATAGATCTCGATTAGAATTGCAAGACCTGAATAAAACAGGTCGATCTTTATTAATAAAATATTTTGGGCATATTTGTAACACATTCCCATGAAAATCACTTATGCAAACCGGAAAAAACAAGAACAAGGTCATTTAAATGCGCACGAATTCGTACAGCTAACCCTGACCCTTAATATTAGCGTTAATAAGTTGGCCAGAAAACTATTAGAAACTATTCCGGGTAATAACTTAGTATATGCAGACAATCAGTGAGATTATTTACTTAAATTATAGGCAATTAGAGCGCCAGATAAATAAATTACTTAGTTGATGCCAGGCCTAAGTGAGGCATACCTAAATAGTATCACAGTATCAGAATTTACAAGTTGCGCTAATTAAGGATATCAATATGAAAGATCTGTTTTCTAAGCTGGCAATTCCAATCGTCAATTATAAGTCAAAATTAATGTTTATTTTTTCAACTGTAAAAAAAAAACAACAACCTCGGATACAACTGCTTACCTTCCCTATGATTGAACTCCACGCCGTGGTGGTCAGTGTTTTTCCCGCTTATGCTCTAGCGCAGGAGCAGTGCGCAGTACAGGAGACCGCTCCTACTTTCGGTTATCTAGCTTTATGACGGAAGAGAAACACTCATACAGCTAGATAACCAAAGATAGCAACCGACCCCTTCACACACGGCACAAGTAGAAAGGAGCGTCTCTTAAGCGCCGACCTGACAATGAACAAAAGAAGTGGTTAATATCTTAGCAAATGAACAAAGAGAAGCGGGCTATTTTTATGCAAACTGAATCTGTACGCAGGTTTGTATTAACGAGGCCGGGGAATGTATTCTTCTTGATCACCAGTTTCTGTTGCTGTCATTTTTCGAGGTTGTCATTCATTTAGCTCCTTTAGGCAAGAATAGCCCTGTCGTGTAATAACTGCTAATGCAAAATTCATATTCGGAAATAGATCATTTTATCTGTCCCGTTAGGCTTCAGTCCTCCTGATCCTTTGGCCTTTTCAGCACGCAGTATCCCTTTGCACAAAACAGAACACACGTGTTCATTTCAGATGAAAGAATTTCTGAGAGCAGAAATCTCACTTTGAACAGGAGAATTTTTCGAGAGTTTCGTCATTGAGATTATTTTCAGTATTTTTAATGTTCTTCACATATATTTTATAATCAAGTTCAATAAACCACACTAAAATGGTTATGTAAAGCCTATTCCTCATATTTGCCATATATTTCCTAGTAAATACGAGTATTTTATTTGGTGTATTTTACTGTGCTGTAAATGTAAAATATATATATATATATATATATATATATATATATATATATATATATATATATATATATTCATATAGATGAAACTAAAATGATCTAATTGTAATTCATTACAAAGCTAAAATAATTTCTTAGGTTTTAAAAAAAATACATGAAAAATAAATCATAAAAAATAATTATACATTACAAATAAACCACAAAAGTCCATAAAATCTTGGTCTTTAAAAAAATATAAATAATAACCCAGAAATGCTTTTTTCCGTGCTTTTTATTATATTATTACTAATCTATAAATAATAGCTGTAAATAATTTAAACGTAGAAGCCTCCACTTAATGATGACCCTTCAATTCTCTGGAGCGCGGGCAGCATATGACGTCATAGGGTTTGATTTCTTTGTGACTGTCTGGCTTACCTGTTGTGTTGCATCTTAAATAAGATTTATATACAAGTGACTGAGGCATATTACTACTTATACTAAGGGAGTGTATTTTAAAAGGAAAAAAGGCCTATCTTCGTGTTATCTTGTTAATACGATCATATTTAACACCCATATAATGTTTAATATGATATGCAGTAATCTATGAACGATTTATTTTAATTAATAACCTTTGAAGTTTAAAATATTTCGAAGAACTATATTCTAATATTCTGAAGTAAATTTTTAAAACAAACTTTCATTATGGAAACTTCATATTGGCCTGTATGCCTCCCATATGCATATGGTATGTGCAAAATATTTGGCATGCAAATATTTTCAGGGTTCGGTTTAATTCCTGGTAATAAATACTCTTATATGGTGTTATAATAAGCAGTACAATAATGTCATGTGTATATCCACTTTATTTCCCAAAAGTTTACACTGATAAGTTAGCATGACTTTTTCCTTGGCACTGTTTACCGGTGTAAAACAATAATTGATATTAAAAGGAATCGGTAGCACTTTGTCTAGTTTCCTCATTTAGGCTGAGAACAGGAGATAACCACAGAAACATTAATAAACGTCCGCGACCAATCACTGTTATGATTATTCATTAATGAGCGCGTTCTTTTGATCCGGAGATCACGTCCCATTTCTGACAACGAAATATGAGGTCTTACTTTTCATGATGCGCTGCGTATTCCTTTCTGTCGTGCTCAGGACGCAAAGTGTTAAGTGCCCGATTGTAGGGCGCATCTAAATGGTCTTCTCTGTGTTCGTCAAGCATGAACACTGCCGCGCAAAACGTGCTACCAGAACTGTGTTGTACTTCTGAAACATTCACTGACCAAAAAAAAAATTAAATCAAATAAATGTGATCGTTAACGAAGCCAGCCATGATGCGTTTTCCTCTGTAAGTCCGCGAAGCCTCGGATAGCGTTTCTTTAAGATCCAGTGAGCAGGAACTGAGCAGTTTATTTCCAACATGGGGGATTTCCTCCCATGGAACCAATATAGCCGTTGTTTAGTGTTTTATTTAATATGCACGTGGCTTCACCAGACCTTTCTCAGGCCGACCTAAGCTTCAGACAGAAGCGGACTCTTCCTTGCCTGTGGTGCGACGCTCTCTGGCTCTGGACTCTGTAGTTTTCGGGTCTAAAAGCCTGCACGGTCGCTTCTTTCCCGCAGTGACGTCAGGAAGTGGTAGTCCACCGGCCAATCAGACACAAGCGGATCAAAGCTGAGAGATGATGCTTCTCTATCTCTCTCTCTCTCTCTCTCTCTCTCTCTCTCTCTCTCTCTCTCTCTCTCTCTCTCTCTCTCTCTCTCTCTCTCTCTCTCTCTCTCTCTCTCTCTCTCTCCTAGCGGATATCTGTTTAATCTTTGCGGTCACCGAGGTATTTTATAGACAATAAACTTTAAACATTCATACGTAACTATACAGCTGTGATGTTTAACATTGTGACACTTATTACATATAATACAGCATGGCAAACCAACATCATGTGCGATCATTTTATGCTTTAATAGGCTATATCAAATTAAACTGGTGAACTCAATAATTCGTTTAAACATTTGCCAGCGATAATTCAGAAAGATATATCTACAACATATCCCTATATATTATATAATGCAGCTGTGATTATTAGCCTCCTAATGTTTCAGTGACGATGAACAAATAGAATTAATCGGGAAAATAGATGGGTATTGTTATAACGTAAAACGTACCTTATATATATATATATATATATATATATATATATATATATATATATATATATATATATATATATATATATATATATATATATATATATATATATATCTCTATATATATGCTATAGATGCTGAACTAACACCTAGTGTACATCTCTCTCCAGAGAGATTTTAATGGGTTAACTCAAAGGTTTAACTGCAAGTTAAACACTGGTCCACAGCCATTAAATGTAAACTACTAAATAACTACCAATCAATTCTCTAAATATTGTATTTAGATTTCACAAAGGTTCTTAATCCTGCTCTTTACACCTTTTGTCGGAATTCAGGACAACATGAGACAGATGATTACTCATTGACCACTCTCTTATTATTCCCCAAATATTTGTATCATAAAAATGCAGAATAATCTACGGAAATGGTTTTACTTTTCCGTGCTTTAGATTAATCACTTGGAACAGTTCACTTGCTCATAGCCTTATAAACAACTAGATAACAATCATAATTGTGTTTATATAATGAGGCTGAATCATCTGGCAGCTTTAGTGTATATGAAACAATTATATTCCCACGTACTGTGGTCATCTTTTCTTTGTTTAGACAAATATGTATGTATTTTTATTTTATTAACTTAACCGTCGATTCCAGTGTTGAATTGATTCCCAAAAATCCATCAATGGCTTATTCGAGGTTTTTTGGAGTCCACAATTCAGATATTTAGCCTACAGCATTTAGAAATATTCTTTGTTATATACTAATTTTATTTAAATGTTACAAACAACTTTTAAACAAAGCTTAGTTTAATCTACCATCTCGAACACACACGCATCTATCCACGGGTTATTAATTGACGAGACAATGAGACTGACTGACCAGTCTGATGGAAGTCCTTAACCCTTGCCTTTATGTTTTACAAAGTCCACCTACTCGGTTTAGTGCAGGTCAGACAGGAAGACACTAGTTGTCCTTTGACCCTCGATTTACTAATAATAAGTCGCCCTGCATTGTACCTTTAAGCATGATTTAACGAACGTTAAAACAGCCGGAGTGCTTCCTCAGGATTTTCCACTCAAAATATAGCAATATTAGTTGGTTTAATGGATATGTGCTACCGACCAAAATAATTAATTAATCTAATTAATTAATCTTAATTCATGTTTTTCACTTAAATTATTTTTAAGTCACCGGTTAAAAAAAGTTCTTTTTTTCCTCTTTAGGTTAAAGAGGACCTCTTTAAGTTTCCTATTAGGTTAATTTCTTTCATTATACACGGAATGTAGGTTGTAAAATCGGTCGAGGAATATATACGGAATAATACGGAATAATAGAATAGTATCACTAACGTCCTGCGATGTTTTATTTCTATACCGACTTGGAATTCACTTATCATAAGCTACATTTATATTTATTGGCAAGTTGTCTAAAGATCAAAATGCTCGTAAACCTACTAAATTGAAGACCCTAATAGAATATTCAAGGCCACACATTTGATAATTGTCATGTGCGAGCCTTATTGCGCCAATAGGGACCTCTAGCGGCGACAGCGCACTATGATAATATGATTGCGTCAAATGTAGTTTAGATAAAACTAGAATGTGTCATTTTCTGAATATAACGTGAGTGATGCTAGCCGGTGCAAACCTCGGCATCACCTGGCAATCTCGCAAATGAGCGGTTAGAATGTTAATAATTAGTATATTGGCGGTTAGCATACCACTAATAATAAGTTTGAGAGACAATGAGTGTTGTTTTTAATGAAAATATGTATGAATGCAGTCTTGTTCAGTCTCGTGCTACCCGATTATTTTGTATAATTCAATGATGCAAAAATATAAACCGTCTAAAAGAAAAGTGATGCAACTACGTTAATAATAAACTATTAATCATCGTTTACTTACATACACACTGGCCCTCACAGTATTTCAAACCTTTTAATTGAACTTTTATTCTTTAATAAAATTAAAATCTAAAGATACTTTTAAACGTTTTATCAAATATCCAGTCACAATCTAGTTGTACTATCTAGACTTACACAATATTGTTTTCTCGTCTGATATTTTACACACGTTAACATGTATAGTAATAAAATATTTTATCGATTGTAGCAAATTTTCTTGCAATTATACAAATATATTTAAAGAAATACTTTTTATTTTCTGTCCATTTCATTTCCTTGTAACCAGTATTAACCAGAGACAGATTTAAGAGACTTTAGGAGAGATAACCCCTCTTTAATACAAAATACAAATAAACTGATTATTAAAATTGCGGTTTTTCATTAAATAAAATAAGCAGAAATCGAAAAGAAATTTTGAAACAATGTTTTTGTCATGTAAGCAAACACCAATGATTTTCATCCCTTCTGCTCCCCGGATCTGCCTGATCCTTCCTGATTCTCTCGCTGCTGCGGAGGAAGGATAGTCCCACACACACTGAACAATGCATTGGACTCAAACTGGGGCGAACAGTTTTGCACTGAAGGATAGTTAATAACGTCGAGTTAGTGGAGACACTAAGTTTTTGATACTCTAGAAGACAGTAGAATGCACAGACGCATTCTAGTCGCACTATCCGACAAGATGTGGATGAGTTCCATTTGAATTTCTCATGATATGAAGTCTCTTCTTCGTGTCATCTCAGCGTTTTTTCTTGCAATGCTCTGAGTCTAATTGATACATTTCTACATTCATAAATGTAAATCCTATATCCTGCATGTTTACTTTTCTGCCACATGTCCGTTGCTAAATGCTCTTTACAAATACTGTGAAATTATGCTTCACAAACATTAATGTTGTTGCTAAAGTTTGATTTAAAAAAAAACAATGCATTAATGTTAAAACACAACGCAAATAAGAAAACATTGAAGTAAATGGCTTTAAACGCGCGTTGCTCTTTGTTGTCTTTTTGGATTACAAAACGCCGATATATTAACTAAATTAACACATCGATATGTATTTAATTAAAGTTTCATTAGATTACGTTAACTAAACCAAATCTTTCCAATGACATTTTCTAAAACACGTAATCAGATTGGAAATTCGATCAGGAAAAAAAAAAAAAAAAAAAAAAATCGTCGATTGACTGTTTTGTAAACTAATAATGACATCTACTGGACAAATTAAGTAACTACAACAGTGTTTTTTTATGTATGAATATATCCAAAGTTTAATGATAATGGTAACATAATTTGGTTACACCATGGAAACATTCAGCGTTGCCTTTTCGGGACTATGTTTCAATACCCTTATTAATATTTTAAGGATTGTTCTGTCTCCAGTTTAACGCTTCAGTCAGTCGATAGACTTATCCAGACAACTCTGCTGACGATCGTTTCTTCAAAAATATTAAGCCAATAAATGTCACCGGTGTGGATTTTTTTTTCTGAGATCAGGTCTATCATCAATTATTTACTGAATTTTAATAAAGGCCATAGGTTAGTCACATTACTCACAGTCTAATGTCAAATGGACACAATTCTTTTAAATGTGTTTTTCTGCATTTCCACTGTACATCAAAACTATGCGACAAAACTATTCCACATACAGCCCTTCATACAGAAACATATTTCAGCTCTTTCAGTATCTTGCCCTTTTCTGCTCCCTAGTGGATTGACATAGATCACTCACTGGCTGTTGGTAAACAGCTGGTATTGCACGTAAAAAAATTAAACAAAATTTCGGCTGTCATTTCTTAAACTAAAATTACTTGATAATCCTAGCTTGTCAAGCTAAAATTGCTTACTTTTATTGACTGCCCACCATGGCCTATATTTTTCAATGCGTTTCCTTTTTCCGTGTGTTTTTTTTCAGCAGTCAGAGACTATAGAAACAAGAAAATGAAACAAGAAAATGTTGAATTACATAAATAATTGAATGCCTGTCAGCAATTTTTGATCAGCTGATGAATGAGAAAAATGACAGAGACCAAGAGAGAGAGAGAGAGAGAGAGAGAGAGGGGGGGGGGGGGGGGGGGGGGGGGGGGGGGGGGGGGGGGGGGGTGGGGGGGGGTTGGGGGGGAGAGAAGAGAGAGAGAAGAGAAGAGAAGAGGGGTGGAGAGAGAGAGAGAGAGAGAGAGAGGGGGGAGAGAGGGGAAAGAGAGGAGAGAGAGAGAGAGAGAGAGAGAGAGAGAGAGAGAGAGAGAGAGAATGGTGGATGATGTGGCGATGTGAAGCACGAAATTGATAGGATTAGTAAGGAGGACGTGAGAGCACCTATTAAGAGGATGAAAGCATGTTTAAATGTCCACCGGACAGAAGGCATACCAGAAGAAATGTGGAGATGTTTAATAGAAATGGCAGTGGAGTTCTTAACTAGATTGTTTAACGACATTTTGGAAGATAAGAGGATGCCTAATGGATGTAGGAGAAGAGTGTTGGTACATATTTTTAGTAATGTGGTATGCAGACCTGTAGTAATTATAGGGGAATCAATGGTGGTTTGCCTGCTTTTACCATACAAATACATCTGACATAAAAAGGTGGCCTAAGAGTACTCCAATGGCAATGGTGATCCATATCACTTTAGGTATTGAGCAAAGCAAACAACTTGTCAACGTTGAATGCTATTAGCGCCACCCTCTAGACCAGGGGTGGGCAATTATATTTTCCAAAGGGCCACATGAGAAACCTGAGGTGTGTTCGTGGGCCGAACCAACAATAACGTTGAACGTAACTTATGTTTAATATGAATTTTTTCCTCTTGTAAAGAGTGTTAAATATCATCATGTTCATTAGGCTACCCACTATCCTTAAGAATAAGGATATTCTATTTAAGGAAAAGAAACAACAAAAATAATGGCTGTATTTTTCCTTCATTTTTAACACTGAGCATACTCCAACAACGTCAGCGTTGCTGTGTGGTTATACATTCTTCTCGTGCGGCAAAGAAGCCGAAGCAGTTCAGCGGGCCGGATTTGGCCCCCAGGCCATAGTTTGCCCACCCCTGCTCTAGACTGTTGTAACCAGAAATGGGGAATCCTACTAGCAATTTGGTAGCAACTTAAATTTTTTTTAGAGTATCCTGCAAAACCGCGACCCCGGCAGGACTCGAACCTGCAATCTTCTGATCCGAAGTCAGACGCCTTATCCATTAGGCCACGAGGCCACTTGATGTTTCTGTTTGGACACGGTCCTATTTCAATGAAAGAAGTGCCCTTTTTAGGCCCCCATGGGTAAATTAGTACAATATGACCGCCAGCTTTAGACGGAAAACACGGGAAATGGTGTCTGCTTCTATGTCATTGGCTGTAAAAGTCATCGGGCCAGTGGCGCAATGGATAACGCGTCTGACTACGGATCAGAAGATTCTAGGTTCGACTCCTGGCTGGCTCGTAAGATTTTCTTTAAACGCAGTTGATGCTGACCATAAAAAACGGACCACTACAAAGCTGAAAATATTTAATCAGTTTTGTAATGTTCCAGCCAGTGACATGTAATAAAGGACTGGTAAACGACTGCTAAACATAATTTATTTCTCCATCTATAATACGCAACAGTACCTGTTTTTTTACTGCTCTCACACCCATTGGTTTTTGGTTCCCCACGTTTGTTGCAGAACAGAGTTACTGCAAACAATTCAGAAGGGTCTTCTGAATTGTTTGCAGTAACTCTGTTCTTTGAGTGTCTGCTAAGTAAACACAAGCTTGCAATTAATAAAAGGCCAGATTTTTTTTTACCTGCAACACGTTAAAGCAAGTAGCTTAAACACACCCACTCAATCCATATTCTAAGTATTTAATAAAAGTTTCATTATATTACGTTACCTAAACCAAATCTTTCCAATGACATTTTCTAAAACACGTGATCGGATGGGAGATTTGATCAGAAAAAAAAAATCGTCGAATGACTGTTTTGTAAACTAATAATGACATCTACTGGACACATTAAGTAACTGCAACAATGTATTTTATGTAAGAAATATATCCAAGTTTAATGGTTTAATGATAATGGTAACATAATTTGGTTACACCATGGAAACATTCAGCGTTGCCTTTTCGGGACTATGTTTCAATACCCTTATTAGTAGTTTAAGGATCTTTTAAGGATAGTTCTGTCTCCAATGTAACGCTTCAGTCAGTACAACCGTAAGACTCGATAGACTTATCCAGACAACTCTGCTGACAATCTTTTCTTCAAAAATATTAAGCCAATAAATGTCACCGGTGTGGATTTTTTTTTCTGAGATCAGGTCTATCATCAATTATTTACTGAATTTTAATAAAGGCCATAGGTTAGACACATTACTCACAGTCTAATGTCAAATGGGCACAATTCTCTTAAATGTGATTTTCTGCATTTCCACTGTACATCCAGAAAGTACACATTACTGCCTGATTGCGTCTTTCAAAAAATGCAGATGAAAAATCCATTACATAAAGAGCAGACAAAATAATTCCACATTAAGGTTTTAATAGCTTGTTTAAATGTTCATCCTCTTAAACTGGTGCAATATTTAATGAACCTACACAAAATGGCCCTTCACACTGAAGTTGTTTTTCCGAAAGAAACATATTTCAGCAGTTTCAGTATCTTGCCCTTTTCTGTGTTTTTTTTCCTGAAGCTTGTATTAATACTAGGCCAGATGTTTTACCTACAACACGTTAAAGCAAGTAGCTTAAAGGCAGCCACTCAAAAGTTTTAATTCTGGAGGTTTCCCTAAAGGGAACAACAGGTGATTCGGTATGTCTTACTGAACAACGAAAGATAAACAAACATTCAGCAGGTTCCACCGAGATTTGAACTCGGATCGCTGGATTCAGAGTCCAGAGTGCTAACCATTACACCATGGAACCTACACTGACAAACACGTGACAACAATCAGTGTACTTTAAATCACCTGACATCTACCATATAGTGAGGTGTAGCATGTGTTAGCAAATACAATATAGCGAGGAGAGCGATGATATTTATATATGTATTTGTTTACAAATGTTACTTAAGTAAGTCATCTTAAAGTCCTTGTCTGGGGCATGCTGTAGCAAACCAAACGGTATCTGTTCTACGTCATCTGACGCCAACCATTCACAACTATGAAAATTATACGAATTAATGCGGCACATGTATATTTACTGCTTTCATAACCATTGGTTGTTGGTGCACCAAGTTTGACCATCCTGAATTGTTTGCATTAACTCTGTTCTTTGACTGTCTGCTAAGTAAACACAAGCTTGCATTAATACTAGGCCAACATGTTTTACCTACAACACGTTAAATTAAATAGCTTAAAGGCACCCCCTCAAAGTTTTAATTCTGAGTTTACCTAAAGAGAACAAAAGCCACATGGTGATGACATTGAGTAAAACAGGCTTGTTGTCAACGATGAACGCTATTAGCGCCACCCAGTAGACTATTGCAACTAGAAGTGGGGAATCCCATCAGTAACTAAACGTTTCCCACAAAACAACGATACTCCAATTTCAATGAACACCCTTTTTAGGCCCCCTGTGAAGGACAGATGATCATTATTGTAATATGATATAGCTTTAGACGGAAAATATGGTAATCGAGTTGTGTCATGTTCCCAGCACCCCTATATAATCTTTGTTGTCCAATCCTACATATAAAAGTACAATACTCTCCAAACCAGTTACACACACTATTTCTGTATACAAGTGGGGCTTATATACAATTTATCTGATCTTTATCAACCAATCTTATCATGTGCTACGTCACTGGGCCAGTGGCGCAATGGATAACGCGTCTGACTACGGATCAGAAGATTCTAGGTTCGACTCCTGGCTGGCTCGAATTTATTTTTTCTTAAAATAAGAAAAATGTGTTTTCAAAGTTCAAGTGTTGTCCATAAAAGCGGAATCTCAGTTGAAACCAGAATGCATTAAATGCAAAAATCAGAAAGCTTTCAAAAAAGATGTTTAATAACCAGTTCCCTTGCTGTTATTGGCAGGTTATTGACGATAGATATAGGGCAATGCTAGCGGTCATGCCCGCTTTATAAACAGATTTCAATTCGCTGAATTGCGGTGAATAACTAATTATAGTTAACTCTTAGAATTTGTTTGCGCTGTTCTATTTAAAACATTATGTAAATACATACGCGAAATGTATAGACGCTAGAGTCTACTGTTTTATACATAAACGACGCAGTAGAGCCACAGTGGGCCAGTGGCGCAATGGATAACGCGTCTGACTACGGATCAGAAGATTCTAGGTTCGACTCCTGGCTGGCTCGGAACTTTTCCATTTTATTACATCAACATAGTAATATTTTACACATCATAATCACATTGGTAACATTACTTATGAATATAAAAATGGCTAATTTAGACCAGTTATCATGCATTTTTGTAAAATGGCAGACAAACAAGTACATCTTACTGCCAAGCCCAAACCCAAATAACAGGGAAGGGCTGTGTTAGGAAGGGCATGCAGTGTGAAACGTGCCATTCCAAATATGCGGATCACTAATCAATGATCCGATGTGGCGATCCCTAACAGAAGCAACCAAAACAGAAGGAAGATGATCAGCAGACATAAAAAACGATCTGCTCAGCAAATGTCGCTAATAAATAAAGTGCTTTTGTTCTGTGTGCTTTTGGTTTAAAACGGCCACTCGGTACAAGAACTGTTCTATTGTACACATGGAAAAGATGCAGTTTAATAAAAAAAAAAAGTTAAAAATAAACTTAAACAAATTAGTTTGCTATAAAGGGTTTTTCCAAACATCAATGATAGAGTTTGTACTAATGAGTCCAGGATTTAGGCTTGAGCGTCTGCTCTCTCTCTTTGGTTTGGTAAAGGACAAGGAGCCTGTTCCGTTCCAGCATGCAGTGTTCATATTCGGCTGAGCAACTCTGTTGGTTGGTATTTCACAAGCTACCCTCTGCCCGAGTTCCTCCATTGCATGCTGGTCTTCACTGGGGAGGGAAGAGCGCCTCCATGTGGGGGGCAGAGGCGCATTTACCAACTCCCGCATTTCCTCTCTCGACTTGTGAACTCTGTCTGCTTCACGAGTGTACTTGATACTTTCTCCACCTTCTTTGCACTGTATCTTGTCCATTCCACCTGCAGTGAAAATCAGCCAGTTCATTTCATTAAGATAAAATGTTATAAATATAAAATAGTCATTATGTAATCATTATAAACTAAAGGCTCACTCTTGCTCTGGTCTCCCAGTCCACACATGTCCCTTATTTTGTTGTTGAGCTCTTGATTAGCTGCCTTGCACATTGTCAGTTCTTTGCTCAGGCTGTGGATCAATCCCTCATACTGTCGCTGCCTACCAGCCAGACCTTCATCCATTTGATCTGCGGAGAAAATAATACTTTTTTCACATGTATGTAATAGAATTTTTTTTAATTTGTAAAATATTAATACAAATTGTTTAAAAAAATCTGACAAACTGTTAAAGATTATGTACAACTGCATTTCTGTAATAGTATATAGTGCTGCTTGTGAACCCCATGAACTGTTCAGACTTTTCTGTTCTTTTACCTTGATTTTTCCATTTTATCATCACCTGCTTTTTTTTTATAAATTAAACATCAGATTCATTTTGATCAATTGCATATGTTTGTTTGAGTGAATTTTGCAAGGAGCCAAAAAAACTGCATGAAAGTTAGAATTGTTGTATGTGCAAAAGTAAGTGCAGCCGGTAAGCTGCATTGGTAAAGTCAAGTAGGGAACTGATTCAGATGAAACGCCTTTGGGTGTTTAATCAGTTAAGTACAGCAATCAAATTAAACATCCTTAGGAAAGTGGTTGGGCAACAGCTATCAAAAGTAAGAGGAAACCAACCAAAGCTCTGTAGTGCCATGGCCTGGGATTTGATTTCCATCCGCCACCACTCCGTCACATTACTGTCGTCACTAAACAGGCCTTTTTCCTGTGTTTGTCTTTTCATGCTGTTTGTATGTTTATGCTCAAGTTTATGTTATGCCATTTGGTATTTGTTTAATGATTTTTGTTCACCCTGCACTGTAATCTGAAGTTGCATCATCTTATCTGCTGATTACACGATTTCTAATGGATAGCTTTTCCTTTCACTAATGATCTGCATCATATATTGAACAGCTATATTATTTCTTTCCTAGCATTTGTATATGTCCGCAGGATATAAAGCAGCAACCTAACGCTGTCCAGAATCCTAAACTGTCTTCAAGCTTATTTATTTTTCTATGAAACCATTTTTCCTGTAATAGATGATGTATAGATAATATCTGTGTATAGATAATGTCTGTGTTAATTTATATTTATCATCATCATCAACTGTCATTACTTTTTAATTAGATTTAGTTATTTCTAATTATATTGTTTTTATGGCCCACAATATGAAGCTCAAAGGTGGAATACTGAAAGCAATGTTTAAAAAACAACAAATAGGACAGAAAATTATCAATCAACTGTGCTCAAAAGAATATGTTCTATCCAAATAAAATCCTACCCGTTTCCTGTTCCTTTTTGATGGTGGTGTTTTTTTTGTGGATGTAGACCAATCAATTTTAATATTTTATATTACATAAAAAAATCAACAAACAAACAAACAAAAAAAACTTCTGTTGTGACCCTGAGTAACACTGACACGGCTATTCTGATCACCCCCCCCCCCATTATTTATACAATAAGTGGCTTGTTTCCTGATCAGTTACCTCGACACTGCTGCAGCAGAAGTTGCACATTTATTTCATGCTCTTTTTGCTGTTGTGTGAGCCGCCGGTCCGTGTCCAGCTGCTGGCGCTCCAGTGCTGCTTCCAACCACCCGACTAGGTGTTGCTGCTCCTCCAATCGCATCTCCAGCTCTGCCAAGGCCATCTGCAGTTTCCGCTCTTCTTCTCGAAGAGATACCACCTTCACAAGAATTCACAGCAAAAATAAAGGTAAAGGGTAACTATACATTCATATTACATGTGTCACTACATGAATGTAAAAAAATAAAATAATACAATTTAATAATTAATTCCCCTTGACAATCACAAACTAACAACTCAACAATCAGCAAAAGGAGATGGAGCACACCTTATCAAAGTACTTGCAGAGTAGTGCCCGTGTCTCAGAGGCAGACAGGTAGGTGAGTTTGGCCATTAGGTTCATCTCCCACTGAGTGAGCATGCTACCTGATGCCCTCAGTTGTCTCTGCCTTTGTGTTATGGCCTCGTTCTTATACTCAATGGCAGCATCCAGTGCCTCTATAGCCTCATCTAGTTGGAACAGGGTGCGCTCCTCCTATGGGACATTTACAACAAGTTATTCTATGTTTGTGTGTGACAATTTACTGTTATTTTGACATTTAGGATGCCTTTGTAAAATCTAGCAAATGGCAACTGGTGAAAATTAGGCTTTGGGCTAACTATATGGCCTATTTAAAGTATCATTTGTGGATTAATGAGCATTGTTCCTATTAAATAAATAAATGAAACAGGAAAAGTAAACATGCACTAAAAAGGGTAGGATAGAATAGAGGAAAGACTGCGTTGTGTAATGGTCATTGATGTCACTCAATCACTAATAACACAGGTTTTTTGCTATGTACCCACCTCAGGAGACAGCAGGTTACCCTGGCGGAGTTTGTCATCTAACTCTACTCTCTGTTTGAGGAGTTGCTCTTTCTCCTGCCTCAGGTTGGAGATCTCTTGGCGGATGTGCTGCGAGTCCTGAGCACTGCTACTGCGCAGCTGGCCATTTCGCTCACTTAGCTCCCGTTCCAATGATTCAATACGGTTCGACAGTGTTGCCAAATCCTTACTTAGAGCCTGCCAGGTAAATGATCATACAGGACTTTTAGACATTGCCTGATTTATTAATAACCATTTGAAGTACCCAAGAATGGAATTTATGTTAATACATAATCAAATTTTTGCATAAGCTTAATTATATAGGTTGTCATATTGCCATATCTTCTTTGGGTTCAAGACAATCAATTAGGTCACTTTTGAAGAGTGCAAGAATATGTTTTCAGGCAGAGATGTGTGGAGTCAGCAAGATATTGGATGAGCAAGGTCAGCTATACCTGACTTGACCGGAGTCGTTTGGTTTCTAGGCCGCTACGCTCCAACAGCAATGCCTCCTTCTTGGCTAGGATCTCCTCCCTTTTGGACAATTCTCCCTCCAGGTCTTCCAGTCCTCTCCTCTGTCCCAGAACCTTCTCCATCTCTTCATCTAGCCATCGCTTCTGTTCTTCTATCTTCTGCTCAAAAGACCAACGACAGTCACAAAGTCTGTAACAGTCTGAATTCTGCCACATTAAGGAGCATCTTGTGACGAGATAAAGCATGCTTATCACAGACAGAACAACATGGTTAAAATACAAGCTCAAAAACCAGTCCAAACGTGCAACTGGTGAGACAGTAACAAAAGTGTGCCTATAATAAAAGAAAACACAAAAATCTTATTTTTTTTTTTTTAAATAAAGATTTCATTTCTGTTTCATAATGGTGTGGTTTGTGTTCTCCGTCTGTACCTGCTGTTCCTCTAGGGAGACGACCGAGCCATTGCTGCCGCTCCTTCTTTGCCTTTGGAAGGCAGCAATTTCTTCAGTCTTAATACGAAGAATCTTTTGCTGCTGCTCATTCTTTATCTCAAGCTCCTGAAAACAGACAGGTAGCACATATTGTAATCACAAAATTCTGTCACTTCCGATAAGAACTCTAATAAGAATCGCACTATTCTAAATACATATTACAGACCAATTTTTGTGAAAGTCAGGTGGTATTTTAGTGGTCTTGACATGATATTTAAGGGCCTTTAATGCCCAATTAAAATGATCTGTGTGGTGATTGATCATAAGAAATGGAGGTGGTACGGTTATGGCTGAAATTCCCTTGGCTAACGTGGTCACCTTTACACGATGTTTGCCTCTTTGCATCTCGCTCTCAAGCCTTCTCTTCTGTTGACTCTCTTCACGGAGACGCCTCTGTAGCTGGTCCTGCTGTTGCCGCAGACTTTGCACACTCCTCTCTAGCTCTTGCACACGACGCTCACTCCGAACTGATAGAGAGGCCAGCTGTGCAGTGTCCCGCTGCCTCTGCTTCAGCACCTACAAACATGCAGAACAAAGACATCACACTCCGAACTAACTAAATTAGCTCACAAAATACAAAATGTTATAACAAATTTCATTTAATTTACAATAATGAAATGCACTTAACTTGGTCATTTTGAAAGAAAAACATGAAACAAATATATAGACTTTAAGTGACAGTCACCATTATAAACAAAAAACAGTGGTGCCAACATTGCTGAGAAGAAACTCTTGGCAGGCAGAGAGGAAAAAATGCTCTTACCACAAAACCCATATGCCAGGGCACTGGAACAGCAAACGGTTCCAGCATAAATTATATTTAACAGCAATCTGTTTTTATAAGACTGGTTTTTTAAAGACCTCAGCAGATAGAATAACATTGTACAATTGTTACAAAATGAACACAAGTGCATGTACTGCACAATTTAGTCCATGTGTAATGTTGGACATCATGAACCGTTTACAATTCTAGTAAAAAGGAATAGCAACTGTTCTGTATGAAAATTATGCACAGTTATATGCACAAAGCACAGTTAACTTGATTTTAATTACTAAACAAAATTAATGTTCATTTAGAAATGCAAATTAATATACTTATATTTAAAATGAACAACAAAAAAAAGTTTCATAAAATTTTTACATTAAGTTGATAACACTTAAAACAATAAAAAAATTCACAACACAATGAAAATGAAAGTGTTGAACATGCAGATTCGGCGTGAATTTGTACACTACAACCGGGCTACGGTCCATGAAGAGCTCCATCAGGTGTGTTAAATGAGTTTGAACAAATGAGAAAAGTGGTATGTTTCAGTGCTGCGATTCCCCAGGACAGGACTCCTACACTTTGGCACTTAAGTAAACGCATGGTGACAAATTATTGATAAATGTAGGTCAATGGGTTTGTAATAGCAAAGGAATTTTATCCAAGATACCTAATATGAATTGCAAGGATTTTCATTAAATGTGATAGTGTTCCTGGAGGTATTGTGATTGTGATTTTGGATTACACTCCTTGCTCAAGTGCCTCAGGACAATCTCTAAAAGAAAAATGGTGAAAGGATGGTTACAGATGCAGGCTTAATATGCTTTGTCCCAATATCTTAATGCTCCACTGGGAAATCAACTCTTCAACCCTGCCACTGAAAAGCAGAGCCACTGCTCCCTTCAAATCAAATTATCAAGATAAAAACCAGGTGATCATCGGTTCAGCAATACAATGCTGTTATGTTAGTACATATATTACGTTGGTGACAACATCCTCAAATTAAGTGTTAGGGATAGGATGACAGTATGATTTCTGCCATTATTCTCCTTTAGTAGCCTCAAGCAAGCAAGGCTTGCACATCTAACATAAACCTTTATTTTAGACATTAATTTAAATGATCCATTTATTCAAAAGCTACAATTTGACCTATGAATTAAGGTTTCTAATGCAAGAAGAAGGGAATTTCTATATCAGGTGTGGACTGTGCACATGCGTTTTAAAACCACATTTAAAAAAAATGAATTTTGACATTAATTTTCTATAACATAAATATATAAATAAATATAAGCCTGACCTGCACTTTGCTTTGAGCAGCAGCAATCTTTCTCCTGCACTCCTGAGCTTTAGAGCGGTCAGCAGCATCACGACTCCCATGCACCTCCAGCTCCTGCAGCTGTTTGTGGGCCTCTGTGAGCTCGGCTCGTGCTTGTTCAGCCTCCTGCTCCAGCAGAGCTACCTTTCGGCTGTATTGCCTATTCATGGCTTGGGCATCTTTCCCTGTAAGCACATCAAGCGAATCCCATTGGGGCACTCAGTGTAGATATACTGGGGCAAAGATATAAGACAAACAAATGTTTACAAGTAAAACAATAACAAGTAGAGACATAAAATCATTATTTCTCTGATTAAGTTAAACATTTTCTCTGCAACAGGAATTCGACATTATATTTCTCTGTATAATATCCATCTTTTATTCTGATCCAAAAGACATGAAAAAACTCCACACCACCAACTGCATGCATGCGCAAGCGCTGCTTATTATACACAGTCATGTCTGGTTGATCAAAATTACCTGTTTTGACCAACTCCTTGATGAGTTCTTCCTTCATTCGGATCGTGACAGAAAGCTCTCTGATTTTCTGCTGGGCCTGAAGCAACCCTCTCTCTGAGCCCATCTCTAATATGCAGCCACGCAGACTCTCCAGCACAGAACTCTCTCCTACACTGGTGTTAGCTAGTCACACAAAACATGATCAAGACTGTCAGCACACCAGTGCAAACTGCTATATAGTCTTCCATCAAACACTGAAACTGCATATTTCACCAGACATGTTTGTTCACGATGAAATCTAGTGGAGCATCACAAATTTGAAGACTGAATGATTTTTTTATTCACCCAAAATGCTGATATAATGGCAATACAATAAAATCAATTTTCGAAACTCTTTATTTACGATATGGTTGTTAATAATTTTCATATAATTATTTGAATGAAAACATTACATCTCTCTAAAAGCACCCTAATGAATATTTATTTAAAAATTCTAATTAAACTTAGCAAGAAAAAAAAAAGATAAAATTTATGATAATAAATGAGAAAAATTATTATTATACAAAATTTTGTACTAATAATTCAGAATTTGTACAATGTCAGCGCGGAACTCACACGTTCGTCTGCTGTAGTGTAATCCTTGAGGGTGGCTAGGCCCCAGAACCTGAGACACTGTTCCCCTAGCTCTTCTGGGTGATCCATGAAATGGTGCATCCTTCTTTGACCAGGTAGTATTTAAGCATCTGTTAAAAAATCCAATCAATACAGAATCTAAGAAGCTATAATAAAGATATTCGCAAAGAATTGAAGCTATATTTAGAACACTTGCTGCACTTTTTGGCAAAGCAAATAATATGTCTTGTAATCATTCAACCGATCGTTAGATTGGAGTGGAATTGTGTGCAAGTGTTGTTCACACCCACCAACTCTAAATAACAACTCTACAATCACATTTCACTACACTGCCTACATATTACATTTTGGTTCAGGGCACCGTTCATGCTAATTTGCTGCCTCCTCCTTTTTACCCAGCCTTCAACCTGGCAGTGATTTTTTCACCTCGTTTCTCTCGTGTCACTGAATGTTTTGTGGGCAGCCCTAGCCTGAGAACCTGATAGTTGTTATGGATTCCATAGTTGCCCCTGGCTGATAGAATATGGCCACAATAATTACTCCCACTGGTAGTTTACAAAAAGTTGCAATTCACTCAGTCTGCCCATAAAGTGAAAATAAATTATTTTCAGGTGGTTTGTTGAGGCTCAAGAGGGGTGTAACGATTCCTCAAGTAACTTGATTAATTTGATTACAAAAGTTCTCTGAGGCAAATTGATGTGCCACAATGATTCGTTTAGTCCATTTTACTAAACACGGAGCACTGTTTCCCATGGACCCTTATTTATATTTTTTTCAGATTAGCAAAAAAAGGGGGAGGAGGAGACAATTTGCTTTCCATTTACAACAAGAAAATTTACGGTAAGGAAATGTTCCCATACACGAGTTATGAATAATGCGCGAGGCATTTTTAAAGATCTTAAAGATCTTCTGCTCCTCAGCTAGCTGCTGTTTGTTTATTAACACGTTCACGTGATCACATGACTTCTGTGTAACAATTTAAAAAGCAATACTGGCAGGAAAAAAAAATAATTCTGCGATCATTAAAAATTAGATATGTATTTTTTATTTATATATATATATATGTGTGTGTGTGTGTGTGTGTGTGTGTGTGTGTGTGTGTGTGTGTGTGTGTGTGTGTGTGTGTGTGTGTGTATATTTATCCTTTCACCGATATACAATATACTTGAATGCAATTTCCACAACACAATGCAAATTAAAGAGTTTTAAAGAGTCAATGCGAATTAAAAAATAAAGAGACATAGAAAGAAAAAGAGTACCATCCATACTTGCGTTTGTCTTTGACTCCTTTGTTGGAAGTGTTCTCGCCTTCTCTATTCTCTTCACAGGACTCAAATTCTTTGTCCCACTGGGCCTGCTCCAAAAATGAATGGCAGTCTATAGAAACACCCATGCCAGTCTGAAAGAATAGATTACAAGAGAGAATATTATATATGAAACATTTAGAAAATAGAATTAAATTATATATTTTCCCACACTCCCTTGGTATACTATACATACAATGATGTGGGGATATCATACAGCCACTACATTGTGCTAAAGAATAAATTATGTTGCAATGATTTACAAAAAGGGCGAAAAGCATGTTCGCCTCACACTGCCAGGGTCTGGGTTCCATTCCTGTTTCGGCCATGTGTGTGTGGAGTTTAAATGTTCTCCCGGTGCCTCAGGGTTTTTTTTTCTCCAGGTTCCCCGGTGTCCCCCGGTCCAAGAACATGCACGGTAGGCTGATTGGCACCTTGGAGAATTGTCCCTAGTGTGTGAATCTGTGTGTGGGTGTGTGCGCTGCGATGGGTTGGCATTCCCGGTATCCTGCGTTAATGCCCATAGACTCCAGAGATAGGCACATGCTCCCCGTGACCCGAGGGAAGATCGGATATAGCGGTAGAAGATCTGAATGACTGAATGAATGATTTACAAAATTTTGATGTCTCATGTGTCACAAAATGTTTACAAATTTTTTTTCTAATTACTCTGTTGTCACTGCATATTAGATAACTCAGAACTGGCCTGATGACACCTAGATAAGTATAACGTGACATAGGGAAACTGTTTTTTGAACTAATAAAGAGTGTCATCAGCACATCTTTCAGCTGCTCCTGTTAGCAGACAAGTGGGATATTTGGATTGGCAAATGCTTTACGCTGTATGCCCTTGATAACGAACCCTCCCCATTTATCAGGGCTTGGGACTGGAACAAACCAATGCATTTCTAGTGCAACACTAATTCCTGGGCAGACTGAGGTGAGGTTTAAGAGCTACAAATACTCTCTAAAATCTGTACTCTCTAGTTACTGTCTTGAATTAGAGAACAAGAGTTAATTTAGATATTTAATTCCTCTCATTATATTAGTCTAAACTGATGAAGTTCAGTTAAGCAAGTAACCTGACTCAAACGCTAAACTTGTATGATAGATTTAGCTGTTAGGACAAGTAAGGATTTTAAAATGCATTATATATGTGTTCTCATTACAAATGATTTGTGAAAAAGGTTTTACTTTAAAAGCATAGCAAATGTGATATTGCTTGAACCATGGCTTCAAATGTTTAAAAAATGTGGCTGTATAGTAACACACAATACTCCTACACAGCTAATCATCAATTCCCTTCACCATCTGTGAAAAGTAAAACATCTGTCATTAAAAGTATCTACTTGTTGAGCAGGAGTTTCTCCAGGATCTCCAGTGCAGAAAGGGGATGAATGGCCTGGGCTGAGGCTTGCTTGCTGTAATGACTTATTAGGTGCAGTGTGAGGTCTCTGTGTCAACTGCAGAAGTCCCATCCCTGGATGGCCCAGAAGACAGTGAAGCTCATCTATAAGGTCCTGTTGTTCCTGGAGCTTGTCACTCTAAATAGAAAGTCAAATCAAAATTTAAGTAAATATATGCAGTAAATATATGCCTATTCTAATGGAAGCCAAATAGGCATTAAAATTCTAACCTGTTGTTTGTATTGTTCCATTGCATCTTCCAGTGCAGAAAGAAAGTCTGTATTTTCCTGCTCTAATCGCTGGATCTGTGCTTGAAGGTGGGAAATGTAGTTCTCCCTTTCCCTGTTCCATTCTTCTTTCATAACAGGCTCCTGGACAATAGAAACATGTTACCGAATTACAACAAGAAATGGTCTGAATATCTGATATGATTATGATAGAAACACCAAGTTATCTAGTATTCATCCAACCACTAGTCCTACAAAACAAACAATTAAAGTATCTTCTAGACACCTATTTCATATATTATTTTAGAAAAATGTAACTACATCTTATTAGACAAAGAATTTCAGTGAGTTGCATACATATTTGTATTTCAGTTAGATCAGCAATTGCGGTAATTAACATCCTGCAAGACTTATAAACAAAAACAAATCATCATTTTATTTAGTTCTTTTGTCTGGAACTAACCAAAACATGTGGTTGTTTAAAAAAAAGCAATAAAAGGTACATGCCATGGTGGCAAGATCATGCCATACTACAATTTTTAGATTGTCTAGTATGATTATTATTATTTAAATTATATAGACAATACTAGACAATTGTAGTATGGCATGATCTTAGCACCATGGCCTGTACATTTTATTTATTTATTTATTTTAACAACCACATTTTTTGGTAAGTTTTAGACAAAAGATCTAAATAAAGATAAACATATTCCCTAAAATATTGGAGATGATACAGCAATGAATTTAGGCTGTTTGGTGTGTGAATGTATGAATGATCACTGCATGTATAAAGCAGTATTGTTCGATGGCAGACCTGGCACTTTAGAAGCTCTCGTCCCTTTTTCAGTGCAGTGGTATCCTCAGTGGAACTGCTCTCAATACCACTGTCCAGTCCTGAGGCCGTACTCAAAACACTTCGCTCCTCTTCCACAGCGCAAAGCCACTCCTTCACACGCAACAGCTGGCTTGGGCTTAGTGTTCCCTCCCCCTGCAGCTCCATCAGCAGCCTGTAGGCTGAGTCTGTGCATGTTCTATAGTGGGTGCTCTCAGCCTGCAACTTGCACACATCTGGTTCAAGGGAACGCGCCTGGCGCTCTGGCTCTGAATGAGCAAGGATGCGGGTTTCAGAGCGATGCCGGTTCTCCAAGGCTCGCTTAAGAGCTTTGATCTGGAGTTCCAGGCTTTCCACACGATCAGGCTCCCCATGACAGTTCACCATGGCTCGGTTCCGGATGTTGCGGGCACGTTTGGCATAATTTAGGGTGTTAAGACTTTCGTCAAAGTCAGAGGATGAGGGACTGATACAGGCAATCATGAGTGTTTTGGCATTGCCTCCAAGTGAGTCCTTTAAGATTCTAAGCAAAGGGGAGAAATTCTATATTATATCAGTCTTTCAATCTTTCAAGGAACTAAAGTAAAAGTAATAATAAAATGTCACAAAGAAAAAATACACACTATGTTATACACTTCCTAGGGGTGGCTAATATAATATTGATAGCATAATATTACAATATAAAATTATAATACAGCAGGCATTTTGAATACAATTATGCCACAGATTGTTACGTGCTGTATAACTCAACTGTTAGTCAATGAACTAACACATTTTTTTTGTTTGTTTATATTTTGGTCTTGTATTTATTATGAAGGCTACTGGATTACATATGTAATATCATTTAATCTACACTACATGCACACTAACAAACGTAATTTCAACTGCCATCTTAATATTATAAATAATAAATCTTGTATAAAAGACATGTACAGCTCACACTGCATTACCAAAGGTTTGGGGACACCAAACAGTCACACCCATCTAAGATTCATACCTTGTGATTTTGGAGTCCCTGTAAGGAATATGACTGCCTTTCCTTTTTGGGTCCCCTAGTGCTCCAATCACATTTCCCAGAGCAAGAAGTCCACTGTTAATCTGAATGCTCTCCTTCAGTCGCTCCCCAGTGTTGCCAGTTTTAAGAATTCGCTCGGAGCCGGCCAGATCTACGAAGTGGAATTTAGAAGACAGGATCTGTGCATTCCTGCTGGCGGCCCGAGAGCCACCGCGCCTCTGCTCCATGTGCATAGTGAAAATGGTGTGAGAGCGGCTGGAGTGAGGGTTCATCTGTGTGGCTCCTGTGTGACGGGCCGTGTTTCCGGATTCTAAAAGACTTAAGACCTCGTCAAGCCCCTCCACCTCACATTCTTTCACTCCGCACAGAACTGTGGAGGGAGAAAATATTGAAAAACACTAAGCAACATGACACTAAAGTTTGTGTGTGTGTGTGTGTGTGTGTGTGTGTGTGTGTGTGTGTGTGTGTGTGTGTGTGTATGTATGTATGTATATATATATATATATATATATATATATATATATATATGGAGATTTAGTTTATCCACTGTTTGAGTTGTGGACATTTATTGGATGCAAATCTAAATATCCCCTGCAGATAAACTGATATTTGAATAGTTTGAATACATGGCAATGAAGAATATGACATTTTGCTTAGACATTTCAGATTCCACAGGAAACCGAGCTAACTTATGCTCCTCACCTATACTGCCCTTGTCATCCTCCCGGATATGAATGTCCTTACTCGCTGTCTCCACCTCCAAAAGGTCTCTGAAGATTTCCTTGTAAACCTCCAGGTAGGACACTCTGACAGAGAAGTCGCTGAGGTCATTTTCATCCAGGAGCTTGAAAATTTCAGCCACAGCTCTGGGAATGATTCCTTGCTCGTCATCAGTAACGGACGCTGCGGCCAAAAAAACAGCAGTGGGTTCAAAATCGCTTTCGACAGCCAAATGCCAAAAAGCAAGATCTCAGATGGCAAGAGGGGCTGTGCTTTCGAGCAGTGACAGCTTGGCCGGGGGAAGTGTTGTTGGCTTTCCAAACGTGTGTGAACTCGGGAGAAGATTTTAACAAGAAGCAAGCAACCATCTTCAAATCCTGAAAATCACTGGCCTTGATAGAACACAAAAACTCTATAGCTGTCATGAGAAACACTTTTTAAGATTAGCACAAAAAAATTTAAATACATTATAATTCATCAATGTCAAACAAATTTATATTCTAAGTAATTATATGATAGTGAAAATGTGAACACAGATGTGCTATTTTATCATGTACCAAACATATAGGTTGGGGGTTGAATATTTGTTGTCTGTAGCATGTCTGTTACTGTACAGTGTGCAAGTCTAATTGAACCTCATTTAGGCTGTGAAAGTAACACCTATAAGCCCAATACTATCCAAAACATTCTAAGCCAGTTTGAATTATGTGCTGTGCATCATTAACCAAAATATCCTGCCAACAACAATCTATAATTGAGCTCTTGGACTCATAGAACATGTACAAACATGCTAAGTGTGACTAAAAGTAGACAGACTGTCCTGTGCTTAGAATAATCCTCTCTATAAGAATTCCTACTCAATAGTGATCCTTTTAGCCTAATGGATGACAGACAGTAATAGCTATAAAATAATTATAATCAACAACGGAATGATGCAAAGCCTCATGTTTCCATGACCAAAATGTCTTAGTTGTCTTAATGCACAGCATCCGCGAATACTTCAACAAAATTTGTTATCCAAGTTCAGCTACGTTGTGAAAATCACTCAGAACAGGTAAAGTTGTTTTTTTACTAGCTTATTTTTCCACTCTTGAAGTTAATAAGTAGCTCATCATGTTAGTCAGAAAGCACAAAAACATTCATTAAAAAAAAAAAAGAAAATCAGAAAACATGCAAAGTCTGAAAACCAAAAGGAACCGCTTTACATCTGACTTACAATGTACTGACACTAGGGACTCACAGAAATTATAAAAATCTACAATTTGAGTACTGTTCTAGGCAAGCTGTTAGGGGAAAAAAAAATCAACATATCAAGAGAACAACAGCACTGCTGTACAAGATGACAAACAATCCACAATCAGGTGATTTGTAATATTCTGTATCTGCTAAATGCACTGCATTTTGTCTTTCTGAGACAGTGGGGCAAACTGCAGACTTACTGCAAAAACAATTAAAAAAATTACTTACATATATTTGCCTCCCCAATTGTGTAGGTTTTGCCTGAGCCTGTCTGACCATAAGCAAAGACAGTGGCGTTAAAACCCTGGAAAAATGCCTCAATGAGGGGCTGTACGCAGACAGCATATAAATCATCCTGGACATCGCTTTCCTCGAAAACAAAGTCAAAGTGGAAGTGGCGATCGTGGCCCAGAGTAACCCTTTTTTCTTCAGGCAGAGCAGTGATGCAGCTCTCATGGTTGTGCAGGATTTCTTTAGGTAGCAGTGGGCGTACTCTCACTGCCACCTGCACTGCTGTGTCCTCGGCTTTGCCTTGCTGGTGAGCCACTTTGGGAGACATGACCTCTGTAGATCTCCAGCACAACAGTGCTCAGAATCCTGCATCCATTTTACCTTTTCTGCAGATCACTGAAAGAAATATACACACAAAGTAAAATATTTCTATTAAAAATAGACTATTATTTTCACTATGCACCCTAGAACAATTACAACAATCACTGAGATCATATGGAATACTTATAGCCGTATAAGTAGCCGTAGCCGAATAGCCGTAGGCAATTTAGGCATTGGATTCTATTAGAATAACCTTTTTTGTCACATATAGATTACAGCACAGTGAAATTCTTTCTTCAAAAATCTCAGCTTGTTGTTGGTAGCAGGGATCAGATGACAGGGTCAGTCATGATACGGGGTTCGAATCCCAATCTTCCAATCAGCAGCCCAGCGCCTTAGACAACTGAGCTACACCCTCCCCTACTGTATAGTGAACTCGACTGTTTCTCGTTGTAGTATGATATTCACTAAACCAAGAGTGTTAAAATAAACTGTTTATTTCTATAGATTACATCAGAAACCATGGTAACGTTAAAAAATGTTTTTTAACAAAAAAATAAAAATTTCAATAATGTTTGGTATAATCCAACATTTACAATTTCCCCACAGTACTCAATGAATTTTGATTACAATGCAAAGTTCTGTTCTCTGTCATAAAGGTGCTTTTAATTGTCACATGTGCATTACAGCAGAGTGAAATCCTTCTTTGCATATCCCAGTGATGTTATGAAGATGGGGCATCCCTGGCACACAGAGAGTTACATGTGGCAGCTCAGTCTAAATTCATTACAAATGATAAAATATATATATATATATATATATATATATATAGATATATATATATATATATATATATATATATATATATATATATATATATATATATATATATATATATACACACACACACACACATACATACATGCACATAAATTTGTAATCAATCTAAATGGAATTTAATCATGTGGATATGAAACCTCTGTCATTTTATATGGCATATATTAAAATGCAATTCTATTACAATTACTTTTTTATTACTACAATAATTATGTATTACATATATTGTTAAAAGGACATTTTATATCAATACCTGATTCGTTGTTTTATTATCATTACCTTGTAACAGATGCTGTTGCTAAGTTATCTAGCACACTCTTTTCTGCTGAATTTATTATATTCATTACATAAGTATTGTACGTTATACTTTGCTACATTTTAAAACACTGCTTTTGAAGGTAGTACTAAGGCAGGACAAAGAGAAAGTGTTTTTTTTTTCAATTATCAACAAGTAACTGGAAAATAAAAAAACACAAATTTGTTGCCATTTTATAGACTTTAAATAAACTTTGTTAGCTTTGATGCTACAAACGATAGCAAAGGGAAAAGCACCCGTTAGCCAGCTACAAGTTACAGAGAACCAACAAAAGGTAAGCAGCATTTTTAACAAAAAAATATTTTATCTAAAATAGAAACCGGTTAAAAGAAACAGCACCCTGTTTACCCATTAAAGCGCAAATTGTGCGGAAAAACTTGTTTGTGAAAGTCTATAATAAATTTTCAAACTCACAGTTTCCGACTCCATGTTTTTTCCCCCCAAAGGTACAAACGCGTTTTCTCTCCACCCGTATTCTAAACATCCCACCTCCTGGGCTCTGATTGGCTCATATCCCTAGTTCCTATCTGCTATTAGTGGACTTCATAGGAATGAGGATTGTTAGCCAATCCTATACCATGACACAGGATTCCGTGTTAAATACGAGTGGGAGAAACGCCAAACGTCCTGCCGTGTTTGACCCAGTGAAGAGATGATTCTTCCTTTGTGGATGTCTTTGTTCATCAACATTTTCAGGGTTATTGTTACTGCGACCAGTGTAAAGCTATGAGCATGAGTACACTGAATGATATTAAATTTCAATTCCATATGGGAATCAGAAATGCACTGATGAAGCTTTTTGGATTACATGACATTCCCAAAGGCGCTTTTTATCCTTTGTATCCCGATTTCTAAATTCTTTCAGTTGTAATGAATTATGGTAATTATATAGTTGTTAAGTGTACAAATAACGTTCTAACAATGTTACAGTTATCAGGTGCAGGCTGTGCATTTCACACACATGCCTTTATTAGTGCCCAAATTCCTACACTATTATGACACCATGGCTATAGAAACCATCAAAATTACACAGAACAACAGAGCACTAAATCACAAACAGGTACCTTGTACAGTACAGAACGAATGGTGTTACTTAAGCACAATTCAACAAGTCATTGCAGGCACAGCAGAAGCATCACCATATGAATACAATAATATGCTTACAGTGACTTTTATAACCATGCCTTGACCTCTTTACAGTTACAAGTATACACTACAATATCAATTATAATAGTCTTTATTTGTCACATATACATTAGCATAGTTGTTTCTTCACATATCCCAGCTTGTTTGGAAGCTCTGGTCAGAGTACAGGGTCAGGCACAATACAGCGCCCCTGGAGCACAGAGGGTTAACGGCCTTGTTCTAGGACCTAAGAGTGGCAGCTTGGCGATACTGGGACTCGAACTCCCGACCTTCTTATTATCAAGTACACTAAGTATGCATATATGTGAAATATATGGCAGGATACACTTTATGTAAGGCATATACAGATACAAATAAAATATAAGGGTAGATCTATGTAAGGCAAATGAGTTTATGAGCTTGAAGTTGCAATTATAACTTTACATTTCAAATTTCATTACATTTCAATTATAACCTATCTATTTATATCCATATAAATAGATTGTTATAAATAGATGATAAATAGATGTTTATATTCTAGTAAACATTTTATATCTACATTTGTGACTTCATAGTCCTAAGCTTTATGGAATCAATTTCGAGTTGTTGGAGACCTGTTTTAACAAGCAGCAAAAGTAGACAGATTCAAATAGTGGTCTTATATGTAGACGGACTTTTTGACAGTAATAATAACTGGAAACGCGGAGTTATGCATGCTTTTCATTTCTTGTCTTGGATTATTCGAGGTCAAACTCCTTTCAATTTGATGAGAACACCATTATGTAGGATAACCCACACATCACTACAATATTTTGTAATCATATAACAGTATGTACTGCTTGCATAGAGTTCAATTGGACATTATGCACTGTATACCCTTTCTGAGTGTAATTAATATCGCATTTATATACGCCACTGTATCATCATTAAAACATTAGCTTCTGAAAATTCAAAGGCCCTGTTTTGGACGTTTAGGTAATAAGCTAATGTTTGACCATTTTCAATACAACATTATAGCATGTTATATGTATTACTTTGTAATTTAGAAAATGCCAAATACTATTTTTATTAGATACATATTGTTGCTTTGCCATTAACCAGTTAAGCTTTTTATACAGGTAGGCTCCAGTTGTTCCAATTATATACTTGAATGAACATTTGAATAGTATTGTACAATAAAACATTTAATACTTTGTGCAGAACATTTATTTAAAAAGCTCAACAGTCATTGTTTTTAAAAGTGCTTTTAAAATAAATGTGACTGATTGAGTAACTAAATCTGCCACAGTTCTCCACTTTTCAATGCTGAACCTTTAAAAATGTAAAAAAAAATGTATGACTGTTATTTGTTTAACAAAAAAAGTGCATACTAATGTTACCTGTTTCGCAAATCCACAAAAAAATCATATCGAGTGATTCAAAAGAATAAACAATTACTTATTAACTGCATGTATTATTCCACATTCTCATTAGGTATCTTTTATACTAATGGCGTGTTTTTTGTTCAAAATATTAATTCATATTCAATATTATGTTGTATTGAAATGCTAGGTGGTGAGAGTACAGGGACTAACAGTGGCAATTTCTGCAGAATATATTAGTGGAACCACAACTTAGAACTGGAACAATGCAGAAAGTCAAAATGTATTTTGAGTACACACACAGAGGCCCAAGAAACAGGCTTGTGCCATGAGGAATGTTAAAGTAAGGAAATACAATGTATTTGAAACTGAGACACTGAGACATTTTGAACGGTGAGTTTGGCAGTAGAAATAGACAAAAGAAATGTGCAACCCTGGATGCCACTATGGAAATGTCAAGTCAATAAAATGCAATATAACTTTTTTTTCACAAGTATAATCATTGATGCAGTTGATGGTTTAGAAACACATTAATCTTTTTTTAAAATTAAATCTTACTGAAAAGACAAGGCCGGTGTGAAGAAAGGAGTCAAATTGTGAAATGAATATGAATATTGAAGAAATATCGCATTGGTTCCACTTCTGCAAAAAGGATTATGTGCTTGTTGCTAAATCTACTTTGCCAACTCACTTTATATTTCTTGAGGAATGTATTGTTAGTAAAATAATAATAATTCATTAACAAAGGAAAGACTACGGCAACCTTAGGCATCAGTATTTGTAAAGCAAGGCCTGTGACTGAGCATATACCCCTTGTTTGACCCAAAATCATGCTAAATGTTAAACAAGAGTATAATTTGAGAGAAAAGGGGAGAAGCAAACACAATTTTTTTACATCTCTGTAACTTGCTCCATTAATTATCAAGGTATAATTCAGGAATTTTCCTCATTATAACATTGCAAACATTTCTTTAACCTTGAACATCTTTGTGTGTTGGTTTCTCAGCTATGGCGTACGTCGACATGTTGTGTTTTGAAAGTCGCTCACATAACCATTATTTAAACTGACATCAAGTGCAAAAGTAAATGATTCTTGAAAATTCCCAAGGACACACTTGTCTTTCTTTGTTCACCACACCAATCAGAATGGTAGCCATGACTACACATGGAGTGATTGTATTATGTATTATAACCTCTTTCATTTTTTTTCTCATGATAATTGCTTCATTGATATATATATATATATATATATATATATATAATAAAAAAATTTTGTTTATAAAATTATGTTACCATTAAATAGTAATCTAAAGGCTGACGAATGCAGACTGATATTGCATTGTATTAAGGAATCCTATCACGCATTGTTACAGCTATGAGAGACACATTTATGTTTTAATGTCTAGAAGACTGAATAATAATAGAAGCTGACAAAGGAAATAATACGATCCATTCTACTGTGTGTGAAATTATTTTGATTTATAATCACTTTGTTTGTTTGGTCAAGAATGAGACAGAAACCTCAGGGAATTGTATTTATTTGACACATTGAGGGGGAAAAACATTTTCAGCTTGCACATAAAAGAATTTTGTGGGGGAAAAAAGGAGGGAAAAAATGATTACCTATAATGAGAGGAAAGAAGTCAAGGGTTTCTCTGTCTCTTAGCCTGCTAAGAAGAATATTTAAAAAAAATGATGATACTCAAACATAATGCTAGGAATGCTTATTATTATATCAGATGTTACTACTCCTGGTTTATGAAACGTGGGAATGTGTCCTGCTCACTGAGGTAGACTATGACTTGTTGTTGCCACTGATATACTTTCAACAACAAAATCACTAGTCTTCCACAATATCCAGAACTAAATTGGAATCGGTAATTTGATTGCGTTTATCGCATGCATCACCACGTATTGTACACATTTACTGTAAACAAGAATATCAAGTGACAAGCTCTCTCAAGGAAAAGAATACAAGATTGACACTGTGTGGAAAGTACAGGTTCTGTCCTTCTCTTATTGATGGGAGTGAAAATATGCAATCGTTTTAGCACACTTGTATACAGCAGTTCGCATCTCCTCTTTCATCTGCGGTGGTCCTGTGAGGTTACACAGTAAACATTTATAAACATTACAAACAGGCATTTCATGTTTCATCAAGAAAGGATATGACCTCCTTGACTGGGTGGAGACTTAAAGGATTAAAGGTTAAGAATAAAAAGAGGACATATCATTTTGTCCCAAATAAGGAGACAATACAATGTATAAAAAGTAATTAGATAAAAAAATTATAGAGGTACATAATTAAATGACTAAATGACTAAGATATATATATATATATATATATATATATATATATATATATATATATATATATATATATATATATATATATATATATATATATATTCATCATTCTGAAAAACTTGACTGCCTACATTTTATTAGTATGCCTTCATATACATCGGGAATTGCACACAGATTTGTTTTCAGGTGAAATCCAGTCACATGAACCTGGAAATGTTTCAACCCAGAGCTGAAAGACCTTTAAACGAGCGATCTGAGAGAGCCTTCTGTAATATAAGGTGACTTACGCAGCCCTGAAAAAATATCGCCAGTTAATAATGTCATGCTACTGAGCCACATGCCCTTTCTGCAAACCATGCAGTCCAGTCTCACATGTGCCTTTGTGTCAAAGTTCCGTCTTTGTCTCTTGTCTGCTCTACTTTTTCAGACCACTGGCTTGTTTTGCAGAAGGTAATTAATGTGGAATAACATGCATTTATTGTTTTGCACCAAGTCTTTATGAATTCAGCAAGTGTGTAATTATGTCTGCGGCTTGGGAAAAAAACAACAATATCATAAGCACACAGAATAATTGTAATCAGGAGGATGGATGTCTCTCTCTTTGCATACCTGTTTTTTTTTCTCTTGGATGCTTGTGGCCTTCCGGGCATGTGTTCATCCACAGCTATTTATCTGTTTGAATATCATTTGCATGAACAGCTCTGCAGAAAGAAGAAAAAAAGTACTATGTGAGAAAAATACACAAGTGAGAACTTGTAAAAATCAGGGAAGGGGTTAAAGTCTAGCGAATTAAAAACACCTTGTCAAAGAAAGGCAGCTTTGAAATTTACTTCACCTCACATCCTGGTATATGCCTTGTTGATTTAAGCTATAGTTCTCTTGAGACTATACAGCCAATGTCCTGGAGGGACAATAATGGCTACCATGCTGAACAGTACTGCATTATTAAAAGCTGAGAAATTATATCCCTAGATGCGATGAAAGCCTTACAGTCTGCTCGACTGCTGATGTGGCTCAGCAAGAAGAGACGGCCAAGCACAGCAGCGCGTTCCGTCCCTCCACCATTTGAATGGAAACTAATGACCACGATAAGTGCCCATGCAATTTGGCAGACGTATGACTTATAAAGCACAGCCAATCTTTCTTATGACCACTTCGGGTAAGAGGGGAAGTACAATGCAAGCTACAAAGAACAGTTCTGAAAGCATAAAAAAAAAAACAAAAGCTAAAATTGAAATAAATTATTTTAAGAAAACCAACTAGGCCACATGGGACTTGACTGAAATGAAATGTCAAGATGAGTGGCAATGTCAGTGTGCTTTAATCACATTCTCTACTCCAAAAAATAAAAAAAATCAACAGAGATTTATTTATTTATTTTCCTATTCAAGTTTTCATATGCATTCACTAAACATGGATTAGACACTTAGTAAAGTCGGTATTCAGATATTTGTATTGATGCAGGAATTATCATATATATTATATATAATATATATATATATATATATATATATATATATATATATAATTATAAATAACAGCATGGATTATATCAACAGCATATATGTGCTTATGAAACAAGAATATGAAACCTGAAATCTCACAGATCATAAATTTCATATACAGTGTCAATACATTGATGGATATTATGTTAAAAAAAAAATTATGGTAAAAATATTTTTATGATGCAGTTTACTTTAACTGTTTACTTTGTGCAAATATGGCATAATATAGCATTTCTGCATATGATAAATGGAAATGCTACTGGAATAATAATACAATGCAAGAAAAAAAATATGTAGAAAAGACACATGTCTTAGATTGATGTGTATATATATATATATATATATATATATATATATATATATGTATAAAATGTATATTTTGCAAAATAAAGAATAACGTTACAGCGTATACTTTGAAAAATTGTGCCTTTAAGGCAGAACACTTTACTCCCCCATATGCCATTAGATTATGCTGACATATCAAACAAGCTTGCTATCCACAGAAAGTGACACATATATTTTACATATCTTTTATATTCAATGCCTCTTTCATTATTTTTTTATTCTTGTTTCTGTTGTGCAGAAGGATTAATGAAAATAAGAAAATAAGCAAAGGCACCTCACTCAATCTTTTTCTTGATCTGTATGTGTGTCTCTCTCTACATCTCTCTCTCTCTCTCGCTCTCTGTCTCTATGAATGCTTCCCCTCACACACAGGAGGTAGATTAGGTTTAGAAGAAACCAATCAGCCTAGACAACCTGCATCATCCCTTCCCTCTGTGTCTGTGTACGGGCAGAAAGAGAAAGATGCAGCACCATGCCGGCACCATCAGATGCACCAAGCAGGCTCCATATTAACCCTAATGAAAGATGACAATAAAAATAACGGTGGCATTACTTATCAGTTGATTTGGTGCCATGGTATCACTGGATAGAGGGTTGATTTGGTGCCTGGATGGTGCATATGTGTTCAGTTCTGAACATGCTCAAATGGTTGCGCTATCTACAAACATAATCATAGTGAAAAAAATGATGAGTAAACGTTCTGTCCATTAATTTCACATTGAGCTGCTGCTGAAAACTGGATTATTTGGACAACCATGGCAATTTGTAGTGAAAATCAATAGTCATTTGAAAAGAGTGAGAGAGAGAGAGAGAGAGAGAGAGAGAGAGAGAGAGAGAGAGAGAGAAAAAACATACATTTTAATTAAAGAATGCTTTGGAGTTGCATTATTGATTTACTTGAAATGCAACTTACATGTGAGGTGTACATCCAAAGAAAGAAGAGATTGCTTAGCTTCTGTTAAAAGATTATTAACCACTGCAAAGGAAATTAGTAATGGCTGAACGCCAGGAAGTCTGTGTCATATTAGATAGTTTTAGCATGTGCTGAATAATCTTTAAGCAACCTGAGAAACAGCATTTTCTTCCTTACTATTTTGAGTCATATCGAGTGAGGGACCTTGACTCAAAGTGAGGTAAGAAGAAAAACGGCCCACTACACAATGACACCATATTTATAGGGACATGGTTTGTGGACATGGTGCCACACCCCCATGTTATGTTCCCAATCATATTGGTGGTGACATTTCCTCATCTTTTCCTGACTCATTACAGATCGTATATATACGTTACACATCACTTTATGTATCACATTATACATTCTTTTATTACAAATTTTCTGAGGGAAAATTTGCTGAGGAAACATTTTTAACAATGGTTTCATATTCATACTGGTATGTTGTAAACCTTGCATTTTAAAGTATTTCCTTGACTTGTTAAAGAGCCTTAGTGTTTCCTCCTCATAACCTGATAACACCACATCAAAAACTGTCTGTGCCCCCTGCCACCTCTAGGGACCACAAGCTCTGCCGGTCTAGTGCTCCACCACAGACTGTAATCGTGCATTAAATGTGCCCTTAAATAGAGTCCCTCTGCACACATTCTATCGTGTTTTGATCTCAGTTTTTCCCCCAGTGTCCTGGTGCTTCAAAAGAACCAGTCGTCTCCTTTCAAAAGCCCAAATGCCTCTTTAAAGATGGCTGCAAAACTGTAGCATGTCCATGTCGAAAGTCATCCATCTACACAGGCTATGTTTATTGTGCAGTTTGGCAACAGGCTGAATCTGTAAGTGGCTGTGTGCCTGTGTGTCATGCACTTATAATTACAGTATACTAGGAAATGACCGAAATAAACATATAGCAAGGGTGGTAGCTTCAATTCACTGTACACCAGAGACAGCAATAAATAAACCTATATGAATCATAAGCGAGTGCCTTTAAAATCGAATGTGCTCAATGCATTCACAGTTAAAGCCAAAGAGAGAGAGGTTTGAAACTGTATTTCAGTGGCGTAAATTTAGATTAAACAGCAGAATTAACAAATTACAATCTGGTAATTGAATGCAATTTGTTAATGTAACCTTTTGAGTTAAAGGTTAGCACACACACATTCAGCAAGAGTTGTTTTTTTTTGCTTATTTACTGTCAATTTGTCACCATTTTAATCAGCTGAATCTGCTCCCCACCCTGACCTTTCACAACATGCTGGGTATTTATGTGCTCTGCAGTTACATGCTTTGCGATACAGAAACATTTCTTTCTTGTAGGATATGATGAAAAAATAGTGCATTCTATCATTTATTAATTAGATATTCACTCAGAGGTTAATTCGTTTAAAGGACATATTTTTTTTTTACATATTTAAATTAGAAGCTTTACAGTATACTGTGTATGCACAGATGAACTAAAAACCATATTTCCATATAAATCAAGAAACAAGAAACAAAGTAAGCCTTATAAGTATTAATAGATTTGTGAGTACATCAGTGAGTAGACTGAATGTGTTTTGGTTTCGGGAGCTGTCCGCCTCCGGGTGCTGAAACACCCCTATACTGAAGATCTTCCATAAAGGTCTGCAATTCTGACCCCCGAGTAACCCTAATCTCAACAGAATAACCAGTAATGATGATCAAATACAACGGTTTGACTAAATTAATTTTGGTGGAAGAACGGAAATGTCCCTGTACAACAATACACGCTTGATAGACTGTTTAATACATCATTCGCTCCATTACTGTTTAATATTCACTCAAACCAAAACCAAAAGCATTAGATGAACTCCTTTTTTTAAGGGAGATTAGAGGATATAGAGGAGTTGTGAGCTAAAGAACATAGTAGAAAAAAAGATTCTATTAAGTATATACAGACAAATCAGATCAATTATATTAAAATAGGTGCATGTCTATGTGCAGGTTAAAATAAAAAGATAAAAAAATAAAAACAAACAACACTAACAACAACAAAATACTTGTCATAATAAAGTATATATATATATATATATATATATATATATATATATATATATATATATATATATATATATAGATATATATATTATACATACACACACACACACACACACACACACACACACAAATATACTTAGCCTCTATATAAATATTCATGTCAACAAGTATTTATCATATAGCTAGTAATTAAATATTAAATATGATGATGATAATAATAAAAATAATGCTAATAATACTACTAACAATAAAGCAAACATTTAAAGTAAGAAAAAAGATTTCCGACTGAAAACGTGCTTGAAATATGAAAATCTACCTGTTGCATCGAAGCCACTGAAACTGCGCGCGCGCTCGAAAACACACACACACACACACACACACACACACACACACACACACACACACACACACGCGCACGCGCGAGGGTGCGAGCGCAGAGCCACACCAGGACCCGTCAGCAAACCCGTCATGAAGGAAGAAAGAAGGTGGGATACACACGTCTGATCGAGGTCCCCCCTTTTTTCCGCCTTTCCCGGTGTTCACACGTCACACGACAAAGGCTGCTTTTTTTCTCTTTCTCTCTCCGAATTATCGACCATCTTTAATCGCATTGATAATCTCGCTTGCGTTTGCACAAGCCCGCTCCTCCGGCACCATGTGAGACGAAAAAGCTCCGGCTTTCACGGCAGCGCCGCTTCTTAAAGGCCCGGCAATTTCACCCCGCGTGACGTCATCTCGACGCAAGCGCCATTAAAATAAACAAATAAATGAAATAAAAACCTCCGCGCACCTTCATAATGAGGGACCCTGCGGGTTGGAGGTGCTCGAAGGGTCAGTGAGAAGAGTGATTTAAAGATAAGAAACAGAGAAAAAAAATGGTTTGGACATGAGATTCAACTTGGTCACAATAATAATAATAAAAAAGGAATAATTGTTAAAATCATTATTGTATACATATGTATATATTTTTCCAACCCAAAAGCAATTAAAATTTCCACAATTAAAATTTTTATATTAACATCTTCTTTCATGCACCCAAGGACTGCTGCTGTAATCATAAAGACATGAACATAAAACGAGAAAATCGCTTCGCTATTTAATGCCCTTTGTTACTGTTACTCTGTTGAATCTCTGCGTTGACCTTTTTTTCCTTATGTTATGTTTGTGAGTGTGTTTTGGTGTCACTCTCGCTCATTTACTGGTCATTAGATGTATACAAAGCTTCTTTTAGACAATGCCTCTTTTCAATTAAACTAAAATCCTTTCAATCCAACCCAGCTATAATTCATCCATACAGTGCTTTTACACGTGGACACTCAACAAAGCAGCGTCACAGAAATCCAGATATAGATTTAACGTATAGATTCATCCTCAAAGTGCAAGCCAGGCAGCACGGGCAAAGAAACACTCCCTCGAGACAAACCAGACTCAAGAGTCCATCCTCTCCAGAAGGCACCAGCTAGTGTGAATATGAGTCATTGCTTTTCCAGAACTGTATACTATAGATTCAAGCAGTGCTAAATGTGTCAAAAAAGAAAACCATTTGGAAATCTAGTCTTCAAACACACAGGTTTGGGGTTGTGGTACGGAGAGTACTCGCATCTCTTCTTATTATTCATTTATTAAAAGAAAAATAAAGGAGACACACATCATCCATCTTTCATGGTTTCTTCTTGCAGCTTCTTAACAAGCCTAGCGCCTTAGATGTCTCAGTCTGTTTTTAAGGGACAAAAGGTTCTACATTCAAATACACAATATCATTTGTGATATCAGATATTTCCAATTTGAATTCCATTGTAGAAATATATTATAGGAAAAATATTTTGCTCGAAGGTCACTTGCAGACACTATATTATTATAGACGAACGGCTAAGATTCACAGAGATACTAAGCAGCTTTTGCTCAAGGGCCCTACAGTGACTCGTTCAAATCTCCCAATTACTACAATGAAACTTACACTGTAGGTCCAAAAAAAAAAAAACATACTGTTAAACTTGTTGACCAGACAGCAAAGTATCAGTAAAAGCACTGTATATTTACAGCTAAATAACCATTTAAAACAATTATAACATATTTACAGACAATTAAATGCACTGTGAAATACTGCATGTTATAATAAGGTACTGTCAAAATAAATGTGTAAATTATAATATGTGATCTAGTACATTTGGCTGATGGCTTTATTTAAAGAGGCAGGATAGAATTGAGCAGTCGGAGGTTCACTGGGTTGCTGGCGGACCTGACCGCGGCAGCTCAGCAGCTGGGATTTGAGCTCACGACTTTCTTACCTAAAGCTCAAACCCTTAATCACTGAGCCACCACTTCTCTTTAACCAGCTTACACTGATACAGCCACTTCTCCAACTGAATTGACATGCACTTAATAAGCAGTTTCTATTTATGTCAACAAGTTTTAACTGATATATAAATCAAAATGGGTTCATGTGTGTCTAAAAAGCTCACTAAAATAAAAGGCACAAACCCCACTCATTTTAAGATGTGGACATTGATAAGGCTTACGTATTCATTTTTATTTTTAAATATACTATTGACCATGTACTGTTTAGTTATCCATTCAGTCCTGGTGCAGTATTTTGCTGCAAGACATTGCAGCAATTTATTCTTTTTGATTTTGTATTGCGATGTAAAAACTGATTTGATGATTTGCCATATAATTTGGGAAATCACATGTAATGATGGCTAATAACAAACACTAAATGCAGCACTGAATAGTAAATTTCTGGAGAGGTATACATTCTTAGAAGTAGAAATGGTTCACAGTTGCGTTCAACACGTGTCTGGTTTTGGCGGTACATTTCTCTAGTGGCTAACACAAAAGAGCTACAGAAAGCATCGCCTGGATAATTATTATAATGTGCATTTGATTTCGTCGAAGCTGTCCTCATGGGTGCATGGTATGATGCAAATTGCCACCATAAGGAAACGTTATTTGCAGTGTGAAAGGCTTTTTTTTTTTTTTTGCTAAGTTTAGTCACGGACTGGGGCTGAGCTATTTAATGCCCTTTGTTACTGAAGGAGGCTGACACACAGTTGGGGGCAAATCGTTGCCCTCTTGTGGACCCAAAATACATTACATTTATGTACCGTGTGTAGATTTCACGTCGGCCCTAACCTCTTCGGCCTTACACAATTCACACTCTCATAACACACATACACCCCTCTAACCCACATGTACATATGCATACACACACACACACACACACACACGCACGAACACTCCCTGGCTAAAACCCCCATTTACATTGAGTCACTAACTACATTACACACAGCTAGCACACACAATCACCTGCTTGCTGTGGGCGTCTGCCGCCCCTCGACCATCCACCCCCACCACACTTCCTGTCCCCCCCTGCCCCCTGCCGCCCCCCCCCCATCCCTCTCCATTGGCAGTGTGTGGTAACCATGACGACGAGTATCAGGGAGCCATAAGTACAGAGAAATGTTTTGTCTGAGGCTGTCAGGATATCCCATGTAAGCAAACAGGGATGTGAGGGGTGGCCTAAAAAAAGCAATAAAAAAAGGAAAAGAAATAAATACATAGCAAACATTTACAAGGTTAACGTTGCCACAGGTACGAATAACGGAGACAACGGAAGATGAGACGTGTTAAACGTTCATATTTAGGGAGGAAATTACAACTGCTGTCAATTTGAAGCCGTGCGGCGCAGACCAAGTGAAGCGACAATTAAGGCAGAATAGTCATGTTCCTAAGCAACAGAGGCCTGTCACGATGACGGCTAATCATCCAAGCAATCCCTTGTTGGACTTTTTAGTCAAACCAAATGCCTCTGTAGAGAGGCTTGTTTGTTTCCCTGCATGTCTTTCATATCGGGATTCTCTGCCTCTAAGGTGACGCCTGTTGCATATTTTTTATTGTCCCTCCCCCCACGTGTTTTGTGGGTAAAATTCGGGCTCCGCGATGATTCATAATGCAGAGTGGCTCTAAACAATGAACCCGAAAAGATGTCAGATGTCAGAAGTGATCATAAGCTCTCACGGCTATTTATATCCAGTGACAAAACATAATAGTCATGTTTACCTTTTATGGTCATCGGTGTGATGGAGCTAGAATAATGCTCTCTTTTTGCCGGTTGTGCTGGAATTCTCTTTGCAATACGTGTGTACGGTGCAATACGTTCTATCAATTGCCTACGTTGGCGCTGTAGTCCGCCTTGGAGAACCTGCAGCCAACGAATACCATATTGTCATTCGAAATATAAAATAATTAACAAATATGACCACATGTGTTTTGGAACATCATGTAGGGTAAAAACAAAACGTCCCTCAATGACTACCTCACTGACCTGTTTGATTATTACAAATATTATGAATGTAAAAATTGAAATAAAAACTGATAAAATATTGTGTACATCTATATAGAAAACTGCATCCTGTATCAAACCCTGAAACTGATTCATAGCGAACTAAGAGTATGCGGGTCTTTTTTTTCTTTCTATGAAGTGCCCAGTAATGCCAGGCTAAGGGCATGACCAATTAGCCGTGTATGCTCCTGGGTTTAATAACGCTATTGTATATCTTCCGAACATCTTATACTGTATCTCAAAAGCCTTGGGCACGCTGGCCAATGCAGAGCCGAGTCCTTCCAGTTTCTCTTGGTTTAGAACAAAGGTGCTATTGAAGTCAGCAGGGCAGTTAAGAGCACCCAAATGGAGCTCAAGTGGGCTCTGGCCTTCTTGACTGAATAGCCAATGAGCATTCAAATCTCTCCATTCATTTTCTGCCTCGGTTTATCTGTCTCTGCCCCCATTACATTTTAAAAACGTACCCTTTGCTGGCAGCTGCTAAAAGCTTGGGCGTGGAGTAGGAGGAATATTAGGCAAAAACAAAACAAGAAAAAAATAAATAAAAGCGAAGCTCTTGTCTTTAGGGTCCTCCTGCTTGAGACAGGTATAGGCAGATTTCAAAAGGGCAGAACATTAAGGACCGAAGCGGATGCTGCTAAAAAAAAAAAAAAAACCCAACAAGCAGAAAACATTCTCCGAATCCACTTAGCACAACTCCTAGTCTTCTCGCACATTTTTGTAAAACTACAGCTCCCCGTCCATGTTCCAAGCCTGCTATTACAGTAAATTACAACTAAGTCTAGATTCTTCGAACAGGGATAATTGGAAGGCCATTATCCAGCACTCATGGCCAAACACAGAGCTTTCTTTCCTGCTTTTAATGTGTTAGTTCTCTGCTCTTTACCTTTATTTTTTGGATTTAAAGGAAAAAAAAACATTCTTGCTGTGGAAAAAAAAACAAAGCAAAACAACAACAACAACAACCGGAAAAAAAAATACAATGTGCAGAAAGACTGCAGGAACAGCTCCAGCCACCCCACAGCCACCTCTCCATCACTGCTTGTTAGCTTCATTTAGGCTTTTCCAGAACATGCAGCATGTCTCATGAGAGAAACACCAATCATTCAGACCCCAACCCCAAATGAACCAGATGATACGGTTGTGACATTAATAACAAAATGTCATAATGCAGGGAAACAAGACCTCAAAGAATGACTTGCGATCTGAAATTTTTATTCGGGGGCTGAAAAAATATGTGCCGTCCATATGATGACCTTCTTTAAATAAGCAGATGCAATTAAACGGAAAATGCTCGTAATGGTTGCAAAATCCATATTCAACACTGCAGGGTGTACTTAGCCCTATGAATATGTTTGATTATAATAGTGCAAATGGATTCCTGAACAGCTCTCGTTATATCTCCAAGGAATTACCGAGGTCCGAGGTCAAAAACATGTTTCGATGTCCTTACCCGAGTCAGAGCATGAGTGTTATTTACAGCAATTATTTAGAACCTTGACTTTTCCAGCAAGCAATGCGACAGGCACGATCCTAGAGTCCGGGCCCCGTGAACCTGCGATGAAATGTCACACTGCATGTTTCCAGAATGAAAAAGGCGGCAAGATGTGGACCGATTACAAGTCCGATGTGGAGATGCGGACTGATCTTTTGTTGTGGGGAAAACAATCTGGCAATGTTTGCATGAAAACTGGACATCTGGGATAAATCGCCTCTTGGTCCCATTGATTTTACCATTCCCCTAAATACATAAAGAAATGAAATAAAAGGGTGAAGGAGTTATAATTTCAGTGCACTTAGCCTCCCCCCCCCCACAACCCAAACCCCAAGAAGATTCGTGCAGGCACAAAATTTCAGCACAAAAGAGGAGTCGTAATTACATAAATAGCCTTTGAAAAGGTTCAGCCATTTTCCGAACTGTCTTTCTCCACATTCTCAAATTTGTTTTTCCTAAACCAAACTCTCAAGTCACTACACCTTTTTTTTTATTATTCGTTTATGAAAAAAAAAGATCCATTAGGAGCCAGTTTCTGATGTAGAACTGATAAATGTATAGAAAATAACCAATCAGAATGCATTATCACAGATCATACGAATGTTATTGCGCTATAGAGTTTAAAAGCATAGCTTAAAGGAAAAAAAAAAAAAAAATCTTTCATGTGGGGTATTTTTTTTTTCCTAATCAAGCAGAGCACAAAACCTCAGCAGGCGTTCTCAGGTTCCTCTTGTGTTCTGCCTCTGCATGTAAAAGGCTAACCGAGGACATCTGAAACGCCTGGCCATCTGGGCGAAACACTCGATGCTCCTGGATGCTGATCGAAGAGCGGCTCTGTTGTTTCTGCCCCGAATAGATAAGGTTATAAAGAGGCTGACCTTAGAGCAGTGACTGGGAATCTGCCCCCATCAGGCTGAAATTTAGTTTGGGGAAGGTTTTCCTCCTGGGTAATGCTCTTTAATGAATTTAATTCCTTTGTGCTAGAATGCATTGGAAAACCAGCAGCACGGTGTCCGCGTGGCTTTCCTGCGCCCTGCGTTCGCCAATCTATACTTTTTTTTCCCCCCGCCGTCGTCGTCATGGTTACCGGGAATGAATTAATGGCATGTTTGTGTACATTTCATCTGAAGCACACGATATTGTCTGCACTAATTTCTCAAACGCCACAATGCCGAAAATATCCAGCCGTTCATATCCTCTCCTTACGTCTCGTGCAAAATTGCTAATAATTCTTTCACACTGGATTTCAACACAAAATGCCTTGCTCAGAGATCTGGCGAGCATAAATCCGACAGGCAAACATAATATATTTCTTTGTATCTTGACTCTTGTGATGTTCACTCTGATGTGAAAAAGCAAAATAATATAAGGTCATCCAGCAATCTGCTGTGAAGTGAGGAGTTTCTAAGTTTATGAGGGTGAAAAAAAAGGTCATTACATGTTGGTTGAGAGAGAGAGAGAGAGAGACGAGTGTGTGTGTGTGTGTGTGTGTGTGTGTGTGTGTGTGTGTGTGTGTGTGTGTGAAAGCTGTAATTATGAGGATGAGGACACAGCAGCTGTGCTGATACACTTCTGCTTTCAATGAATCACAATGAAGAATACAGTGACATTAAGTGTCGAATGCCACATGAGCGGCAGGAACACGACTGCCTTCTGCTTAATAACAATACCGCTATTCTGGCGGCAATGGGTGGAAGCAACGCCGGATGCAGGATTTGTAGGCTATAAATGCGCTCGAATAATGGTTTTATAGCCTAGATTTGGTAAACACACCAAAATCATGTGCATAAATACTGTAGGGGAAGGAAAAATACCCCATGTTTTCTTTTTTTTTTTAATCTTTAAAAAGACGTTATCTTTTTTTTTTTTTTTTTAAGACTGGGAAGATAAAAGACGTAAATACATAACCCACATTTTCTAGATTTCCTTGTTGTCTAACAGCAATACTCCTATATGGCCAGAAATGGAGATTGAGATAATGCAATGTCCAAAAAAATATATGGCTTGTGACATCATTCAAATATAGTCAAAAATGTTTACACTCGGATTCATATTTACAAAATAACCTAATTGATCATTAATATGATCAATTTCAACCTACGGTTCTAGTACAGCAGTATAGCTTTCAATATGGTTCATTGTTCATCTGAAGATCTCATAGGTCTATTAGAATATCAGACTTTAGGTTGATGTTAAAAAAAAACAAAAAAACAATATGGCTTGCTAGGATATTATTACTAAAAATCTTCCCCAGGATTGATTATTTATTTGTTTGATAAGGTGGATATACTGGGAAAAGATGTCCTTTGAAGAGCATCCTTAATAAAGGTTCACATACACATTCATACTTAGTGGCAACATTTAATCTAGCGAAGCCTCCTCTGAAATATTTCTGTCAGATGTAAAAAATAAACCTCAAAAAAATCCAAAAAACTAAGAACCCACAGAAACCCACAGAGGGGACACATGAGCTGTGGAATCACACCAGGAAGCACCTGTAAGATGGGAGATATTCTTATTAGCTAGAAGGCCAGTATTTTGATTCGTTTGTCAGAAAGCAATATATGACTAGCGTTTAATGTGATTGAGTATGGACTGTTTGTTATTGTCTTGTTACAAAAGCACGTCATTGGAACAAAGCAGTAGCTTGCAAATGCATCTAAATCCTAGAACGCTTCATTAATATATAGTTGACAAATTAAATACCAGGCAAAATAAACATCATCATATAAACCAATTATTACACTAATATAGGTCACTGATCTTTTTTTAAGCCTGATTTTAAAGCCTGTTTCTTGCCTTATTCTTATACAGTATAAAAAAAGCAGCTGGTAAAACATTTTTTTAAATAATGATTTAATGGCTCGGTTTGACTAAACATCTATATATCTGTTAATAACCCCTAAAAAATACATTTGGAACTTAGGTCATAGTTGATGTTAAATGCTTGTACCAAGTACTCCCCACATATTTATAAATACAATATTGAAAACCAAGAGTACGGACATGGTTTTGTACATGTTGTTTAGCTGCTGCTCTGCAATAAACATGTTAACAGTAATAAACACGCCATAATATTGACCTTCAATATAAAACACTAAAGATCGTAATTAAAACCACGGAGAGAAAACTAAAATGAAAATCAACGCAATTTTATTTTATGGTCAGGGTACGATGAAACTTAAGCTAAAATATCACCGGTTCGATGTTCAACAGGTTAGACATCAACAGTCTGTAACAACAGTGGCGGGTGAAGTGGTTTATTAGGTCATTGGCAATTGGTTCCTAAGAACGCTAATAATTTGAAGATGGCTGTATGTGCTTGAGGCCCTTCCTTCAATGACGGTAAGAAAAGCACATTGTTTTCTAATTATCGCTTTAATCGGGGTCTAAATAAAAGCCATAAGTCTCGCTGTGCCACAACATTTTGGAAATGGCCTCCCACACAGCCTAATGCTCCCTTAACCCTCTAGCTTTAGTGCATGCTGAAAGCAGGTTAGCAATGAAAAGCAGATGTGTGTTGCGGGGCTGACCTTGGTTGCCATGGGTACGAGGGACAGGCTCGTATTCAACCGCCCGCCCGAATCCTTGCTAATTGCTGTCGCTATGGCAACGAAGCACCTGATGTAACACTAGGAAAGGGCAATAACCTTACAACAGTCCATTTATTTATAGGGAGCTATTCTGCACTGTGCCTCTCACTCAGAACTGGAAAAACGGACTTGAGAGGCGGATCTGACATATCTAATACCAGTGATGGCCCAAAAAAAAACATTTAAATAAATAAATAAAACTGACATTCTTAAGTGTGCATTATACTGATGGGTACCATTGTTCGAAGTGAACGAGCATCAAAAGGTGCCTTGCGCCCATTTTCTATAACTAGCACCTTCATATGGCAGTGATGACTGTCTTTATCATGCACAAAATAACAGCTGCTGACATATGTGACAATGTAAAAGGGAAGGCAGAAAAGTTAACTCTTTAATTCCATTAGTTTTAATACCTAAAAAAAACACAAAGAATGCAAAAAAAAAAAATTTAAATAAAAAATCTTCCAAAATACCCTAAATAGTTACATGAAGTGTGATATGTCATACTGTGCAAAGGAAATGAGCAATGTGTTCAGCTCCTCCGCTCAGACTGCAGGCTCAGCTGTTGATGCTTTCGGCACAGACGGACTGGATTACTGGGGTTTACATCCTCCGAGCTTTACGAGGCCGACAGCCATTGTGTGGAACCGGAGTGTTGTCGGTGATGGACACAATCTCCAGTCCTCCCATGGTTAACCCTTTAATAGCAGACTGAACACAGAAGCAGAAAAGATTTCACCAGGTGGAAAACATCAACACGATACTCCCCACAAAACCCATACTTTATCTATTAAGTGACATGTCTTAAATTAGTTCAGTATTGGATTTGTTTTTGTGATGAGGCTTTTTACTCGGGCTCTGCGTTTCTGAAGTTATGACTTTACTCTGAAACGCAATATTGCTGATAACTTCTGCGACATGTGACTTAATTCACTGTAGAACAACCATCATTATATGAAATCTCTAGATTATGGAAATATATCCAAATCTTTTATTTGTACACATAAAAATGCATTTTTGCTTTCAAAAATTAGTGAAAGAAGGAAGTTTCTGCGAATCAACTTGGACACATGTGGAGATCACCTACATTAGTTACTTGGTCATTTTCCCCAATTTTAATTTGTCTTGTTGCATGGCAACTGCAACACAATCGGGCCTGAAAGTAAACAAGCTATTTGTGAAATGCATGTTTTTTATTATTGCGGATTGGTTTACTAAATAGTTTCCTAAACATTTCAGATTCTTGCAAAATTCTGTTACTAATTATTTCTTTTCAAAGGCATGAATTGACAGTCAAAAAAAAAAAGAAATAAGAAAAAAAAAGAAAAGAAGAAACAAAAAGACAAAACAAAAAACTGCAAAATGTTCAGGGAACAGGAACAGATTTGTTCAAAGATTTTTAGATAGATGAGGCAAACATCAAGTAAATTAACTTATTCCACAATATACCTGTAAACTATTATATACCACATACCTACTACTAAACGGCTGCTAATTGCATAAAAACCAACAGCTTTATTCATATAGGCAAATTATTAAAATAATATCATGGGTTTTTCCCTCATTTAATAGAAAATGTCATATTTGATTAAAAAGAAAAGAAAACAGAAAATTAAAACAAAATAGACATCTGAGAAATTAAAATCTTAAAAAAAAACCCTTTGCTTGAAAGCAGAATTACATTAACATAAGACTATTATTTCTCTTTGAATGCAGGATTAGATTCACAGAAAGATGAAAAACGTTCCTAAACCCCGTCATCCGCTCAGTTATAAATATTGGCACCAAGGACCCCCAGGGGTCTGTGATGTAGAATGGTGAATCACGTGACATTGCCATCAACTAGAATCAATGCTGCCACGGTTATTATTGAGTTAAACCAGTAGAAAGCCGTGTATGAAAGAAGCTCAAAACATAGGGAAAAAAAAAACTCTATAACTGAACAAAAACTGTCATTTTAAAAATTTTAACCAAGTAAGAGCCAGTAGTCGGATGATGCAGTGTTTCAAACTCGATAACTACAAATAACTTTGAGCAAAAAAAGACAGAAAAAACAGAACAAAAACAACAAAAAAAAAACTGTAGCAAATAAATTAATGCCATTTACGCATACAGAAAATAAAATAACATATCTTCTTTAAATATGAAGTGCTAAATCGGATTTGCGATCCATCTGAGAGTGAAAGGTTTTAGCCTGAATCCAAAAGTAGCAATTTACTGTCACATTTACAGTATTTTGGTTAATAATCATAAGTTGAATAGTCGAACCTCTGCCTTGTCAAAAATTAGCATCATATATTAGCTCTTGATTAAGTAAGCTAATGCTACTCAGAGCTACACTTAGGGAATGTAATGAGTCTAGACAAGACATATACTTTCTCTGGTGGCTGGCATGTTGGCGCATTAGTTAAAGCTGCTACAGGGTTTCTGGGTAAATCCTGAGCGTACTTATTTTGGTTACGGTACTGAGCTTAGCATGTCCTCACCATATCCACATGGGTTCCCTCCAAGTTCTCCAGTATCCTCCAACAAACCGGAAAAAACCATCCCTGCGACACTAAACTGGCCCGGTGAGTAAACGTTACCTCACCATGGGGGCACTCCTGCCTCGCAACCTTATTTCAACCCTAACTATGACAAAACAATTTCTGTAAATGAATGAATACATATTTGTTCACTGGTTGAACTCCAGATAACCAGATAACCATCAACACCCTATCCAACCCCCTCCCCCCCGAACCAAAGGTTCGACTTCACATTAGCCATTACACTGGCATGTTCAGATTATCTTTAAGACATTACGATTCTAGATGCTTCTTGAATATTCCGGGGTGGAAAAAAGGGAGGCATGGAGGTCTTAAAAGCCTGTGGTTGCCTGCGGCTCTGAAGGAGCTCATTATATTTTTGCCCTGCCTTAATGTCCACCCCCCCAGCTTACACTCGACAGCCGAGGAACCTGCTGTGGGCAATCAGGTCGACGGTCAGGCTCATATTATTTATTGGAAAATTAGCATTCATAAAAAAATCCGCCTTGCCTTACAGGACACAAGGGGTAAAAAGTAAAAAAAAAAAAAAAAAAATAAATAATAATAATAATTTTTAAGAGGGGGGGGGGGGTCGGAGAAAAAGAGAAAGGCACTGATATCATGGACAGATCATGGCAAACAAGACAAGATTTTGGATGATAGAACATAGATGAACAGCGTTCGTGTAGAGTGTACAACGCATCGAAACTCTGAATTGAGATACTGGTACCATTGAGTAAGTGAGTCTCTTTTTGCAAGTATAATCATACTATATTCAACTGTCAATAAGCGTACACCAAATTTTTATTTTTATATGATTCCAAATACAATACTTGGTTTAATACTTAACCCCTATTTATAGACAGTTTCAACTTATTATCGAACAGTATTACAGCTTATTAATAGAAACCCTTATTACAGCTTTAGTTGTATTTTAGAAGGGGTTAAAATAAAGATTGATTAAAACGTGAAGTAAAAAACGAATATGAACAAAATGCTAGGGGAGAACAGGGAGGGGAAAGACAACCATTTGATTGT
>JACRUU010000023.1:9582443-9639943 GCA_030449085.1 Kryptopterus vitreolus
GTGCTGCAGGAAAGAAGGAAAATTTGATCACAGGTCCTCTTACAGGCTTCAGGTTCTTGATCATCTAGAATGTATCATACACTATATCGTTTTACATTTCTTAATTTAGCAGATGCTGCCACCCAAAGTGATTTACACACTGAGACAATGTGAGATTTGGCACACAACCATGAACTCCATCTGAATATGCGAACACTCAATCCATGTTGCAAAAAAAAAAAAAAAAAAAAAAAGAAGAAGAATGAGCATTCCCGAAACAAACATCAAAGGCCTCACATCCTATAGCCCTGGAAGGTCAAATTCTTCATCAAAAGAAAATGCACAGGTTTATGTCATCTTTAAAACAATGATGGATAGATTACATCACTCCCAGTCCCAGAATCAATGCATGTCTTACAGTTCAAGAAAACTGTCTCATTTTTATTTCACAGTCTTCAAACATCATAGAGTGTATTTTAATGCCGTTTGTAATAAATGCAGTAACTTACTTGTTATAGGTGGCTTTAATATGAACTATTGGCAATTCTTCAAACGTTTTGCCTCCCCATCTTAAACCACTGTCCTGGCCTGGAAACGGAGGATACAGACTGTGGGGAGGAAAAGAGAATGTACAAGACAGGGAACTGTAATTATTTAGGGATACAGGGAAAAAATTTTTTATTAGCATTCAACATGCTCCTTCAACTATCCCTTTTTTTTAAATTAACCAAAGATTTGTTGGTTGTTTGCATACTCCAAGTTCCAAGATTATCATGAAATAAATAGAATGTCAGGACACCATGCATTTCAAACCGGTCTCTATTTTTCCCCCAATCTTAAAAGTAAACACACACACACACACACACACACACACAGAAAGACTCATCCTGCCCTCTGGGAGAACACAAAGCACAGTGCCAACTTCCAGCTTATTTTACAGCCTCAAAACCGTTTTTGGATGCTTCAATGTTATTTTTAATATAGTGTCACCAGGGTCACCAGCAGTAGAAGTCACAGATGATAACCCTGCCTGGTTTAGATGACCTACCTGAACTCTTTAGAGCTTTTTGGAGGACTCGTGTCGGATGCGGGCTCTTGCGGTGGAGCTTCGATTTCTTGTAACCGGACAGAACTTGTGTATAGTGTCCGCAGGACGTTTCCTCCTCCGCTTAAAAAAAAAAAACAGATATCGTCTTTGATGATTATTTAAAATATGGACAACTCTACTGGACAATATGGGTATAAAGTTTGTTGGATAACTGGCCAGCTGTAATTATTTTTGCATCCGTTCTTGCATGTCTCACTACTGTTAAATTAACGACCATTTCTCCAGGAAGGTGTTTCACTACATTTGGAAATTTGTTCTTATTTAGCTTTAATATCATTTGCCATTTCACTCAACTGAAAAGGTCTGGAGTGCATTCAGTGTTCTAGGTCATTTCGAAAGATGTTCTGATCGGATTAGTTCAGGGTTTTGTGCAGAGCACTTGAATTCTTCAATCATGGCACATCAAGTATTTACTCCACTTCATGCACAAGGACCCTGTCTTTGTGGAACAGGTTTGGGTAATTCAGTCCCAGTTATGGTAAACGATACTGTTCTGCTACAGCTTTGAAAAACACAGCATACAATTGTCTATATAGTAGCGTATAGTAAGAGAATGTGTGTAATGGTAGAAAGGTGGGGTGGTGCGTCCAGCTACAAATGTTATGTTGCTCCGTGTAGTGTTGTGTGATGTAGTTACATGTTTTTAAAATGTAGATCCAGTATTATGAAGAGACTTTGTGTTTGTGTGTGTACACCTGTATAATTAGTTATACCAAGGTATATACAAATGCTATACGATATGTAGAATCTAACGTTCTGTGAATTTACAAGTATATATAACAGAATGCTACAGAATGTGGCAAATCTGTATGTTTCTAAAATAATTGTAAAAATATTCCATGGAAGTATAATATTCTACATTAAAGTCATTTCCCCATCACTGCATGTTTCTTGCTGACATTCACATGCTCATTATCCAACTACCAACTACACATGCAGCTTATTTGATGCTAGTTATCCAAACATACACAACTTACGTCGTTCTCCAGGATAAATTCAAGGGCTCATACCCCTGCCGACATGCCCCTCTTACCAAAGCCGCAAAAATCATCTTATACATTTTATACATTTCTCGCCATTTACTTACTACCTTAGAACTCGCTACTACCGATAGAACACTTTATTTTTTCCCTAACCGTTTTCCGACAAATCCCGCCTCAGTACTTATGATTGGCTAGTATGCTCCTTTCTTCTGGCGCTGATTGGTTAATATCAGGAATTTGGCGCAAGTTTGTCTGGATCTACCAATAATATTCGAGTAGATATGCTTTAGTCAGAAATACGGTTGGAAGTAAAATAACAGGACGCCATGACATTGCGAGGTCGCGTGTATCTGGAATGTGCCATTCGAGAAATTCAGAGGGGTGGTACTTGTGCCGGCTCACGTACTTTTAGTAGGTTTTGCAGACCCACCCAGAAGATATACCTTATCTTTATTTTATACAATAATTTCGATGTTCGGTATTCTTTAAGTACAATTATGCATGTATTTATATGTTAGAATAAAAGTACATTGTATTCAGTAGTCACCCACAAGCTCCATTATTAAACCGTACTTTACTAAGCCTTCGTTCTTGGTTGCATTGTGGGTACTTAAAAAAATGGCGGCGCCCTGTTGGAGGTGTGCTTGGCGACCAGTATGGCAAATTGCATCAGGACCAGGGAGGATAAACGCTGCAGTGCGCTTTGTTGCTTCAAGCTCTCAGAAAGTCAAGCCTGCAAGTCCACCGTCTCCCTGGGCTCTGCACGGCGCCGTGTGCTTACAGAGACTTCCGGTCATCTCTCAGGACCTGAACCCGGTTGAAGAGAAGTTCATGGAGCTCATGCGCCAGGTCGTCTTCAATAAAAGCGGCTAAAAACAGAGATAACATCCCACATCGCGTGTGCTCTGTATAACGCGTTATTTTTGTTCATTCAAACCATCGTGTAGTGCAGCGCTGTGGTGAAAAAGGATGCTGAGTCCCACGTGACTCTGTGATTGTCCTTGAGTGGTCTACATATGATCATAAAGTCATTTAAGTCATACTTCTATGTGTTCATCACAAATGCCGTTTGAAATCTAGCCTTTATTATCAAGCACCCAAATCCACATTAAAACATTACTGTCACGACTCACACTTTGCCCATTTGGACTGAAATATCTATCTAAAAGTAACACAACAGACTACAGTTGTCATGTGATAAAAGAAAAGTTGACCACAATGTACATCATGTCACCCAGATTTGATTTAAAAAGGATATTTTCCAGAGATTTGCCATGTGCACATTAATGCAATGTTGGGGATTTAAGTATAGAAAAAGGTTTCCAAAACAATAGTTCACAATTTTGATGTTTGACCACGGTTTTAACCTGTGGCTCCGGTTGCAGATGGAGCTGGAGAGAAGCATGCTCTCGGGCCACGAGCTGCGGCTGTTGGAGGATGCCGAGCGCATGAGCCGCAAACAGGATGCCGATTACGACTCCGATGATGAAGAAGCCTACGGAGGTCAGGAGATTGTCACGGCGCAGGATTTAGAGGATGCGTGGGAACAGAAACTCAAGCTGTTCCAACCTGCCCCGAGAACGAAAGGTGCGGAGACGCTCTAATGAGTTTTCTTTTATCCAGAATAGCAGTGAGAGAGATTCAAATTTTATTTGTCACCTACATACAGTGCAGTGAAATGCTTCTTACGACTGTCCAACATGTAAACGTAAAAGAAAAAGAGCTAGTGTGGACATTTATGATAAATAAATGGGAAAACAAAATAGTTTGTGTAAAAGAAATAGGAATGAAATAAGGATAAGAGTTAAACTTATAATGGATGGTGGGTGTGGCAGATAAGGCAGTGTTAAAGTGTCAGTGTGTGCAAATGTGCAATATATGTCCTTGTTTGTCCTTGTTTTAAAGTGAACATACCGATTCTAATTAAATTAATGATTTTGCGGCAAAATATTTCCACCAATATCTGATTCTAATCTACTTACTTGTTCACTTTAATAATTACACAAGGCTCCTGAGATTTCTCCCTATCTATGCAGTCAGACGCACTGTTCGTCATTGTTCTCTTTCAGCTACTGATGGACTTGGAGAAACAATTTAGCCCCAAAATGAACAGTACAGAATGTTCCTCTTACTTTGTACATATTTGAACAGCCAAGAACTTTCTCGTCTAAAGTTTGCTTTCATTTTGTATTTTAAACTTGTTGCATTCAGTAGCGATCAGAGAACACGTCCCCCAACACCCTTTTTTTTTTAAATTGAAAATGTAGATTTAATGCTCTAAGTGTTTATACAAGTGGTGGATTTGTAGTCAGTATGTGACTTTGCTCTTCAAACAGCCTTGGGGAACTTAATTCCTCTGCTCTGGTGACAGATAGAGGAGTTTTTATTGGCACTCTAATGCTATTTGTACCGAAACTAATTTATAAAATACCAGCTGAAGTAAAATTAATAAGGAATAGATATCAAATTCCACCTTGAGATTTGATATCTTTGTGTGGTTATTGGTGTGTCTCAATAGCAGAAATCCAAAACTAAGAAGATTTTTTTTGGCTTTTAGACACAGATAATTATGAGTAGATTCTTATCCAGCACTCCAAACCAGGTTCTGGAGCTAGACCTGGGGCTGGAGACCATTCCAGACACACACTTATTTCACCACTATTTCTGGTTTTAGAGGTGAGGGGAAGGGCAATAGAGATGCCAATAGATTATGAATCTCTATTGTCTATCTCTATTGGGTGTGCAAACAACAGTCCCATGTCCTTTTAATCCGGCCCACTGAAGTTTGATACTGAATCGTCCAATCAGATCATATCATAATTATGACTGCGTTTATTTGACCTTGTCCTGTAATGCCTGACATTCCACCAGGTGGCATTGAGTATTAACATTAAGGCTTTTTATATGGTTATGTTTGATATGTTTGCACCTAGCGCTGACCAATTGTCTTTAAAAGTCAAACCCACAGTCAAATCCCAATAAACATGATAATAAGCATATTTTGTTTGAATGTAACACTTACACCCCTTAGGAGAATCTGTTTTAATCTGTTAATGCTCTTGAAAAGGTTTTTAATCAAGTCAAACCAAATGTAGTTCTAATTTTTTAAAAGAAGAACCTTAAAAAACTTTAATTCTTTTCATTCATTCATCTTCTACCGCTATATACGATCTTCCCTCGGGTCACGGGGAGCCTGTGTTTATCTCAGACGTCTATGGGCATTAAGGCAGGATACACCCTGGATGGAATGCCAACCCATCACAGGACACACACACACACACACGCATTCATACACTAGGGACAATTTTCCAAGGTGCCAATCAACCTACCGAGCATGTTTTTAGACCGGGAGGAAACCAGAGAACCCTGAGAAAAACCCCCTCAGGCCCAGGGAGAACATGCAAACTCCACACACACATGGCCTAGACGGGAATCGAACCCGGACCGTGGCGGTGTGAGGCGAACGTGCTAACCACTAAGCCACTGTGCCTCTCCTTTTTATTCTTTTATTTGGTCAATGGTTTATTTCATATAATTAAACTTAGATCCCACCATGAACACAAGCTGGTCTGGCGTTAAGAAAGCAAAACCCTAATATCTGTGAAAACTTTTTCTCCCCTCATAAGCTGTATACATATTTGCGTTAAATGCGGGAATGGGTGTTTAAATAACTTAATCTAAAATTGACATTGGGGTCGTGGCTTTTGCAATTAGTTATACATTTGTAGTTATTAGGAATTGTTATTGTACAGAAGGTATAGCTTAAATAAACACAGGGAAATGCTGTGTGAATGATTCAAGTGGTCATGTGTGGGTAACAACGTCATTGTCCATAATTTATTAATATTAATAAAAAAAATAGTGTTCTAGATACAACATTGAAAAACAATGACAACAGCAAATGTTAATATTAACAATGAGCTAGCCAGAAATTGACTTTCTTTTTGCAATCTGTGAAAACTTTCTCCCCTCATAAGAAGCCAAAAGTAGAGTGTCAATGAAATGCTGGCTTTGCAATTAGTTATACATTTGTAGTGATTAGGAATTGTTATTGTACAGAAGGTGCTAACAAGGGAAATGCTGTGTGAGTTCAAGTGGTCATGTGTGGGTAAATTTGTCCATAATTTATTAATATTAATAAAAAAATAGTGTTCTAGATACAACATTGGACAACAGCAAATGTTAATATTAACAATGAGCTAGCCAGAAGAAGCCAAAAGTAGAGTGTCTGACAACCATTACAAGTCAGCATTTATGTAAAATTTAAACACCCATTACAAGTGTTATAGATTGTGTTCTAGAGTGTTCTAGATTTAGACTAGAACTAGTCTAGTTCTAGATCTAGATTTTAACCAATTATGTCTGTATAATAACTGATACAGTCATGTTGACTTAGTGCTACTCTGTAACCAGGAAAGGAACTGGTAAAGGAGAGGACTAGCTTTAAATAAATAAATAAAGGGCTATTGATCAGGGACTTCTGGATAGAATAAAAAAAAACTGCACTGGATGGTGGATTTCTTTCTGCATTTTCATTGTTCACACATTAGTTAATGTCCAGATGGCTGAAATTTATGAGGAATGATCTGCTGCCGCTCAAAGTGCGACCTGCACTGAAAGAGGAAGCAATTAACCTCTATAGCATAATTAAATCACTTTTTAATCATTACCACCATCAACATTCTTTGCAAAATGTTAAATTAGTCCCTTTTTTGTGGGCAATTTTTTTTTCCTGTGTCAAAAATCTTATTTTTTTTAAATTATACAGCAACTAGAAATATGCAAATAATGTACCTAACTCAATTCGATGATGTGTTAAAGTGAAGGTGTCTTGCATTTCCAGTCCAGTCGATTTGTTCATCTTCTGCTATACTAGGGAGAAAAGATTTCAGTGAAAAGTCAGGTTTATTTGATAGTTTTTATTGTTTATTATTATCTGTTGGATCATAGACGAGAAATGCACTTTTTTTGCACAATTTTTATTAAAAAATTTTTTTGCATAATAACGCTGATGTGAAATCGCGATGCTTCTATTGCAACAACGTAAAGTTTGGGTGGTCTGGTAATATAATCACAGTGATGAAGTTGGCGTGTAATATCATGCCGAGGCGATTAAATTCTATCGCGCGAGGTTGCTTTCAGCTTTCCTCCATTAATAGAGTTGCGGAGCATCTCGCTGTGCAGCCGAGGCCTTATTTTATACATGAACAGCGTGTGTCTTGATAAAGTGGCTGTGGCGTAATTGTTTTCTTCCTGATATAATCCGAACTACAACAGTGGTGTCACGGGCCACAGATGGATTTGTTCATTTTTTTTTTCCCCCCACACTGCAGCCATTCATAGGATAAATATTAGCGAGCACTAACTCGCGCTAAGTGTGTCATACTGAGTCAGTGATCTCCAAACATTTTGTAGCTTCTGACACCACAGATGTGAGCTCGGCTGAGCGCTGCCTGGGAGACGGCGTGGTGCTGCTGGTGAAGCAGGATGTTGGCTCTCGGAAGATTTGGCTTCTGCCTCAGTTGCCATGGGAGGCGGGAGAGACGCTGAGGCAGACCGCAGAGCGTGCCCTCGCCAGTCTGCCAGGTAATATGCCCACTTCCCTTTACACCATGTCTGTGTGCGCGTGCCAAGTGGAAGATTTAACTCCTGCCACTTTGTCTTGAACTTTATAATGGACTTTACTCATTCCAAAAGCGAAAGAATATCCAGTTAAAATAATCAGATGAGAGTATGAACATTTGTGCTGGATTAAAGGGGACAGGGGCGGTTAGGGTAATCTGATACACTTGAGCTGCTTTATAATGACAGGGATGCTTAAAGAGGATCTGGTTGGATAGTTTTCTGTGATTTTGTAATATATGAATTTCAAATTTTCTTTATCAATTAACATATATTTCCAAGTTAATTCACTCCTGAGTGCACATTACACTGACTAAATTCTCTGGTTATTTAAAATAATCATTTAGGTCTGTTCGTGTAATCCTAACGATTATTCCATCGAGTAATCAGATAAGAAATACTTTTGCTTTATTGAAGAGAAATATTAAATAAGAGAGAGATAAGAAGAGTTTAGCGCATTTCATTCAAAACACAAATACAGTGCGTTCAAAAAGTTACTCTGCAGTGTACATGTAGAATAAAGCATGGATCGTTTAATTCAATTCTTCGAACTCGTATTTATTAATTTAAATGTTAAATGTTGCACAGTATAGTGATGTGGTATTCCTGTATCCAGAAAAGCTGTTTGAAATTTTCCACGAACTAAATGCGTGTTTTTATCACCATTAAAAATAAATAAATAAAAGTGATCTGCTACCTGCTCTATACGCCACTGCGGAGGGACTTTCTGAACGCACTGTAAATAAATAATAGTAAGATTAATTTTATAGAGGTGCAGATTATTTAAAAAAATATATAATATTTAATGATCACAGAGTGAAAGGCGCATTTTTAATATTGCTTTTTAACTAATTTACACAGCCCGTTCATGTGATACCTTGAACGTGTTAATCGGTCAGCAACAACAACAACAATAACAGCTAGCGGAGGAGCAGAAGATCTTTAATAATGCCTCATGCATTATTCATGATTTATGTATGGGAGCATTTCCTTATCCCCCTTTTTTGCTGATCCGGAAAAAATGATCCGTTCCCAGATTCAAAACCGTAATGTTATTAGTGAGGTTTTTTAGTGAGGTAATGTTTAGTTAACTGAACAAAACGAATCATCGAGGCACATTAATTGACCTCGATGACATTTTATAATCGAATTACTCGAGGAATCGTTTACAGCCCTATAAGCTGCCGCTTTATATAAATGGCTCAATTACCCGCTAATTACACAATATTTATATGTGAATTTTACTCTTCAGCTTTGTAAATGCTTTCTGTTCGCCAGCCGTAGTCTGTCTACAAGCAGCAGATGATGTGTAGGAGAAAATTCACCTACACATGGAAACTTATTTACTAGTCTGATAATTAATTACATGGCTGATTTCATTTATTACTTCTTCCCCCCGTGTTTTTGTTTTGACATATAAGTTTATCAAGCATGCAGTAAACAGATTTCAATTTATGCTCATATGAAAGTCATAAAAATAGGAAAAGGACTACTGCCATGTGTTAGCTTATTGCTACAGTTAATGGTTGACGATAAAAAATTAAAAGAATAATTTACATTCAAATTCACTTTTCATTGCTCAGATAAAAAAAAAAAAATCCTATATAATGTATCCAGGCCTTAATCATTTCTGTGATTTGAGTTCTGCTCCTGAAGGCTGTCTTGAAACCCTTTACCCTTGAAAAAGGTCATTTAGCAAAATTTGCTGACGGTAATTAGAGATAATAGAGGAACCCATATGATGACATTGGGCTGCTCCCAATGGGGAATATATAGAGGGCAATTAGATAATGGCATTTACGGCAAACGGCAAAATTAGCTATAAAAAATGCTGTAAAACTTTTTTTTGTGTGTGTGTGTATATATATATATAGATATATATATATATATATATATATATATAATCACACACTATATATATATATATAATACCCCTCACACACTCCCCTCAGTGTAGAATGTGTAGAATGTGTGTGTGTGTCTGTATAGTTCAGTAGTGTTGTATAAGTGAAATTTAAAAGAAAATACAACATCTTAAAGTTTTTTGTTTGTGCACTTAGGCGAAAAATTGGATGCGACCTTCCTCGGGAACGCTCCTTGTGGATTTTACAAATACAAATTCCCCCAAAACATCCGGACCGAGAACAGAATAGGAGCCAAGGTGTTTTTCTTCAAAGCTGTTCTCTCCGGTAGGGGCAATCTGCCACTAGAGAAAAACTCCTGCGTGTGGGTGAGAAAGGATGAGCTCCAGGATTATCTCCCACCGGAATACCTGAAACAGGTCAAGCGATTTATTTTGAATGTGTGACATGCTGAGACAATGGGACCCCATGTAGAAATGTTATCCACACTTCTGTAAGACACTTGCTCTGTGTAGTGAGATTGTCACAGATGTCTCGTCTGTGCAGAACAGAAATAAAATGTTCAATGTTTTGAGGGGGGGGGAGGGGCTCCATTTTCACACCATAATCAGTTATGGCTCTGTGACCAAGTGTGACATAGCTGACTAAATAAATCCAGATTTCCCGACGAGTTGATTAAATGAGTGACTCAGGTGTGATGGGCTGAGTGTCGGAGTGTGATCTTGATTGAATTCTGTTTATATTATTCATGTACATTAAACTTAATAATGTGGACTTTTCTAGTGTTTATCTTTCTTTTGTTGTATTTCTTTGCCTTGGAAAATAAAATGAATGACTTTTTTTTAAATATATAAATAGCCTAACCAACATTGACCGTCAACTATGAGTTATTTCTCCTGAATGACACGGTCCACATTTTCACATTTTCAAAGCAATATGTCTTCTGTCATTTTTGTGTCACTGGTCATCAGTATTAATAAGACTGATGGAAATGGCGCCCCTATAACCGTTTCATGCTCGAGGGGGTTCTTTTAATGCTATTATAGGACATGGAAGTCCTGTAATGCTGACTCGAATCAATCTCATCGAAAGAACTATCATTTTTCACCTTGTTACACTTTTAACGTTAAATGTCACCTCTGTAATGCCAATGTGAAGTCTTGAATAATTATCCTGTTAAACGTGATGGATGTCCCCGATGTCACTATTTTTTATTTATTTTTTTTGCAGACAGCTAAAATAACAGCAAAATAGCAGCTGCCCAAAGTAGACGTGGTCATGTGGCTAAAGCCACGAGACGTGATCATGAGGACAGGGGTTCAAATCCCAGCACTACTACACTGCCTTTCAACTCACTTAACCCTATCTGCTCCCTTGTATCATGGCTGACCCCTGTGCTCTGACCCCAGTTTTCTAACGGGCTTAGATATGGAAAACCTTTAACGACTTCCCTCTAGGGATCAATAAGGTATCTGTCAATTTAGCAGGCAAAAGCCCAATCAATTTAGTCAAAATGCCGTTAACACTCCGGCACTACAGACAGTATAGAATCGATCAGTTTTGGGGCGAAAACGCTATACCTTTTGCTCGCGGTAATTGAGCCACAGACCCAGGAAATCCAAGCGAGCACGCCATCGACATTATCCTCCAAAACCCCACTAGGAGGCAGTAGTGAGTTGCAGATTTGAGGAAAGGTCGTTTGCAGACGTGTGAGTGATATTCTATTATGGGGTTAGGAGCCAGACAGTAAATTCCTCCCTCATCAAACACCTTAGAGAACGCACTTTTAATATAGCTCACTCTGAAGCATCAAACACTCGCTGGCTTTTGTGCTGAATGCGCACAAACAGGGATTAGTGCAGTTATGACTTGTTGGACAATTCGATTGTGTAGGTGTCAGAAAATCAGAGCGGGACATATTTTCCTCAGCGTTTCAGGACAGGCCGTTCTAGTGTATATTAACTGCATGTTTTCAAAGCCACACACAAACAATAAAACAGTACGGGGATGATTTGTGACAGCTGTTGCGTGTGTGTGTGTGTGTGTGTGTGTGTGTGTGAGCGACAGATAAGTTTGATATAGCACCTGTGTGTACGAACATCATTCCGAACTCTAATATCTCCATTTTCCACTGAGGTTTTTGACTCATAAATTTCCCAAACCTCACTATAGAGCAGACAGTCGACAGCAAACACACGCCAGAGTGCACTCAGACTTTAATGCAGCCATATTCATGAATTAAATAAAAAAATAAAATAAAAAAATAAAGTCCAAGGTCAAAGACTTACTCAATAAAATCAACTACCGGCTAGTATAAGAATTCGGGAGAAGGAGGATGAGGAGGAGGTAGAGCCGAGCGATTCATGATAAAAATAGTAAAGGCACATTTTTTTTTTGTGCTTTGAAGTGAACACGATTCTTTTGCCCAATTTTTAATTTGTAATAAATTAACAGACTGGGGTAGCTGCATTTTTCGAGCAGATGTTTATGAATGATGGCTCATCTGCATTTCGCATGAATTGAGGCTTTATTGGCACATTTGTACAGCGTTAGCCTAAATCCAGAGCAAAAAATAACCACGGCGTGCAGCTATGACTCACTCATCACACTCGTTCATTTTCATACTTTTAGCAGTTTGCTCCTCTACAGGAATGTAATATTCATTATGTAATATTAAACATTTGTTTAGGACAAATGTGTTCCTTCTCGCTAGAAGCATGCGTTCCTTTTTTCTATTTGCTATTTCTAAAAATCCTATTATTATTGTTTCTTGTTGTTTTTTTTCTCTCGCTATTTTCTATTGTAGACTCACCAACCTTTGAAATTGTGTAGTACAAAGTCTTTGGTTTTTGGTATCAGGAAATAAGAATCAAATTGCCATAAGAAACAAACGAGACAATGGTTTTTAAATGGTTTCTTTTTATGTCCAGCATAAAAAAAGAGCCAAGTTTAATATCAGAAGTATCTCAGAAGTTAAAGATTTGGGCCGTTGTTTGTGAAATGTCAAAAGTTTAAAAGATCTGTTCCAGTTTCACTTTTGTGCTTGATTTCCCTCCGGGGCCCTGACACACCAAGCGGACTGTCACACTTGGTTTTTGCAGTAGTGAGTCCTAAACCACTGGCACTAATTGTCCATGTCAGTGCATTTTAACACCAATTGAATCAGCCTCAGTGGCCGGTTAGAATTTTTTTTTCCGCTAGTTTGTTTTCATAACATTCTACTGCAGTATATTTACTGATAAGGGCAGCCGTAGCTCAAAAGTTGAGGCTAATCAGATGACTCGGTGAAGTTGCCAATCTTTAACCCATTTTGATCACCTGGTGCCCAATCATACATGTGCACTGACCATAGCTTCCTAACAAACAGCAAAATATGAAGAAAAATATATTACTGGGCGATATGGCAAAAAAAAGTTAAATTAATTTTCGGTTGTATATATATATTTTTGCGTGTAACTACTCAACTTAAAACATAACATGACTAATTTAAAACACCATGGTTGTATATATATATATATATATATATATATATATAATATGTATATATATATATATATATATATATATATATATATATATATATATATATATATATATATATATATATATATATATATATATATATATATATAGCCCGCCTTCACAAGCTGCTACTCTTTTTCTGCTATTCTTTCATGTGTTTGTGTACATTCTGGGAAAAGCTACTTATGAAAAATATTCCACTTCTTGCAGACTTGTGTGTAGAATTTTTATGAATCCTGACTTTGGTGTGTATGGGAACCATGTCCTTAACACCGCAACATCTGTAATTTCTTGCCATCTGTGGGAAAGAAGTTTCTCATCGCTGAATTAATTAGCGCTGCTGCAACTATGACTTCCGGTGCGCTGACCATTTCAAATACGACCCGTTTCTTTGTCACAAGGTCATCCTGACCTGCAGAGCCTTCCGTCTCCATGATGTTATGGATATTCTCCATGCTATTACTACATTATGAGCCGTCACTGGATGCTCACAAGCATATGTTGCCATTAGTTCAATGGCAATGGATGTGTGTGTCAAATATTTTTATAAAAATGTAAAAAAAAAAAGTAAAATTGAATTTGACTGTAAAAAATCGCTCAGCCCAATTCTGGTACAAATTCAGTTCTGACATACATGTGCTGTGTGATTCGAGATGTATACTCATCTGATAACAATACAATATAAATATGTAGAATAATGCCATAATCTTGGAACAGCGTCTTTTTTTTTATTACTATGACTGAAAAATCCGTCAGCCATGTATAAGATCTAGTTCTTATGCTTCTGTCCCAGCATCTAATAGTTTTGTTTTTTTTCCATTTTGATTGTTAGATTCTTAAACAAGGACCCTGAACTCACTTCTTGGGTATTCGCCAAATGAGTTGCCAAACTGCCGCATTTCTGTATTCAGTCAACCGTTTTCAGGTAAGATCAACATTAAACAAGCTACAAAAACTCATATCTCCTGCCAAGGACTCATAAATTTAGCCAAGGACTTATAACTTTTGCAAAGTTAAATAAGAAGCTTGCACTATAACGGAGTAAAGGTATTTTCCGTAGGCATCCAGAACACTCTGCTGGCAGGCAAATTGGATTATAATGCAGATTCATTGAGAAATGGAAATAATATATGGCATAAATAATATCTTTAATACATATAAAATGTAGCGGCATCCAGCTTCTAACACGTGCCAAACCAAATATGCGGATCACAACCGCTGTGGCGACCCCCCTGAACTGGAGAAAAAAGGAAGTAGGATGAAAATACATATAATATATAGCCTTTTTGTTACATTAATGGAATTCACCCAAAACCGTCTCCAGTTGACATAGTGGATATGTGTATTTCACTGTGGGTTTTATTGTGGTTATATTGGGGGGGGGGGAAGCAAACATCAATGACAGGAGAGATTGCATCAATAATTTTTAAGTTAATGAAGTTTGTCCTCAGTCTGACATTCATTGTTTGGGGCACAAACATGATGGAGGGCCTAAGAATTTGCTTGTTTGCCCTCTAGCTGGCTGGATGGCCTGCGCACCTTGTACACTATCTACAGTGTCAGCGGTAAAGAGATTTGATTATTGAAAGCACCTCACACTTAGCTATAAGCCCTCATTAGGACAGAAAATATTCTGTCAGAATCTTAAGCTTTGGTTCAGCCTTCAATGAAGTGCATGAATCCACACCCGTGTGCCTGACTGCAGAGGTTGTCTTCATATTTTCCCCAAGATCAGACCCATACTAGATGAACAGCAAGTTAAAAGGAACTTATATGAAGCATCTCTGCTTTTATCTGCATTGGATCTTCATCTTCTTTTTGCCCACCCACTTTGCTTTTTTTTTTTTTTTTTTAAGTTTAAATTAAATTCAGTTTATTATTTGATCTGAATTTCTTTCTTGGGCTTGATGTTAAGGAAGACCCTGACAATTTGACACAAAGTCCTTTGTTAAAAGGTTAATTTTAAAGGTTAAAATGCTGCATTTGGAGAACAAGATGGCAATTTTGTGGATTACATGAAGTGAGTTTCTTTGCAATGATGCTAATAGTGACTGTTTGTGGACACTTGGCAACCACACTCGTGGCTGTCTCTGAGGTGGTACCCTGAAGCGTGCAATTTTGCCCCTCTTGTCAGTACCTTTATAACTTGTTTTGGGACCATAATTGTGCCCTAATGACCTATTGTGCACCATTAAACGTACCATTCTATTTTTTTTTTTGTTCCCATAAGAACAAAATTGTACCTCTGCGGTACCTTTTTTTTCTCCTTTATTGAGAGCGTAGTTATTCAATTCCAGAGTTTCCACTCATGTCTTCTGTTAAGGATTCCCCACAGATTTTGAAGCATGGTTCTGGTGATTTGTGCTCGTACAGCCACTAGAGAATTAGCGAGGTCAGATATTGACAGAAGGAGCATTCCGGTTCATCCCAACTATTTTCACTTGGGTTGAGATCTGTGCTCTGTCCAAACCATCACATTCTTTCATTCAATCTATGGCACATATCTATAATAATAATTAATTCATTACATTTATATAGGGCTTTTCTAGACACTCTCTTTACATTATAAGAGAGGGATCTCCTCATCCACCACCAGTGTGCAGCATCCACCTGGATGATGAGACGCCAGTGCGCCTGAACGCCCACCACATAGCAGCTTACTGGTGGAGAGGAGACAGAATGTTCAAGCCAATCAGGAGATATGGGGACGGTTAGGAGGCCGTGATGGTCAGAGGCCACTGGGCAAATTTGGCCAGGGTGCCAAGGACATGCCTTTACTCTTTATCAAAGGGCATCTTGGGATTTTTAATGACCACAGAGAGTCTGTTTAACATCTCACCTAAAAGACTGTACTTTTTTTGACAGTAAAGTGTCCCTGTCACTATACTGGAGTGCTAGGACCCACTCAGACCACAGGGTAAGCGCCCCCTTCTGGCTTCACTAACCCCTCTTCCAGCAGCAACCTAGTTTTCACCCAGGAGGTCTATCCATCCAGGCACTAACCGAGCTCAACCCTGCTTAGCTTCAGTGCTCAACCAGTCATGGGCTACAGGGTGATGGATCTCCTTGTGCCTTTTCACTTTGGATTATGTTTGAACTAGACCGCCTTTACTCAAAAAAATAAAAGAAGATCCACATACGTGTGTGATGGGCAAGTGTATATATATATACATATAATATATATATTATATATTATATGTTCCATACCCTGCCTGTCACCGTAACACAAGTTAAATGTGACAGTTACTGCATCCTTCTGAGTGTATTTCTATAATGTGGCAAGCCCGGCTGTTTACAGCATGACCGCCCCATTTTTATCTTGTGTAATAGTGATAGTGGTGAGCTAGTCATTGAATAGGAACAAGCCAAATTGGATAAAATAGGGTCCAAATTCAACAAGGTTATCTAGATTCTAAATTTGATTTCTAAATTTGATTTCTAAGTTTGATTTCGATATGAACTACTTCTGCTATTCAGTGAAATTGTTTTCATCCTTACATAAGCTTCCTTAAATTTCCAGCAACACTGGTGTCAGAACGCTAGCACAAATTCCTCATGTCCAAGTGGATAAACTGCCAATTTCTACTGAAGGAAAATGTTAGTAATTCTTTTTTTTTCCTTGACCAAAAGATCACTTTAAAACACACTGGTAACAATATCTTTTATAGACCAGACTGGTCCAGTAATGGATGTCTCAGGCCAGTCTGTGCTTAACAGGAAACCATCCTCTCCATCTAATAAGACCACAGCCAACTGTACCCTCATGGTTTCCTGGTCACAGATGGCTGTAGCATTACACACAGCAGGTTTATGACTGGCCCCTCTCGGTTTGTAGAGACAAAGCAGCTCTGTTGTGGTTTGCATGCAACTATGATAAATTCTTCAATCGATTTACATCCTTACAATCTGCTGCACTTGGAATGTGCAGGTATACGATCTTTATTGGTGGTGCTTATATGCTTTGTAAGGATGTTTGATATTACCACAATAGAATCATAGTTGGTGTATTTAATTACTTAGTGACAATAAACTAGATTAAACCTAATTTCCATCTTATTAGTTACAACTGCATACAGGCTAATTTTGTAGGTAACTAATCATTGACCATTTTTAATAATACATTAACAGCACAGAATATCTGAAGGATATCGCACCTGGGTTTAAGTTGCAAGAATTTGATTGTTTGGGTCACATGTCAATTGCAAAATGTCGCCTTGTTCACCACTGAAATGAATCAAGTTATCATGTAAATAATATGTAGCAAAATGTATTTCAAAATGCAAAAAAATGCTTTCTATACATTTCAAACATGACAAAGATTTGTCCACTAAAACTGCTTGATATGCATGTACTATGTAAAATATGTACAATATATTCATCTTGAACATCCCATTCAACATGCTAGAACTCACTTTTCTTAGAAGATGCTCATTCATTTTGCTTTCAATGTACTGTGTATATATATATATATATATATATACAGACGTGGACAAAATTGTTGGTACCCTTTGGTCAATGAAAGAAAAAGTCACAATGGTCACAGAAATAACTTTAATCTGACAAAAGTAATAATAAATAAAAATTCTATAAATGTTAACCAATGAAAGTCAGACATTGTTTTTCAACCATGCTTCAACAGAATTATGTAAAAAAATAAACTCATGAAACAGGCATGGACAAAAATGATGGTACCCCTAACTTAATATTTTGTTGCGCAACCTTTTGAGGCAATCACTGCAATCAAACGCTTCCTGTAACTGTCAATGAGACATCTGCACCTCTCAGCAGGTATTTTGGCCCACTCCTCATGAGCAAACTGCTCCAGTTGTGTCCGGTTTGAAGGGTGCCTTTTCCAGACTGCATGTTTCAGCTCCTTCCAAAGATGCTCAATAGGATTGAGGTCAGGGCTCATAGACGGCCACTTTAGAATAGTCCAATTTTTTCCTCTTAGCCATTCTTGGGTGTTTTTAGCTGTGTGTTTTGGGTCATTGTCCTGTTGCAAGACCCATGACCTGCGACTGAGACCAAGCTTTCTGACACTGGCTAGTACATTTCTCTCTAGAATTCCTTGATAGTCTTGAGATTTCATTGTACCCTGCACAGATTCAAGACACCCTGTGCCAGACGCAGCAAAGCAGCCCCAGAACATAACAGAGCCTCCTCCATGTTTCACAGTAGGGACAGTGTTCTTTTCTTGATATGCTTCATTTTTTCGTCTGTGAACATACAGCTGATGTGCCTTGGCAAAAACTTCGATTTTTGTCTCATCTGTCCACAGGACATTCTCCCAGAAGCTTTGTGGCTTGTCAACATGTAGTTTGGCATATTCCAGTCTTGCTTTTTTATGATTCGTTTTCAACAATGGTGTCCTCCTTGGTCGTCTCCCATGTAGTCCACTTTGGCTCAAACAACGACGGATGGTGCGATCTGACACTGATGTTCCTTGAGCATGAAGTTCACCTTGAATCTCTTTAGAAGTCTTTCTAGGCTCTTTTGTTACCATTCGGATTATCCGTCTCTTAGATTTGTCATCAATTTTCCTCCTGCGGCCACGTCCAGGGAGGTTGGCTACAGTCCCATGGATCTTAAACTTCTGAATAATATGTGCAACTGTACTCACAGGAACATCTAGTTGCTTGGAGATGGTCTTATAGCCTTTACCTTTAACATGCTTGTCTATAATTTTCTTTCTGATCTCTTGAGACAGCTCTTTCCTTTGCTTCCTCTGGTCCATGTCGAGTGTGGTACACACCATATCACCAAACAACACAGTGATTACCTGGAGCCATATATATAGGCCCAATGGCTGATTACAAGGTTGTAGACACCTGTGATGCTAATTAGTGGACACACCTTCAATTAACATGTCCCTTTGGTCACATTATTTTCTGTGTTTTCTAGGGGTACCATCATTTTTGTCCATGCCTGTTTCATGAGTTTATTTTTTTTTTTTTACATAATTCTGTTGAAGCATGGTTGAAAAACAATGTCTGACTTTCATTGGTTAACATTTATAGAATTTTTATTTATTATTACTTTTGTCAGATTAAAGTTATTTCTGTGACCATTGTGACTTTTTCTTTCATTGACCAAAGGGTACCAACAATTTTGTCCACGTCTATATATATATATATATATATATATATATATATATATATATATATATATATATATATATATATATATATATATATACACACAGTATATGTGTGTGTGTGTGTACAAGCATATATATGGGAAATATTGGAACACCCTGTGGATAAAAACTGTACAGTCTATCATTGCATGTCAGAGATGTAAGCACTATGACCTGAATCCCATTTCAAATTAAATTCAATGACATCCTCAGCTCATAAACACATAAAGCCCGAAAGCTTACTTTATAATTGAGAGGTACACCAAGGCCTTATAGGTCTTAAGAGGAAAGTAAATGGGGTCTGGAATGTAATAAATGGGCTATGAGGATGCACCATTCTGCACTTTAAAAACCACAGGTGCTGAAATCAGCAGGATGAGATCAAGTGGGGCTACTGAGAGACTACAGCAATGAGCTGACTGGTAACCCAATCCACACTTATCCTTATGTTCCTTGCAATTGTGCCTTTCCCTGCAACACCATTATCTATTTGGTGTACTATAAACACAACATGCAGCAGGATCTCCTGTTGAGTATTTTGAAAAAAGAAATCAGATCAAATGTATAAATGATATATATCGATACATGTAGAAATGCACCTTTTCTTTTCTTTTTTTTTTAACAAAATTAGGAAAAGTCTTTGTTCGTCAAAATGGTGATGGAAAAGTGCTATAGTCTTACGTAGTGAATATATGAGAACTATATTTTGAGCCTTCACAAGCTAAACTAAGCCAAGTCAAAGCTCTATACTTTCTAGAGACCTGTTTTGAGTAACACAAACTGATGTAGCTTTATGATTGAATGTTAAACCTGTATGTTATCATCATTCAGTATTATATGATAAAATACAGGCATGTAATTAAGGCTGTAACGATTTATCGAATAATTCGATTACAAAAATTCATCAAATTGAAATTAATGTGCCTTGATGATTCGTTTACTCCATTTAACTAAACACAGAGGATCACTTTTTGGATCACTAAATCATAAAGAAAAACACTGTACTGTAAAAAAAAAAGCTCACGGATCACATTTTGGAATTATGGATTGGATTATTTTTTTCCTATCAGCAAAAAAGCGGATATATAATAAGAAAAGTTACATACATACATAAATACATACATAAACTATGAATAATCGGTGAGGCACTCTCCTGTTTTTGACCGATTAACACGTTCACATGAACACATGACTCCTGTGTAGTTATCAATAAATCGTATCAATAAAAACATGAGTGAGAATGAGTTTAATTAAACAGGTAGTTTCCTATGACTTACTCTTCACGGCCACTGCAGAGGAGCTTTTTAAATGCACTGTATTTGTATTTTGAATGAATGGGTTTAGTTTCAGCCCCTCAAAAAAATGCAGATTTTTATAAAAACAACAAACAAATTTGCTTGTTCATTTTAAGAGACTTGCCTTATTTTCTCTCTCTTATTTAGCATTGCTCTTCAATAAAGTATTTATTATCCGATTACTCGATGGAATAATCGTTAGAATACTAAAATACAGTTTTTTTTCGCCCCACTCATAACATCAGCTCTAGAACTATTTGTACCCTACATTTATACAACCAGAAATGATCACGACTTGTCAAGTAGGCCGTACAGGTTTAAGAAAATGATTCAGCCTTGCCTTATTTATCTCTAAAATATCTCTAACAATTCTTTTTTCCAGCATGGCACCGGTTAGTCCTGAAAATGACAAGCTGCCTTCGAAAGAAGGATTCCATGAAAACTCGGAGAATGTGGGAAACTGGCACAGACGTGCCGGTTTCAGACTGTTAACCTTTGTTAAAGGTTAGAAATTCTTCCAAAAGACAAATGAGTATTATTTATATAAAAAAAAAAAAAAATAAATAATAATATACCAGGAACCATAGACCAGGAACATTGCCCTTTTATCCCAATGAGGCTTTTTCAGGTCGTTCAGCAAAGACTTTGTGGAAATACTCAATTGGACCCTATTGTGGATTTATGGATACAGATTGTGCAGGACTATCACACACACCATAAGGGTATTGAAGACAGATGACAACTTTGCAAACTCAAACTTTCAGTAGTCAAGGTGTACATTTTCTTTTTTTCCCCCCTCCGTTTTTTTTCCTTTTATGTTCTTTTACACAACATCGGAATTTCTGAATTTTCTACTGTTCACACATCATTAAATTAACATATTCAGACTTCAATTCGAATCATTTTTGGAGTTATTTTATTCACATCGTGTAAGACAGATATCTATAAACCTGCAGTTGATGTCTGAATTTCACGTTTTTAGACGTGCGCATGCAGTTTGATTGTTTTATGCACAGCTATATTTAGGACAATGCTGCACACATCTTCATGCCAGAAGCAATATTATTGTCTCACACAAAGGTGTCAGTTCTATAAAGAGAGTCATTAAGGCAACATGTTGCACCATTCGAGATAAATAAATAATTAAATACGAACAAAAGCAGGCTTGACTACTTGAGGACAAAGCTGGAAGTGTCACCGGGTGCTATTACCTGTTATATTAGAAGCCCCCACAGGTCTGCTCTTCTCTTGCCGTGCTTTTGTGAGTTAAAAAGTCCATCAAAAAGCCATTACAGCTGCAGGGAAGCAAGATGAGTATGACGCTCTTGGCAAAAAAGGGCCAGGAGAAATTGTCCCATCTATCATAATTACACTTATTGCGTGCCACTGTGCGGGGCCGGGGGACTGAGCCCCTTTGCTGACCTGGAGCAGGTTACACAGAAGCTGAAATCTCTGAGCGGTGTAGAGGCTAAGAGGAATTAGATATGTTTTAGGACCTGTGTTGGAAAAGTTGTTTCAATGAGTTATAATGGCTTTTTGGGGATGCTCCGTTTTGTACACGAGAATGTACTGTTTGTTCCCAACAGCACTCGCCCTTCCATTGATCCCTTCACAACTATTAGAGCAAGGGTCATCAACTAGCAGACTGCACCGTGAATACAAACCCAGCACAGTATTTCACAGGATAGGAAAGTAGTCCTGCAGCTGTGTCGATGTATGTACATAAAAAATGTAACGTGGCTGATTTTTAATTTTCTTTTTGAAAATATTTTTTAAAAATATTAAAATATTAAAAATATACATTTTTATTGTAATTATCTTGCGGAATCGTGTGTGGGGGGGATGATTTCTGACTGACAACATGGAATTAATAGAATTCCATTGAAAAATGAAAAGCTGGGTCAGCTGTAAGAAAAAAACAACTAAAAAAAAAACCAGCCATGTGGCTCTAATCATGCTTTCTCTTCCCTGTATTTCCCAAAGCATACAGTAGGGTCTACACTACCCTCCTTTTTATAGGAGTGTGAAACTCATTGTCACTCTGGGCCACATCAGCAGTATGTTTGGGCAGTATATGCTATATACAGTATATGCTCTTTGATGAGTGGCACTGCCTCATAACACAATACACATTGCGGTTTACACAAACATGTATTCGCTTTCCCATCTTTCTTGGAAATGCCTTCCATCTGCATCAAGTTTTCGCTTCCTGGACATTTTGGGATAATTTGTAAAATTTTTTCAATTCCGCTTGTTGATAAACTTGCCCTCAGTAATCGGTGATGTGGGATACACTGCGATCTAGTGACGAGATGCCGTCACTTTGCGGGTAACATAGTCACATACACTGTGGGAGATGTAGTTTACTGTCAGTGCATACTTTAAAACCCTATTTTTTAGACAATCAAACATTTTTTTAGGTCTCGTGAACTACATAAAATGCCTTGGCGGGCCATATTCAGTCTACAGGTGGTCTACAGGTTAGCATGCTACACATTATATCATGTAAAACAAGGACAGGCTGATGCAAGTGCAGAATCTTCTTTCATTCACCAAAACATAAAAAATAAACAAATACAAAACACACAGTAACCTGAAACAACCAAAAACCTGATCAGACAAGACATGGCCTTCTGTTAATGGGTCACGCTACATACACAAGCGCTAATCAAGGCGAGATGGAACAGGAGTGAGTGATCAGTCACATGTGCCAAACACAGAAGTGCAGTGGCTGTTGGGAAATGTAGTCCACAGCTATGATCCTGACACATATATGTCTACATTGTCTTGTTTATTTCAGTATATAAGATGTATATTTTATAACTAAACAGTAATGGTTGTTAGCATTCAGCAATGCTAGGCGAATCAATCAGGGAAATGGATGCTACTAAGCCTTTATGTATTTGAATTCGAGAAACAGCACCGAACATTCACTCATATCTCTTGTACTTCATTTTCCAGTGTAAAATTTGAAAGGCAATTAGGGACATAAAGTTTTATAAATGTGTGCTATGCCCAGCATGGAGGTTGTGTTCATTACAAAAGGCTACTTAATATAAAAGCATGATACATTGTGCCTCGCTTTGCGTCTGACAGTGAGAAAATGTCCTCAGCGTGAGTCACGGTGGGGAGTGGGCTCGGGATGTGACTGATGTAGATGTCAGCACTGTGCCATGAATCCCTCATGATCCATGGCTTCTTCACCTGCTGCCATCTGTATATCTCCTCACCCGGGGCCGCTCCAACTGAGGGATGCCAAGCATCCATGGAGACGGTTATTATTAATGACGACCACGCACCATGCTTGGAAACATGGCGATGAAATAGTGTGTGAAATCCACACCTGTTTGCAGTGGCAGGATGGCGGTGGCTCCTTCCCCTGGATCACCTGACCTGGGAGTGTTCTGGGAGGTCGGAATTTTATTGGTGAACACAGAAAGTGGGGAGTCTAGGCATCAATCTGTTTCGGGCTGACAGCCGCAAAGACCTACAGTGGGATTGTGATTGATGAATACAAAGGTCTGAAGGTCTATTGCTTGAAATAGGATGAGATAGTCTGATTCAAAACACGTTCTTAAAATAGTTGATGTGCTGCAGGTTTGTTCACATCGCAAACGTGACATATTTCACAGCTTTACAGAAACCGTTTGCTGAAAATGCACATAATATTTTACCTCCTAGTGCTTTAATTAACCGAGGGGATTTAAGAAGAAGAAGTCAAATATATAGAATATATATATATATTGCTAAATGTTTGTCAGTATAATTAACATTAATATTAATACACTAGCACTAATTAAGTTTCTAAGTAGTCATTCAGCGAAAACAATGGACATTTATCTGAATGAGAAATATTGACTATTCTTCCCCTTGACTTATATTTCTTCATCCCACAGTCATTTCTGTTCAATAATCTGATATAATTGCACTGTGACTCTACACTATGTACATCACTCTACATATGTGTGTTCGCACACATTCTAACTGAAACTGTTCTTATATTACACTAGAGTTAGAGACGTCATCAGCAGAAATGGCAAACACTGCATATTTCTCATGCATATAACTTTTCAATTACCATATGAAAGCTAGATGAAAAGGAAGCAAAGCCAATTTAACTGAATGTATCAATGTGGGCAGAGCAAGGGCACAATGCGGTCTAGGATTGAGGCTTTTTTCTAGATGTTTTGGAGCAAAAATTCATGGCATTTTTTTTATATCATATTGTGATATTAATATTTATATCAAATTTTGTTGATAAAAGAGAACTTTTTGTTTCTAAAAACCTATATTTCTCTTGGTCTGAGGGTACCGGCTCTACTGTGTTAATATATACATCATATAGATCACATCATCATAACAATTATCATTCATTCATTCATCTTCTATCTTCTTAACTTACCCCATCTTCTACCGCTTTATCCGATCTTCCATCGGGTCACGGGGAGTCTGGCGTCTATGGGCATTAAGGCAGGATACACCCTGGATGGAATGCCAACCCATCGCAGGGCACACACACACACACACACACACACACATTCATACACTAGGGACAATTTTCCAAGGTGCCAATCAACCTACCGTGCATGTTTTTTGGACCGGGGGGAAACCGGAGAACCCGGAGAAAAACCCCCTGAGGCACGGGGAGAACATGCAAACTCCACACACACATGACCGAGACGGGAATCGAACCCGGATCCTGGCGGTGTGAGGCGAACGTGCTAACCACTACGCCACCGTGCCCCCCCATAACAATTATATAAACATAATTATGTAAAGTATGTGTGAAGTGCACCTGATGCCACCTAGAAGTGTATAATGCAATACACTGTTAAGTCTTTTGTTATTTAGAGACTGGACTTCTGCGACTCCCCACCCAAGTTCTCCCACACCATCCCTCCACTGGCTTATGGTTTTAGCTGCACACATCAAATTCAAAACACAGATGCTTGCCTACAAAGACAAAAATGCCCCAATATCTTCTTACCCAGGGGAACGGTGGCTTAGTGTTTAGCATGTTCGTCTCACACCTCCGGGGTCCGGGTTCAATTCCCGTCTCGGCCATGTGTTTGTGGAGTTTGCATGTCCTCCCCGTGCCTCAGGGTTTTTTTTTCTCCGGGTTCTCCGGTTTCCCCCCGGTCCAAAAACATGCACGGTAGGTTGATTGGCACCTTGGAAAATTGTCCCTAGTATATGAATGTGTGTGAATGTGTGTGAATGTGTGTGTGTGCTGATGGGTTGGGTTGGCATTCCATCCAGGGTGTATCCTGCCTTAATGCCCATAGACGCCAGAGATAGGCACAGGCTCCCCGTGACCTGAGGGAAGATCGGATATAGCGGTACAAGATGAATGAATGAATGAATCTTCTTATCCCAGAAACTTCATCATCATCTGACATGGCACAACTCTCGGGGTAAAAGGAAGGTTTACCTCAGGGCTTTTCTCTGTTCTGACACCGTGCTTCTGACAACAATGCAAAAACTCAAATCAAAGAAAGGAAATAAAAAATTATTTTTTGAACATATCTCTTGTTTTTTTTTTGCCATGAAAGATAAAAAGTCTTAAAAATCACATTGCATATTAGACTATAAATGTTAAAGAAAATTATACTTGTTCAGTCGAGGCAAGTAAATATGAACTCCTTTTGAGCAGAATTTCACTAGAAACCAAGTGATAGATATAAAGTGCAAGAATAAAGTGAATGTTCGAATTTGTGCTAATTTTAAGCCTATAAGGAACCCAGTGGTTAAGGCAGGTTCAAATCACACCACCAAGCTGCCACTAGTGGTTAAAAAAGGCTTGAAATTGGGTTTTGTTTGTCTGGTTTTAGGATCTAGTAGAATTGATTATCGACACGATATTAATGCTAGTTTCTAGAATTCTTAGCAAGTCAAATTTTCTGACACTATTGGCAGGTTTTTAATTGAATATTGCTTGTTTCAAGGAGAGTATTTTTTTGCAGTATAAGTCTTTCATTTTTCATGACGGGTGAAGACCTATATCTCCTTCGCAAACCTTTGAACAAGCGCTTTTTCCACTTTGCACTTTGTCTTGGTTTAAGAAAATAAAATAAAATAGAGTTTTAGATTGTTGGTATCTTAAATTTGTAATCTAGTGAACCTGTATTAATTTATTCGTTGATAGAGCACCTTTTGTACATCTCTCTGGATAAAGGACATCTGTTAAATGCCATTAATGTAAGTGTACAATACCACACCCAGGAATAATAAATAAAAAAAAAATTATAATAACACGTTAACATTTGTAACCTTTTCTGTTTACTTTTAAACTTGAATGAAGAAGACGTGATCACTGCGGCAAAACCTTTTTCCTTGACTAGTCTCTTCTTTTTCTTGCAGTTAAGAAATAATAAAAAAAAAAACCTTCCAGAAACCTTACTCATGCAAAACATATACAACGTCAAATATAGCAACAGCTTAATGTATGTACGAGATTAATAAATGCGTGCGACTTTGCCATCATTGATGCAAAAGTGTTTACTACAGTCCGCTAAATATTGCTCTTCTGTTTACGTCTGACGAAGAGAAATGCTACGTTTGAATGGCAATGGGTTCGAGCTGTGACTGATTCAGCTCTAATCCTTAATTTCTCTGGTTCTCCTTCTGCCTCTTAACATTCCTCCATGACACTGATTAAACATACCCACATCTGTCAGCACAATCTGTTTGTTCTTTCTTGGGTATATAAGGAATCGGCGCTCATTTCGGGACTCTTTTCTTTTTCCTTTTAAAGGAAAAGCAACATAATCATTATGCCAAGCGTTTGCTCTTTCACAACCTCAGAAAGGATAAAACAAGGAATAAAATAATGATTTAACTCTCCCTTCAAATGAGGAGGCTATTAACAAAGGTATCACATAATCAACAGTGTGACAGTGGATATTAATAAAAGTTTTTTTTCTTTTTCTTTTTTTTTTCTTTCAAGCCTTCGCAGGCTCACAAATGTTAATGCATTTTCCTGGGCAGGGTGATATTACGGGCACTTCATGGATCATTAGACATCAAAGCACATAATGTTTCTAACCTTAAGCTGTGCAATATTGCAATATTTCATGGGAGAGGATTCATTTTAATGATGCAAAACTGGAGGCTGTGGGCGAAGATGACTAAATTGAACTTTGCTGCTCTGAAGGTGTGGGATAATATACTGGATTATTAGACTTATAGCCTTGTCATGACACTTGGTCGTTAGGGTCGATTTCAAGGACAGTTAAAGGACTATTTTCTTTTTACTTATTATTATAATTATTATTATTATTAGCAGTATTATTTGGTTGATGCCCTTATACAAAGCGACTTTTTTCATTAATACAATTCAGCAAAAGCGCCTCGCTCAAGGCCCTAATTATGAATTATGAATACCACTTCCTTAGTAATAGTAGCATTAGAATGGTTTTACCCAGGGCACAATTAACACCTCCTTGTTTCTCCTTGTTGTGTCCTCAATTGAATTTGCTAATGTTGTTTCTTTCTCTTTCCCTCTCCAATCTTGTACTCATTAGACAGACTTTGCGAATCAATAGATTTGAGGGATTGTCTATACCGGGTGGTGCACGAATCCTTAAGACTACTGCCTCCAGACTTTCAAGTGACTATCAAACTCTCTGCCCAATGCTGTGGTGGTAAAAGATCTGCTTCAATATCCTGACCAAGTGATGTACAAAGGCAGCGTTGTGAAGCTAGGGAGGTGGGAGCCCTGTGGTTAAGGTGTTGGACTCTGGCACGGAAGATCATGGGTTCAAACCCCAACACCATCAAGCTGCCACTAGTGGGCCCTTGAGCAAGGCCCTTAACCCGCAATTGCTCAGTTATAAGTCGCTCTGGATAAGGGCATCTGCCAAATGCCGTAAATGTAAGTGTAAGATGTGTATAAATGAAAAAATTACCACATAAGAGATGAATGATTTCTGATGAGAAAACATTTAGCCCCCCCCCTTGTGCTACATTTCCTCCCTCCCAAGACACTTTACACTCTTTTAAATAAAATACACTACGGTAATACCCTACCGTGTTCCACTGACAACTAGATGAATACTAGGGCAGACTGGGTACTATATGAACAGGACTGAAAGCAAAAAAAGAAATATAAAACACGCCCTCTTGAGGAAAGTAACAGGTCAAATTGAGCTCTTAACACTACGGGGCTTCTTTGGTTTGACCCGTGAAAGGTCTTCACTAGAGTGCTACGAAGGATATTCTTTTAGAAAGCTGAAACGCTTAACCAGGTTGTCTAAAATTTCTCAGAGTGTATGAAGCAGGATAACAGAGATAAATTTGTATAATGCTTTGATCCTGAATATTAAAAACATCCCGATCAAAAGGACTGGATAATAGATTTCAGGCTTAGTGCATAGCAGAATAACATTAGGCTAAAATAAAATAGGATAATGGAGAGGGAGCTTATTTTAGTTTTGAGCTTTATAATGACACATTATTCATCAAGAGATCCTTTATTTATAAAAATCTTTATTAGTCTTAGGTAAATAGCACGCTCTCCTGCAAAGAAGACCTGTTTAACGTATTACGTTTCCTTGACAAAATGTTTTTAAACCAATTTAGATTAATAGTGATTTTAAATATAATCTCCAGAGTTACACACCATCTTTTCTAATCTTTTCTAAATGAACGATGCACAATGATATTTTAGCACAAGCAAGGTAAAATTCAAACGGTTTGAACTGGAGATAATATAAACCCTGCTATGTAAAGGTTACCTGTCGTACCTCTGTAACCCCACCCGGATTTAACTCGTCCATCTTACCTCCTTGTTGTTTTGTCCCCTGTTGTATTGAGGACTGTGTACCACCGACTATGTCAAATATGTTATTACTGTCATATATTTTTGTCCTTTTCGTATTGTGCAGATTGAAACGTGTTTGTTTTACAATGAAATCACTGCACGACGTATAGACGTAGGATTTGGGAGGCGTTTTATTAAAGGCAATCTATTAAGCATTGTGTGAAATAAGCAGAGGTCACGGCATGGGCAAACAGCAATAAACTAGGCTGATCCATAATAGTAAGTAAGAGAGATTACAAACGAGGTTTAAACGCTGGAAATGCTGCACATGTATCCTGACACTAAAGCAGTAATGAATGACAACTCGCACTCAATGACATGAATGCACAATAAGGCGTTGTTAAGATATGCAATGATACACAACAGCATGGTAAACTGCAACACAGAGCAACTAATCAATGTGGTGATATGGAACAGAGGACGCAGTGGGATAAAACGCCAATGACAGGACACGGGTGAGAGTTGATATAACAAAATTGCGTCTTATCCCTTTTATTGATGCCACTTTATTAGATTTAGATTTTACACAAACCTGTGCAGTCTGTGCCAGTACAAGGGCACATTGTCACAACACAGTAGAAAATTGTGATATTCAGGTACTGTAATTTGTATCCAATTAATGAGCTCATTATCTTCACTAGTAGAATCAGAGTCTTTGGATTCAAGGTAAAGATTTTTTTATTAATATATTCGTATCAATATGTAGCATTGGAGTAATGCAGTTTTGCAGTTTAATTAAAAATACAATTTAATGTGTGTATGTATAGATTACAGACTGAATGTGGTCAATATTATTTATATAATATGGGGGCAACATGGGGTGGGGTGTAGCTCAGAGGTTTAGGGTTCTGGGCTACTGATCGGAAGGTCGGGGTTCGAGCCCCGGAATCGACAAGCTGCCACCCTTGGGTCCGTGAGCAAGGCCCATGACCCTCTATGCTCCAGGGGCAGCGTATCATGGCTGATCCTGCACTCTGACTCCAGCTTCCAAACAAGCTTGGATATGCGAAGAAAAGATTTTCCCTCACAGGATCAATAAAGTATCTAAAAAAAAAAAAAAACAGACTGTCAAAATATTCCAATACAGCAACCAACAAAACAGTCAAAATGTGTCCAATTCTTCATTTTACTCCCATAGCCTTTAAGCAACTAATTAAGCAAAATACAGGGCATCTCTAGTCCATTCCAAATTCTTCCTAAAGGAGAGTCGTCATAAAATTGCTTTTGCAAATAACAGTCCATACCATTGATTAAGCGGGTGAGTAGAAGGAACAGACAAATTAGTTCAAAATGAGTAGAAGATCCCGATGAAGACTTTCCAATTTGTAATGGACCTTAAAATAAAGTTTAACGCTCAACTACACTGCATTAACCAGTGTTAATATACTGTAATCAAGAGTAAAAAAAAAAATGTTCCCATTAGTGTATGAATAATATCTGAACAAATAAAGTTTAACTAATGTGTGTTGGCAAAGCACATCACTGCTGTCACGTACTGTATCCTGTGAAATAATAATTAATGAAGCAGCTAATGAAAGTGTCACAGGTTCCTTTTCCTTCTCAGTTCCTCCGCCTCTTCTGTACTGGCACTGTAATTATTGTCTTAACAGCCCAGACGGACTATTTTTACCTCGCCAGAATTCCATGGGGTGTTTTCACTCGTTCAAGAATTTCACTTAAATGTCAAAGTCTGCCGCCTTCATCTGGCGCTCGCGGCGGCCATGTCGAGTTAAACTCTAAAGGCTTTTCGGGGGGGGTAGGGGTGTCAATTTGACATCACCTCATGTCCCTGTTAGATGCCTGGATTGACATCAGTGTACCATGATGAAGGACATTATGCAAATGCTAAATTCCCATAACCGAAGCATGTCATTGTTGAGTGTCATTGCTGCGGAAGCGTTCGTTATTACTCATGAATCCAAATGAGTCGTCTATACCGCTTGAATGACCAAATTATGGATATCTAGCGGATATTTCATCCGTCTTCGAGGAATTCTACAGTTGATCGAGTATTGTTATGCTTTGTCCTTGCTAGGCAGAAACCTTATTTCCTCTCATAACTCAATCTTTCATTGCATACAATAACAGTGTACAGTAGAAGGACAAGAATCTTATAACCTCATCTTCTCTGACATTTATTTGGATACAGTGCAGAAATTTGAACCAGTGACCTTGCAGTTATCGGCCTGAGGTACATCATGCTTATTAAACATTATTAAACTACAGCGCTACTAAAAATGCTGATTGCTCTAAGGGTGTTGATGAATTTCCCAGTGGTGGCAGTGATTCAAGTTACAGGTTGGATGTGTGTGTGTGTGTGTGTGTACATTATTATACATTATATATATATATATATACATTTACCTTCCAATTTGTAATGAAAGCTAATGACAACACACATATATATATATATATATATATATATATATATATATATAGACACACACACACACACACACACACACACACACACACACACACACACACACACACACACACATCCAACCTGTAACTTGAATCAGTCATAATACAGTGTTGCAGTATTGGGGAGTAACTACCTATATGTACCGTAATTAAATGTGTTATCTAATTTCATTTTCAAAATAAATGTAATTTGTTACAATTATTGATAAAAAATTGTGTAAAGGTCTACTTAATTACTTATGAAAATATTAAAGATTATAAATCTTGGACAGCTAATGAATAAATGAGGTGAGAGGAAAACAACAACAACAAAAACCCAACAGACTGTGGCAGAAGAAATAGATAAAAAAGAATTTTTGGCTCACCTTTAATAACCTAGAAAGGCTGTAGGAGCTCCTTGTGATGCAAGTCTAAGATTATTGGCACCTCATGAGGCAAATAATGAGGTTTTAATCACATGGCGTATAAATAGTGCACATTTTACGCACTGTAAAACAACCATTTTATAATTGTTGCCATATATTTGGTGATGTGTCCCATGGACAGAAAAAACAGCACTGAACTTCTTTTTGTAATGTCTTGTTTGGAGACATGTGTAGAGGGATCTTGACCTTTTCCAAGCAGGAAATTTATATTTATTCTTAGTTTTTGTGCCTGTCGACTGCTTGCTTCAATTAAACAAGGCGAATCCAAAGACTGACATGATCACTGCACAAAAAAATAAACACAAACGAATAAATCTCAAGCTCCTTTCAGTTTTCTTGGTGATTTCATATCCTCACATCTGTGCCTGTCATTATTTAATATAATCTCCAGGGCCATTTATGTGACTGTCAGGAGTGACATTAAATTTACCATGTTTTATTGTTTATCTATACATAAGATTTAACTTTGACCGGTTTTATTGCAGTCATTTGGAAACCACTATTGCTTAGATCCTGCTAGTATAAGTGGATTGTTGTTACTATAGGTAACAAGGCCCTTAACTATCTGCGCTCCAGGGGCGCTGTTCCGTGGCTGACCCTGCGAAAAAAAAGAATTTCCCTCACACGATCAACATGTATGTAAAAAAAACATTATAATACAATATTATTTATAATTTATACTTGACAGAATTTTCATATATATATATATATATATATATACTGTATATATATATATATATATATATATATATATATCGATATATAGAGAGAGAGAGAGAGAGAGAGACCATTGTATGTATGTATAAACATAATATGTCAATTTTAAATATAAATATGTATATATACATATACATATCCACTAGTGGACCCTTGGGCATGGCCCTTAACTCCAATTGGGGTTGCATAAGTCAGTGCCTTTATAGTGTCGGTCCCAAGCCTGGATATATAGGGAGGGTTTGGGCATCAAGTGAGACTACATCCCCAAAACTGCAGCTCTTTTGGGGTGTTGCAATCCTCTTATCCATTATGTTAACATTTGGAATTTTGGACATTCACACATTTGGAAGTAATTCAAAGACAAACATCTCTTAATATCATATGAATCAGGCTAATGTTACTGATTACACGGTTAAACTATATCATTTATAACTAATGATTCTATCTGTAATCTGCTCAATACAGGATCCTGATCAGTGTATATGAGTCCTCGTTATCTGGAGTGGACATACAGTCAAATAATTCAGAGCACAATATACTGAATTCCAATTTTGTCCTACGCTAGATTGTTTCTCCTGTGCCAGTCAGGATGTTCGTGCTGTGAATGAGCAATTCCCATTCATTCACTCCGTGCTTTCCAAAACAGAGAGAATTGGTGCATTTTGTCTTATTAACTGAAAACCACACTGAAGCTCCGAAATTGGGTAGTTAGGTTTGGCAATACAGACAATCAATAATATTACTACATTTTTGATCTTCTTTCTTACGTGATCGTTAGTGTCTTTGAGTGGAATGGTTTTCTATAGATTTTTATCCCATTTTGCGAAGCTTTTATGACATCACATCAAGTAGTTTATAAAATCCATTGTCCATTACCAGAAAAGTATCCCTTCATAACATGATAATAATTTCACGAGACATATTTTTTTTTAGGTTAACTTGTTAAAAGTGTTAGACAGCATCTAAAGATGATGTAGACAAGGTTAGGCTCCGATGGGATAGGCTCATCGTCAGACGCTGTCTGACCATCCAGACTATTACAATTGACCACTAATTACTAAAGAGCAAGAAAATACATTTGTAATCTGTTTAAGCGTCAAACTTAAACCACTGACTCTGCACTTTAAAGTGCATTATCCTGGCCACGGCATGTTCGAAAAGGGAAAATAAACAAGTAGTGAATCGAATTCACAAGATAATCGGATAAAGTCTCATCCTTCCTGACGTGCTCAATAAATCGAAATGCAAAATACTCCGAATACTACATTTGATTAGGCTGAAAAAGCGCTGACGAGGGCAGTTTTAACCCATTATCAGTTTGGTGTGGCTACCACAGCGAGCATTCCACAAGGCGAAGCAATTAGTGTTAGAGTTTGTCTTGTAATCAAGTTCAGACAGGGGCAGAGATTTCATTTCTCGCTGCTCACGGTGGCAGGGAGCTTATGGGAACTCTCTTGATTTGTCTCTTGGCCCTTGTCTGCTAGATTTAGCACACTGTTAGGTGTTTTTCAACACATCATGTGTTTGACCTCTTGGGTCACGTTCTGACAAGGCAATTCAGCACTAATTATCTGCTGCTCAGTTTTTTTCTCCACTTTGGTCGTTTTTTTTTTTTTCCTTGACTATGGATTAATTGATAATTTCCTTCAGATTTCCTTTCACACACACACACACACACACACACACACACACACACACACACACACACACACACACACACAGCTAAGATAAGACACTGAAGCACATTACTGTGCATATCTATATCTATCTCTCTCTCTCTCTCTCTCTCTCTCTCTATCTCCTGTATGTATATATATATATATATATCTATATATATATATATATATATATATATACATATATATATATTATATATATATATATATACTTTTTATTTGTGACAGCAAATGGAAAATTGGATGATCCAAATAAATAAATAAATAAATAAATAATAATATATATATATATATATATATATATATATATATAATATATATAGAGAGAGAGAGAGAGAGAGAGAGAGAGAGAGAGAGAGAGAGAGAGAGATATCTAGTATATATTCGATCGGACCACATGGACCATGGACCAGACACCATTTACTTCCTTCTTGACACAGTCATTTAGCCCTCACAATTTAAGCTTGTTGGCACACATCAAAAGCAAATTTTGAGGACAACGATATATATATATATATATATATATATATATATATAGATATATATATATATATATAGAGATAGATATATAGATAGATAGATAGATAGATAGATAGATAGATAGATAGATAGATAGATCTCCTTTCTATAATGTTTGTAGGCAGTCCTAGACCAATTTCATTAGAATTTTTGAAAATGCTAATTCATATCCTCTCCTGACAAAAGTAATCCACGTTATTATATTACAGTGATTAACGTGCATTAACAAGGCTTTATTCTTAGCACCATAGATGACTCAGCTGTGGAAAAAAAGGCTCAGTTTCTGGCAAGGGCTCTGGATCTGGAAACTCGGCTGGTATTTATAACATTCCCATGTACCCTTACAGCATAATTTTCAGCCTCGAGCTCCTACGCTATGTAATGTCTCATTAGTGTACAACTTCCTACACACTCATGGTGTTTCTCCTGTAGTGCCCCGCTGTTACAGGCTGCGAGAGGTCATAAGTATTGTCAGAAGTAGAAACGTTTCTTTTTTTCTTCTTCTTCTTTTTTCTCAGTCACAGTTCCTAATGATTGTTTAATCCATTATGGAGGGAGTTAAAGCTGTGCTTCACTAAATGACCCTTACGGTTCATAAAGAGAGCATTTAAGAGGTTAAATCTTCCTCATTGGTTGTGAAGCGTTCTGGGAAACGCTTTGCTGCGCCATAATAAAAGCGTGTTATATTATATTGGTTGATGTTGCCTAATAGGCGACTATTAGGCAGTGGATATTATTCCGTAATGAGACACTATAAAGGAGGAGTTCTCTAAACAGTTTGGCTAATTAGACGTGCATGGGATGCATGCAGGGATGCTCTCAGCGCCATGTTTGTTAATCGAATCTTTTATAATTGATGCTCAATTAAGAGGTTTTTAACTCTCTTCCTGTGTAAACATTGTTTTCTCCAATAAAGAGTGCAGGTGGTCAACGGGGTTGAAGCAGGAGGGAATAAACGAGCCTTACGAACTTGGCAGGGCCTCAAACTATGTGTTTGTGTGTGTAAGTGTGTGTGTGTGTGTGTGTGTGTGTCAGTGAAAGAGTGAGAAAAAGTAAGAGAGAGTGATATTGAGAGTGAAGGAAAAAGAGAGATAGAGAAAAAGAAAGCAAGTGACAATATGAATGTGTGTGTTTTTGTGTGTGCGAGTGAACGAGAGAGAGAGCGAGAGAGAGAGAAAGAAAGAATGGGAGAGTGCATGAGCACGGGATTAAATTCTGACCATGTGGTAGTCACAACTAAGGCCAAACCCAGCTGATGATGTGTGTGAAGCTGTGTTTGACCCTCTTTAGCCTTGTTGCTGTCTTGTTTTCCACTTACTATAGCAATCAACACAAGTTTCTGAACCACAGGTCAAGTCATCTGTCACTACGATGCACACATACATACACCCACACAACACACTTCTGCTGTACATTCGTGTGCCTCATAATTACTGCTGAAGTGGATTTGATCCCTTTGTGCCTTGCAATTAATAGCAACAGCTTTCTTTCTCAGGGACCTCCAAAAGGCCTCATAATGCATTTAGTGTAATGAATGTATTTATGGATTCAAAAGAAATGCTGTTGACAGTAACCTTGCATCCAAGTAACACTGAATTTGGGGAAATAATGATATGTACATGTTTTATACATTTAGTACCTTAGAAAAGTGCATTAATTGTAGCTTTCCTTATAAAGGAAATTACAATTCAATTATCTACCTGTTTTTTTCCCAAACAAAAGAGTTAAAAATAATGTTACCAAATGCAACCAGACAAAAGTACAAAAAATCAGGAGATATTTTATATTGAAGGGTTGCCATGACTTTTCTCCGGACTTATGTTTAAAAAAAACACTGTCTTGGCAGTTATAACATTTACATTTACAGTATTTAGCAGACGCCCTTATCAAGGCTGACGTACAAGTTGTGCTTTAGGTCTCCATCTAAGGATAAATTCATTCATGTTGGGTAGATACAAACTTAAGTGCACAATAAGCATAGACAGTTGAGTTTTTTTTTTTTTTTTTTTTTTTTTTTTTTGTTTTGTTTTTTTTTTTTAAATATGCATTCCTGGATAATATATTCCTTATAACAATTATGTAATGATTAAAAATAGGGAAAGATTGGCCAATGTATCCGGCAAGGTTAGTGCAGAACGCTTTGCTAGAACAATAGTGGTGATCTAACCTTCCGGAAATGCCTGAATGCCTGTTTCTTCTCATTATATGTGGCAGAGTTGACTTTGTCCTTGGATTTGGCCAGACGGAAAGACTGAAAAGATGAGTTGATGCTTTGCCAGTTTAAACCGACTGTGTAAAGTTTTTAAAGACAGGTTTGAGATTTGCCTTCGGGAGGAATTAAGCTCCAGGTATAGATAACCGACTCATCCCCATAACTAAAAATACTGGTTGTTAAAAAACAACTAGATGGTTTGTTTCCTGTATTGTATTACACTCTAGCATGTGCTCTCTAGCATGAGCTGAAAATATATTTCTCTGCCTTCTACAGAATGACAAAGCCAAGGTTACATCCAATGTTTCCCCCCCAACAAAAATCACAGACATTGTAAAACATGATCTATGGCTATAGAGTAGAAATCGGTGGTAACTGAGTCCCACTTGCAACCAAAGACAGCAACCGAGTACATTCTGCAGTGTCAGATTTTCTTAAAATTACAGAGTGTGACCACTGCTACAGGGAAAAAGCTAGGATTACATAAGATTACGTGCAATCACAGAACAGAAACAAATACAGGTTGTCACCATGCCAAAACATAAACAAATCGAGTTACACATATTGTTCAAACTGCATTTTCTACACAGGCCTGTAGTGTAAACACTGATGACATAAACATTTCCTTAAATTGCTCATCATTAGAGAGTCCTCATTATATAATAATTTTTTTCGCACTGTTATAGAACTACAGGGGCACGGTGGCTTAGCGGTTAGCCCATTCGCCTCACACCTCCAGGGTCTGGGTTCTATTCCCGTCTCGGCCATGTGTGTGTGGAGTTTGCATGTTCTCCCCGTGCCTCACTGGGTTTTTCTCCGGGTTCTCCGGTTTCCCCCCCCCTCCCCAGTCCTAAAACATGCACGGTAGGTTGATTGGCACCTTGGAAAATTGTCCCTAGTGTATGAATGTGTGTGAATGTGAGTGTGTGTCCTACGAAGGGTTGCCATTCCATCCATGGTGTATCCTGCCTTAATGCCATAGACGTCTGAGATAGACACAGGATCCCCGTGACCCGAGGAAAGACCGGATAAAGTGGTAGAAGATGAATGAATGAATGTTATAGAACTCTGGTGAAATTTGTATTGAGCTGTGTGTCATTATATATAGATTAATAATAGGTAATAATCATAAGTGACAGCTGTTAGAGTGTTTAGCTTAAATCAATAGACTCCAAGAACATACAGTTTTATTTAGTATTGGTATGTACCATTCATTCATTCATTTTCTACCGCTATATCCGATCTTCCCTCGGGTCACGGGGAGCCTGTGCCTATCTCAGGCGTCTATGGGCATTAAGGCAGGATACACCCTGGATGGAATGCCAACCCATCACAGGACACACACACACACACACACACACATTCATACACTAGGGACAATTTTCCAAGGTGCCAATCAACCTACCGTGCATGTTTTTGGGCCAGGAGGAAACCGGAGAATCCGGAGAAAAACCCCCTGAGGCACGGGGAGAACATGCAAACTCCACACACACATGACCGAGATGGGAATCGAACCCGGATCCTGGCGGTGTGAGGCGAACGTGCTAACCACTACGCCACCGTGCCCCTATTGGTATGTACCATCATTTCAAATTTCATATGTACATCTTGCTCAGGTATTTATTTATAATTAAAGCACCGTTACAAATCCACCTTGGAAATTGGGTTTTTGCGAAACAGGCACTTTCCCTTAATTCAGATATAAGTATTTCAAGAACCGGTTGAAATGGACCTCCCGATGCCTCCTTTTTTTTGCCCAATACCTACAGAGCATCCCTGTGTCAAAAGCCTTGCAGAAATGACATATTTAGCAAAGGAAGAATACAACTTCTAATGCAGAAATATGATAATCATCTCTCGGCTGGCTCAGCACCCTTGCTTCTTAATATCTCGCCGTGCAGATGATGTATTTGAAACGGGCTGCTCCCTGACACCTAAATGACAGAGGGTTATTTCTGTCTACTCGGCATTTCCTCCATCCTAATCCCACTCAGCTGCTTGACACTGATGAACTGCGGTTTCCCCGCACATGCTAATCTCTGCCAAGGTTCTGACCTTACTTGCATATAGGATCGAGTTCTAATTGAACACTACTGTTGTTGCTGTGAAGGAGATTCCCCCCCCCCAACCCCACAGGTTCCTCGGGAAGTGCGGCCTACAGGCTTTAATGGCGGAAAGCAGACATTGAGGACTTGCCGCAAGTCTGCAGATAATATACCGTTATACCATAAAAATGAAAAAGTACAAAGGAAATCCTTCTGCACAGACATGGCGCCAGTAGCTGTCATGACTTTATTTCCCATTGCCTCTAATAATGTTTCTGCTTTATAGCTCCATTTTTCTCCCACTTCCTTCTTTACACTTAGGGTTAGACTGACTTTTTAGCAACCTATTACCTATTGGATAAGTAATTTGGTTTTGGGGAATGGAATGCTGAGTAGTATTTTGCAATCCCGGCCCTGATGTTCCCATTTCCTTTTCAAATGCAGTAGACTCATCTAATAAGGTTATTACGAAGATGGGATATGATTGATGGGTCAAACTGCAAAATGAGCAGTAGATAGCATCGGAGAGAGCCGAGGAATATGTCGTATCGTTGTAGAACAAAGCAGTTGGTAGTCTTCATAAAATCTTCGGTTATAAAGACATCTTCAAAGAGGGCAATATTTTAGAATGGAGTAGACAGAGAATAGAATCGCCTTTATTTGTCACATATACATTACAGCACTGTGAAATTCGTTCTTTCGTTCTTCGCATATCCCAGCTTGTTTTTGGAAGCTGGGGTCAGATAATATGATACATGACACAGCGCCCCCTGGAGCACAGAGGGTTAACAGCCTTGCTAAAGGAACCGAGAGTGGCATCTCATTACTGGTTGTTTCATTTATTGCCTCTCTGAGTGCAATTGTTGATGAAAGGATATTTAAATGATACACTTAATTAATTCAAGTCATGACTAAGAAATGCATACTAGTGCTTAATTCTTAGGGTCCTGACACATGAAGCGACATCATTTTCTCTCCAGTGGCACAAGCAAACCCTTGTCAAGTCCCATTTGTTCAGCTAGATTATTTGCTGGGTTCCAGAAAGAATACAGACTACTGCCCCTACTGGTAGAGACAAAAAATAACCTTTGTTTACACAGTGGGAGAATCTACATTCATGAGTCTAAATTTTACCGGAAGATGACATAGTTATTAGTTGACTAGAATCTCTTTAATACTGTCTGGGGAAAGGGTAGCGGAAGGATGGGAGGTTCAAGTCTTGGTATCACCAAGCTGCCACCTTTGGCACCTTGAGCAAGGTCCATAACCCTCTGTGCTCCAGGGGGCGCTGTATCATGACTGACCCTGAGCTCTGGATATGCTGTAATGTGACAAATAAAGGCTATTCTATTCTTTGACATTATCTTTACAAGACAGATAATATTTTTTATTCTATCAAGGATAAAATTAAATAAAAAATACAGTTCATTTCTTGTCCCCTGGCTTTTACTAGTGTAGTATATAACAAGTAAAGAAGTCCTTTCTATCTTTCAGAATATTATACCTTTTTTGGTTCCCTTAAGTGGTTGTTTCTGCAATTTGTATGGTTGTGACGTACCCCGACAGAATTGCCTCAGACAATTTCTCAAGTCTGATGTCGTAATTGTGGCAGACTTGGATGTCGTCCTTGGAACTGTTCAGGCTGAAAGGCTGGGAGTGAACGAAAGGTGGAAATGAAGCCTTTGCCAGCACAACCTCCTTGTATTAAGTTTTGATCACAGATTTGAGATCCAGAGAGAGATCTGTCTGAGAGAGGAATTAAGCACCAGCCTTGGGCTTCTGACTCATCCAGAATTATGCAACAGCAAGGACTGATGATACTGAGGAAAGTGCTCAGGGGAAAAATAAAAATAAAAATATCGCCTCCCTTTGATGAAGGGGAAGTACAGTAAATGTACAAAGTAGTCTAACCTCTTAATTCTTAACACATGTTGCTATGTTTCAGCCATGTGCAATTAATTATATTATTTTGTTCATATTAGTCTTAAATTAAAATAATATTTTAATAAAATATTTGTAAAAAAAAACAACAACAACAACAACATAAACAGTACATACATATTCAGACCCTTTGTTAGGGAAATTAATATTTAGACAAATCCATAACATTATTCTGACATTTTCTCCATTTTGATTATTGTCCACCTGTGGCAATTTCAATGGCTTGAACATGATTTAGAAAGGCACAGCCATGTCCTTATAACCCCTCATAGCCTTCATTTATTCACAATCATGTAAAAATTTATTGTGTTTTTGATTTCAAGCAGATACTATAATTGTGCTAGATTAGTGCCTCTAATATAATCTATGGTACGTGTCAAATATTCATAAACTGGCATGGGAGGAATACATTGGCTATGTTTAGGGCTGAAAACAGTTTGAATCGATTTCACGACAGTCGTCCAGGTTAAGGTCTAACGGCTAAAAATGCGTATCAAACCAAAACAAGTCATGCGGTCATTTGCTTGCTTGCTTTCTGAATGGACTGGGTGTTCCTTTTCATCATGTTGAAGATTATTGTGTAAAGAGTCTGAATATATAATGTCATTCACACTGAGCATTTAGTCAATTTATTCAAAAATGTCATTACTAATTCTTCTGTTTACCCAAGGTCCATTGCTTTATAGAGTTGAGTGCTTCTCAGCTGAGTTGTATGTCAATATTCAGATTTAACTTCTACCCTACTTAATATTCTTAACCATTTCTATAAAGTTATTAGATAATAATCCATCTACTCCCCTAATGGGCCACTTAACACTGAAACATGCAAAACCATCAACTGGGGCACCTGCAATTTCCAGAAGTATGATGTTTTGACATATTACATATGAAAGCATATGAAAGCAATTTTACAACTTGAAGCCATTTTAATCTCTGTTTGATAGGCAATTTGTTTCAAACAAACCTGACAGTGCCAGCGAAAAGGCTGCAGACTCAAATGCTGTCTCTGGCACAATAGAAATCTTAATTTGTTTGGACAAATCTCATAGAAAGTCAAAGATTGATCAAACGTCCTCAAACCACAATTGGGTTGTGCATTTCATTTTGAAATAAAAGCAATTATAAAAACACAGACATGAAAGCTGTTAGATGAATGTGAATTTAAAGATACTCTACAGATAATTGCTCATATATATTTTTTATTCTGCAGGCAATCGAACAACCTCTGAATACATAACACAGCACAATATCAAACAATTAAGTTACTATTTCCCTGTTATGACTATTTAAGTGTTCTTACAATGCTATTACCCTGTTATTGCGATTACTATGTAATAACCTTAGTGTTATTAGTATGTTAGCCCTGTTATTACTATGCAATAACCTATGTGTTATTACTCTGTATTACTAGGCAGTAGCCTTAGAGTTATTACAATGTTATTACCCTGTTATTACTATGCAATAACCTATGTGTTATTACTCTGTATTATTAGGCAGTAACCTTAGAGTTATTACAATGTTATTACCCTGTTATTACTATTCAATAGCATCAGTCTCATTACTGTATTACCTTGTTGTTACAATGTAAATAGGTGATATACATCTTACTTGGCCCGTGGTGTCAAGCAAATCATGTAGACTAAAATTGTGTCATTACAATGTTATTACTATGAAATAAACTACATGTTATTACAATGTTACTACCCTGTTTTTTCTACGTTAGAAATGATGGGCTATTACAATGTTATTATTGTGTTATTACCAATGTGTTATTACAATACAATAGAAAGAAAACATCTATAGATGGAATAAAGAAGAAACAGACATGAAAAAGGAGTATCTAGTTGTTCTGACACAAATATTAGATGGGCATGAAATAGAGATATGGAGGGGCTGATTTAAGTGCATGTAGTATTTGTAGGCATTTAGTAAATGTTGATGTTTTTAGCTGTGTCTGATAGTAAATAAAGAGTAAATAAAGAAAAAGAAAGACGATGGGCTTTGGTGGTCACATGTAGATGTCTGGAGAGAGTCTGGGTTGTGGGTGTAAAAATGTTTCTCAATTGGCAGAAGTGGCACAAATGTGAGAATATTGAGCTGAAAAGGTGTGTTAGATTGTCATCCTGTAAGACAGGATTCCAAATGGAAGTCCTATTACCAGCAACAAATATACAATAAGCCTTTGTATACTGATTGAAAACTGTATAAGGAGCAGTAATATTTGTTTTTAATCTTTGCTTGTTTTTTTTTTATTTAAGAAAAAACACATTAATAATATTTTAGAAGGCCCTCGTGGCACTCATGTTCCGTCTCAACAGAATACATTTTGAGCGTCCTAATTTCTTGACCTTATTGAGTTCAGCACCAGGTTGTCTGGTTCTTTGCGAAACCTACTGTATATAAGTGTATATATAAAACTGTAAAGCTTCCAGAATGGGATCGAGGCTTTCATCTGTCTCCTCTACCTGCCCTGCTGGCCCGTGAGTCACACGGAAAGTGCATGTGTGGAAATAGAGTAGTAGAAAATAACACTCACATAACCTCCCTCCTAACACAAGCGCATCCAATGAGCCTCGAAAAAACCTCTCTGGAAGCATTCTGTCTGTAAGAAACCAGAAAGTGAGTTTTGTTTCCCTACATCAGCAGGAAAGTGGAAATGAGTAATTTTCTTAAATAGGACATGGATCTTTTTTTTTTCTTTTCGCCGCCAAAAGAATATATTTAGCATAGTAATGCGCTTCTGTACATGGGAAAGAGTATTTACCTTCGTTTTTAACAGATGGAAAAAAATAAATCATTCTGAATGCTTCACCGGTTTCTACTGCAAATGAATGAGAACTGCTGGATGTAATGACTAAGAAAACATGGTGACTCTTGTAAATCAGAGAGTCGGTTGGTGGCGGCTTGTGTTTTAAACCCAGAACACGTCCTAGCCCTCATTTCAAGGGCGATCTTATACCCACTTTGATCAGCTTATCTCAGAGTGGAATATAGGTGGAACATTTGCACCTCTCTTCTCAATTGGCTGAAGTGGCACAAATTGTGGTTGGCTTAAAAGCTGAGAGAAATTGAGAAAGACTCTCCAGCTACACTTAGTAAGGATCTTCTCGTCATACCATGTTGTCTTTCCTCTGTGGCTCTCTGCAGGGCACGCTTTGAGAGAGAAATAACAAATGAAGTCTGGCATTCTCAATTGCGACAAGTACTGTAAGTGACCTTTAACTGTCACAAATGGTTCAAGTGCTGATCTTCTACAATCCGGCTGTCTCTAATGCTACGACTCAAGACATAGGTACATGCTGGAAGTCATTTTCAATTTTTTCTTACGTTGCAGATGTCACAACATTACTTAAAGCTATAATAACGCATTTTCCAATATGGCCATATTCAGAGTGGTGCTATATTTCGCTGAAGGAGAAAAAAAAAATTCATCATTTTGTATAATATACCTCTGATTTTCCAGACTAAAGGGGAAGTGCCTGTTTTTAAATGATGCTATTCAGCTATTAAATAGGTGATATACATCTTACTTGGCCCATGGTGTCAAGCAAATCATGTAGTTAGACTAAAATTTGTACAAATAGCCAAAAGAAAACCCCTAAATGGTGTCAACAAAGAGATGGCATGCAATAAATTTAGCTTGATTAGTGGAGGAAAAGTTTGTATATATATATATATATATATATATATATATATATATATATATATATGTACATACAAAGAAATTCATTTACATTTACAACATTTGCCAGACACCCTTATCCAGAGCAAATTACAACTGAGCAGCTGAGGGTTAAGGGCCTTGTTCTAGGGCCCACTAGTGGCAGCTGGGTGGTGGTGGTGGTGGTGGTGATGGTGAGATTTGAACTTGTGAGTCCAATGCCGTAACCACTAAGCCACCACCTCCCCGGTGGTAGAGAATGACACTTATAGGAAAGTTTTGCCACAGAGCTTGAGGAGAGGCGCAAGATCTTACAGAAAAAAAGTCCTGTATATATTTTTGTAATACGGACCAACATAGCAGAAATACAGCACATGCTATGTGATTGTCAAGAGTTTTTTTTTTCTATTCAGCTCTAAAGTGAACATTGTTTAGAGCAGAATTCAAACCATAAACAATTCTTGACTTTGTCGCCCAGAGTCACCCAGAGTTCTTTTCTGTATGTCAAGCAACCATACGCTAGAATCCAACATACACAGTAAAAGTCAAGGTGACAATGATGTTTGACACAGACACAACCCCCCAGGAACAACTGCTGTGATGTGTACAGACCTCAAAAAAGCAAGTATATGTGAGGTTGAATGAATATATCTGGGTAGTATGGATTCGTACTGGCTTTATTTCAAATTACTAGAATCAGCTGATTTTCTTAGATCCCAACCCTTTATGTCGCATGTGTTGTGTAACTGACCCCAGCTCCCATTGCTTGGATATGCAACGAAAGAATTTCTCTCTGCTGTAATGTAAATCTCATAAAGTATAAAGCAAGATTCTTTTCTTTAACTCGTACCATTGAATTGTTCCAGCACAGCGTTCCCAGAAGCAATGCAGATTTTGAACACATTATGCATCTGCACTGAAGCAGGATTCTCACTTGTCCAAAAAACAAAAATTCCATCACACCTCAGGTGAATCTGGTTGGTAATTTGGTTATGAATTGCATCACTATGTTCATTGGGGAGGAGTGAGATTGTGCTGCTTGGACAAGTTGGACAAGTACTTGTTTGAGTGGGGCAGGACAACATGTCTCAAGAAAAAAGTGCTGACAATTAACACCTGATTCATGCAAATAAATAACAGGAATATGCATTTAAGGCGCATACGGCAGGTACTTTTGTTTAAACATGTTGCATACAGCATGTGTGTTTCCAATGGATGCAAAATAAGAGTTTGGGTTATTAGGGCGTGCAATTCCCATTTTGTCTACTAGCTTTAATATAAACTCTACAGTACTGCATGCTGTATAATATACTGTATATAAAAGAAAGGCAATAAAAGGAACTTTTTTTAACCATTGGTCATTTAAAAAGGTAAGTAGCAATTTCTACTGATTTGAAAAATCTATGAATGTGGAGCTTATAAACATTAACATTTGTTGAATCCATCCCACCTTTCCCCGTGCATATGTACTTACATACTTATCTCAGTGACCAAACCAGCAGAAGACACATGAGGCCAGCGCTTTGAAATACTTTTTTTTTTTCTATGAAACGACACTGCCATATCTGTACATCCTTCCCTCGAACATAAGCCTGCAAGCTTTCAGTGCAGTCTGTACTTCCTGGCACTGAAATCGGTCGCCTCCGGCAGTGAGCCCTACGCCTACTCCCAAAAAGCACCGCTCTCTAAACCGCTGTGTGGGAGCAGATATGTGAAGCTGCTACTGAGCATCCCCATATCTGCTGCCAGACCTCCCCACAGCACTTTTATTAAAACAATGGTTAACATCAACAAAAAAAAAAAACATGAATAATCCAAGCATAGGATACTGCAAAACTGCAGTCTGCAACAAGCATTACATAAGCACTTCTACTATTCCTCTAAGTTTAGTTAAAAGCCTACATAGGTTCATGCTTTCAACTTTCTGAAAATGCGTAAAATGAAATGAAATCTCCTTAATGGCCGATGTTTGTATTTCTTTTTTCTTTGTAAAAAGAAAGGGCACAATAAATGCTCTGCTTCTCTTTAGAACTCATTTCAGTTATGTGAAGTCCCAGACCTCTGGGCGAACTGTTACATAATTACTTATCAGACAGACTGGGATGATGAATTGAATATCTCCACTCTTCTTTCCCTTCGGACTCATTCCACACCTAGTTCTGATTAATCCATTTTTAATTAAGGGTGACACATTAAAAATCTAGATGTTTCATCCAAATCTTCTCTCTCTCTCTCTCTCTCTCTCTCTCTCTCTCTCTCTCTCTCTCTCTCTCTCTATATATATATATATATATATATATATATATATATGTGTGTGTGTGTGTATGTGTGTGTGTGTGTGTGTGTCTTTCTCTCTCGATCTACATATAGAATGGGTCAGCAGTTGAAAGGGCGCGAAAAAAAAGAGCACAAATAAAGCATAAAGACTCTCAGTTGTAATTTTATTTCCAGCAGCTTTCTCCTCCCCAGTGCATCTGTAATAGTGTTCTCAGATCATCAGGTGTCAGTGCAGCATGACTCAGACTCAAGGAAGAAAATGTTTCAGGAGTTGTAGGGCTTCAGCGTTGAATAATGTTCCAGGTGACAAGCTTCTCTTCTCTCTTTTCTCCTTCACCAAAAGTATGGGGAAAAAAATCGCAGATTTGTATATCATGAAAAAAAGCTTATTTTTAATTGTGCATACAAGTGTATTCAATCTTTTTAGAGCAAATGATCACATCTTAAACATATTTAAGCTAAACTTGTGTGTAAAATATGGTCAAATGTAAAAAACAAATAATAGACTCAAATTTTTAACATTTCATAAGAATGAGTCATAGACACTCTTCAGACCTCCTGTGGCACTAGTTTGTTTACATTACCGGTATACCCCATACTATGTTACTTTATCTGTTTATTTTATTTTTTTATTTACATACCATTGTTGTTAAGACCATTAAATCATTTTAATTGTTTGTCATTTTGCCCCATTTTTCTGCCCAGAGTGCAGAAATGTTTGTAGTTGTTATTCAAAGTGCATTATAATATGTTAAATCTTCACCCTACTTGCCATGTAGGGAATAAAGCATGACCAGGCATGTTGTTATAGGAAAATAATGTCAATATGGCCGTCCTGAAGCAATTTGCTAAAGATGTTTGGAATTTTGTACGATTGTGAAATGATTCATTCATTCATTCATTCATCTTCTACCGCTTTATCCGATCTTCCCTCGGGTCACGGGGAGCCTGTGCCTATCTCAGGCGTCTATGGGCATTAAGGCAGGATACACCCTGGATGGAATGCCAACCCATCGCAGGGCACACACACACACACATTCATACAATAGGGACAATTTTCCAAGGTGCCAATCAACCTACCGTGCATGTTTTTGGACCGGGGAAACCGGAGAACCCGGAGAAAAACCCCCTGAGGCACGGGGAGAACATGCAAACTCCACACACACATGGCCGAGACGGGAATCGAACCCGGATCCTGGCGGTGTGAGGCAAACATGCTAACCACTAAGCCACCGTGCCCCTTGCTGAAATGATTCAATCATTATTAAATAATTACTTACAATTTCTTTTTTTATTATGAGGTTTCAACTACTCTGGGTGTCCTTATGTATCAGCCGTTACTATAGAAACCACAGGTGATTTGAACGATTACAATAATTTAAACCTGTGATCTGCCTGGCAACAAAAATGTAACAGCTGCTTTTATAGAAAAACAACTCGACTGTAAAAAAAAAGGCTTTCTTTTATTAGCTTGAAGGTGATATGACTGTTGCTTTTACAGTGCATCATTCCAGGTTTGTTTTATTTCTTATGCATTCATTTGTCCCCAGGAAAACATTTTGCTCAGGGCCACAGTGAATACAGAAGCTATCCTGCGATCACTTGGTATGAGGTGTGGTAATTTACTTTATTTAGGGTAGATAATCCATCTACCAGCATTATCTGTTGACAAAAAAATCCCCAGAAAAAACCCATGGCCATGAAGACAACACATAAAACTCCACACAGGCAGTAACTCATTTCTTAGAAATATACCATGGCTTGCATATTACGATAATCTTTTCTTTTATATTTCATTGAATACTTGAGATGAGCTGTAGTATAATCACATGTAGGCCAGTAATGCAGGAAAATGCTTTATTAGACAGACAGTTGCGGGCTTTGAAGAATGCTCTGTATAAATTCCTGTCCCTCAAAATTTAGCGCTCTCTCATAATTTAATAAAAAAGTGGAACTGAATTAATTTGACGCAAGAATAGGTCATAACAACTGCATAAACCCTGGTTATAAGCATCTAAATACTGGAAAGTAACCTGTTAGCAGTCTAACAAAAATTATATAATATAAGATACACTTCTTTGAATATATTTATTAAGATGTATTTAGTGAAGTATTAAAGGATATCATAGGTTTGTATTTGTACATAATTATTTAGCAGTAATTTATTTCTACATTATGTGTAATTGTGTATTATTATATTAGAAAATAAATGAGTTACTTTATATTAGGACACTGAAAAATACAGACATATTGTAGGTGTATTTTGGTGTAATAAATGTGCAAAATACTGAAACTAGAGTTCATTTATTTATGCTCCATTTGTAAAAAATAATATCTCTGATTAGATCGAATATAGAATTCTATCTATATGTATAGAATCTGTTTTTTTTTCAAAACAGAAGATCTTACTGCAATTTGATTTTCGTGTAGTTTTACTTTGTCTAAATGACACCCCTATAAATAGCTTATTTAGGTCATTTTAATAGGGACACTCCTGACTTTGTTCTTTCACTTTCCAGGCCATCATTCCGATGCTGAGTAAAGCTGTACAGATGAAGGACGGCAGTCTAAAGTGACAGAAGGTTGGACGAAGTTCACACAAACACTTCCAAAAAAAAATTTGGTGCACAGAACACTGTCATTCCAACCAACGCTGCGAAAAAAAACATATTGTGATGCACTTGTTGATGTTCGCATCAAAACACATTCTCTATATAAAAAAAAATATATGTATTGTGCATTTGTATGTAGGAGTGACAGGTAGCTGAACACCAAGAGAAAAGTTCATTTAAGAACTCTGAGACATGCTCAATTCCACTGTGGGGGGAAAAGGGAATTACATATTCACAGTGATTCTTTCTCTGTATGAATTCCCTTTTAACACGGCTGCTTGTGATTTATTAGATAATACAATTTTTAGAGTTTGTAATTGAAAATATGAGCATGTATCACGGTCTCAGTTATCAAAAAGGACCGATCCATAGAGAGATCGTCTTGGCCTAAATAAAGCATCAAAAAAACTTTTGAAAATGCTTTGAAAGTTATAATCGAAATGTTTTTGGACTAAAAAAAACATTGCTTTGGACAAGAATCTTCAGTTAAGTCGGATGAAGCAGTGGGTAGGGGCTAGAAATAAATGGATATTCAAAATAGTTTATAGTATATGATATTGTAATATAGTAATGATTGTTGACAGTGCATGACATTCAATCCATTGACTTCCAACACTCAGAGTACAACTACAGTCTTTTTTATTTTTGATGTTGTCATTGCCGTTATGTCTATTGGAATACCTCACTAATAAAAAAAAAACGTTAATTCCCCTTTTAACAATGTCATGAAGGTGCATGAGAAGGAGCAATGATGAAGTATTCTTTGGGTTCAAGAGTATACAGTTAATGTACCTGTTACGTGTCTGCTGTTTTCTGTTTGTGTTTTTTTCTATATTTTCCCCCACACACTACCTTTGGCAGTGTCAGGGAGTAACTAATTACATGTAACAGTGTTATGTGATTTAATTACAAAATAAATGTCACCACACACGTCAACATTCTGATGCAGTTTAATTTTGAAAAATAGAACCTATTTTTTTTGGAGGGTTTGAAAATTTTTTTCGCTAGAATGTTAACTTAAAAGTGCCACCTAATGGACAAATGAATAATCAAATGTAATCAGTTACTTTTATGAAGTGATTGAAAAGTCACACTACTTATTGCATTTTGAATAGGCTCATTTGTAATCTGTAATCTCTTACATATCCAAAGTAACCTTCCCAACACTGACCTTTGGCTCCCTGCGAGGTGGAGCCACCAGTTAAATGAAGGAGGCCTAGGACAAACAAAGAGCCGGAACCTGACCTGAAGTAGTTTGAGAACAGGTAAGAATTTGGGTGCACCTACATTTCACCACACAGGTATTGTGATTGTTTAGACACCCTAGGTTAGAGGGCAAGTGCCACCCTAGCCAGCTCTTCTTTCCTTGGGTTCAATTCTTTGGCATTGCCCATGTTCTCTTGCCAGTGTGAGTCCTTGTGCAGTGTGTGTGTGTGTGTGTGTGTGTGTGTGTGTGTTTGTTTCCTGTTCACACTTAAATATTAAAGGCAATAACCACTCTAAATACTACTACTCTAAATACCACTCATGAATGACTGACCATCATATATGATGCACACTACAGCTATTTGCACTACCATGCACTTTCAGACTTACATTTACATTTAAAGCATTTGGCAGACCCGCTTATCCAGAGCGACTTACAACTGAGCAAGTGAGGGTTAAGGGCTTTGCTCAAGGGCCCACTAGTGGCAGCTTGGTGGTGGTGGTGGGGCTTGAACCTGTGATCTTCCAGTCCAACACCTTAAACACTGGGCTCCCACCTCCCTGGTGGTATATGATCTGTCTTATGATCTGTATATTTTACAGTAGTATTTAATCTGTATTGTCTGTATAGTCTTGTATAGTATCTATAGTCTTGTCTGTAGGATAAATGTATATTGTTGTATTGTGTTTTTTTGTCTGTACTTTTGAGAGTCACCAACAGCTAGAAACAAATTCCTTGTGTGTGTCATACACTTGGCCAGTAAAGCTGATTCTGATTCTGAAATCATCGTCCTACCATTTCTGTCCAAACAACCCGCAAACATAAATTGTTATTGTTCCCATATTCCCCTAGACAAGCCAAGGTGGGAATGTAACAGCACCCCTTGCAGAAGAGATAACACATGACTCCTGCCTCTGATGCAAGGCAGTACTGGAATTCATTTCATGGGAATTTGTAAAATATGATAAATAAAATCATATCTGATCAATATGATCAACATGGCATTCCTGCACAGTTGTGGTGTTCATCAATTAGCCACAATATATCCGGTGTGGCTAAAAATTCTCTCTTTTTTTGTTTGTTTGTTTTTTTTACATACTCGTCCTGTATTAAGTCGCATAGCTGTACGAAATCATTTGTTATTAGTGTCAGAATCAGGACTCGTGTATACAAGGTTATTAAGCTTTTGTTGTGTTTCGTCGGCAAGGACGTGCAGCAGACATCACAGGCAATATTTCACTTGGTTGCTAGGAGCATTAGAGGATACTAAATGCAGTAGATTTATTGCGCTGTATGTAAAAAAGGAGAATTATTGCACAGAAATGGTGCATATGTAGTCATGGTCCGATTATTACACAGGATAGGTTACAAATGTCCTCTCTCATCTTCTCTCAATTAAGGCCCATGCTTATGCCCACGCTATATCCCTTTATCAATCTCCACAATACACTAGCGACCTAAAGAACAGAACTACCAGTTATTACATTTGCTGGACCCATGTGTAGTGTACCTGCTAAAGTAGATTTCAAACATATATGAGAATGAATGCCCAATCCTGATTGGTTAATCCCACCATCCAACATGCTTTAAATATTTTTAGTAAACAAAAAGTTTATACGCAAGTGGAACATCATATTATGCAGAAGTAGACTTATTAATGAATGAATAGCCTTTATTTGTCACATATGCATTACAGCACAGTGAAATTCTTTCATTCGCATATCCCATCTTGTTTGGAAGCTGTTGTCAAAGCACAGGGTCAGCCATGATACAGCACAGAGGCTTAAGGGCCTTGCTCAAGGACCCAAGAGTGCCAGCTTGGCGATATTGGGGCTCGAACCCCGATCTTCAGTACCCCAGCGCCTTAAACCACTGAGATAAACCCTCCCCTATAAGTTTATAAATATAAATGGTATTGTTATAAGCACCGCACCTAAGATGATAAGTGAGTGGTGCATAGTAATTATCTCTATCGATTTTTAGTAGTTACTTTTTAATAGTTCATTTTTAATTAGTACATTCATTCTCAAAAGTGGACCATTTTTTTAAGTAAAAAAAAAAATTCCTCTGAAAGAACTCAACAGTTTGGATGTAAATGGGTTGAAGTGTCAGTAGCTGTGAATAAGACATATCGCCTCTGCAGTGCTTTGAATGGAAAGTGCCGTGCAGTAAGTAAGAATTGGATTCTGTAGATGTATAATAGATTGTGATTCTCAAAAAGCTTTGGTTTGAGCCTGTGAGTGTGTGTGTGTGAGGGAAATGCTATATATATATATATATATATATATATATATATATATATATATATATATATATATATATATATGTCATGGCTGGATGAAATGTAGAGAAGGAAGAGATGAACAATAGGAGGTCTTCATGTGAGCAGGTAACAATTACTTATTCATGTAATTATCTAATCAGCCAGCTGTATGTCAGCAGCGTAGTGCATAAAATCACACACATATGGACCACCAGCTTTTGAGTAACGTCCACATCAGCTATTAAAAAACTATGATCTAAGCGATTTTTTTTATCATGGCAGTGCGGATTGTTTCCAGAGTTTACTCAGAATGGTGCAATGAAGAAAATGCAGCTAGAGAACTGCAGCGTTGTGGACAGATATGCTACGCTGTTTTAAGGTTGACAGGAAGACTGCAGTAAATCAGATTGCAATCCTGTACAATCGGGCTACAACTGTGTACGTCACAGGATAAGAGGCAGGTATACATCAAGTATACATATTTTCTGTTGTGGCACTGAGGTGGTGGAATAAACGTCCCCTGGGCGTCCGGACAGCAGAGTCAAACAAATGACAGGTGACGAGCTATCTCCTTCTGAAACACTCGAATCAGAATTTATTTTCCCTGTTTGTTTTCTATCCTCATGCAAAGAAAACAAAACAAAACGATGTGTACTATAATTCCTCAAGACAGAGTTTCAGGCTGGCAGTATTCTAAGTGTTGCAACCAGTGTTGATTTATTCATCGATAGAGACTTCAAAGCACTTTTGTACGTCGCTCTGGATCAGGGCGTCTGTTAAATGCTGTAAATGTAAATGGTGAGCGTAAAAGTGTCTTCAAGTATATCAGAAAGATGAGGTGGTTGGGTTACAACAATAGAAGAGCAGGAGAAAAGCCTGTGGCAATCAGGGAGAGATGTGATGCCTGCAATGGGCTCATCAAAAGACCCCTGAATACTAGAGAAACATGGCCTGATCTAATGAATCTGGATTTCTGCTAAGATGATGATGATCGGATGGAATTCATTGCCAATAACTTGAGCTCTTGGATCCGAGCAATATGGAAGCTTTTGGGCAGTCATTCTAGACTTTCACAAGTCTTGTTCTTCCTGCATAATTACACAGGCTGGTAAAATCCATGCCAATGTTTAATGTATCGTTTTTTTTTTTTTTTTACCTCTTTAATTTGTCATTACCCTATGTGCATACAATACTGTGTCTCTTCCATGGGATTTTACACCCTTCTAAAGTGAAGTCAGTAGAATTTAATGACCGCAAGAGTCATAAACTAGGATATTGAGCTCAAATAAACAAAGCTATGTTTACAGTTTGTAGATTGCGAATGCATTATTCATTAAACATCACCAGAGTGGATACTAACAGTCTGACGGTTTGTTGGTGTTCTACGCCCGACCAGCCACCTACTGCAAGTGACGCTCGGTGCGTAAGACTTTTACAGTGAGGATTAAGAACCCTACCAAGTCCCAAACAGGGTCTAGTTACAGACCTGAAGCAAAGAACTGAGATCAATGATATATCGTTGTGGGGCTTTGTGCATTGTTAGTGCCACATTTTGTACTAGAGTTCCTAAGTTATGTGCCTCTTTGTATGTTATGATCTATAGTATACTAATGAAGCCTCAGACCAGTGTTATGCTGCCGAGTGCCACTGTGCATTTGCGATGAAAAAATGTTTACACGCTGTAATAATTGACTGAACAATAAGAAATTACGCTGGTAAACTGAACAGCGACTGGAATGAAAGCTTGCACAGGAGCGGGGGAAATAATAAGTAAATGTCAAGGCAGGCTTTTGTGTTGAATGACTGTATAATAAGGAAAGGGGCATCAAGACACTGTCCATTGTATAAGGAACACATTCATCTGCTCATTCAAGCAATTGTTACTCTGTCATAATTCATTTATGTTAGGAGCTTTAGGTAACGTTCACAATTATCATTAGAAGTGGGGGAAAGTGATCGCAGTGATCTAGGCAACGATCTCCTTGGATTCCACAAACAATACACAGAACACACAGAATACACAGAACACACAGAATGGTTCAGGGATTGAAATGAATTAGAAAGGGCAGACGAGACGATCCAGAAGAGCACTTGAGAAAGTCTACAGAAACTTAAATACCCATTCTTTACTTCTGCGCTGAGCTAAACACAAATATGTAAATATGGACCGTTCTTAATCTTGAAGGTCTATAAATGATCCAGAACTGTGCATTTGAAGGTTGTAAAAATATTGCATTTTTTTTTCAAATTGTAGAAAGTGCATACACCCTGTAATCGGCTACATGAAACTGTGATTTTAATCACTCGCACCATATTTCCACTCTCGGTTTGGCCCTGTTGCCGCATAAATTTTGGGTAATTGAGCGTGGCACTATGCCGTCAGCAGTCAAGTTTTAACAAGTTAACCCTGCCCATTGCTCCCGACTGATGTTTTGACTATTTCCTGTCTTTTGCCTAAGGTTTTCTGTTGCCTCAGGTATATGAAGAAGAAACCAAGTATGTCCAAATACCATCCTTGCCATATCAGAAAAGCAACACCTAAAAGGCATTGTGTACGCTATGTGCTAGGTGTGAAATCATTAGATTAGATTAGATCAACTTTATTGTCGTTGTGTAGATCTAACCAGAAGTGCATAATTGGCCTAATAAAAGGTCCAGTGTATAGGTCTATCTATCTATCTATCTATCTATCTATCTATCTATCTATCTATCTATCTATCTATCTATCTATCTATCTATCTATCTATCTATATTCATTTATTCATTCATTAATTTATCTTCTATTCCCCTTTATTTCATTATTTTCTTCGATTCAATCTATCTTCTACCGCTACCGCTTTATCCGATCTTCCTTCGGGTCACGGGGAGCCTATGCCTATCTCAGGCGTCTATGGGCATTAAGGCAGGATACACCCTGGATGGAATGCCAACCCATCGCAGGGCACACACACACACACACACACACACATTCATACACTAGGGAAATTTTCCACGGTGCGAATCAACCTACCGTGCGTGTTTTTGGACCGAGAGAACCGGAGAACCCGGAGAAGAACCCCCTCAGGCACGGAGAGAACATGCAAACTCCACACACACATGGCCGAGACGGGCATAAAGCATTGTAAATGCAGAAAGTGAAAATGCATTAGTGTGTTTGTTAATACTGTTCGATGGTTAGCTAAAGTTCTTTAACACTCTTTTCCTAGTTGTGGCACAATGAATAAATGCATAGGTAGAACCTGTACATTGTACCCCAGGGGGCTACAAAATAAATGTTCACAATCGTCCACAAAAGCAGAATGTGACATTACCATTGCCTTAACACAACTCAGAGTGAAGGAGCAGATCACTCACATAGCAATATGCGCTGCGGTAATAGCGCATTAATAAAATGTACGTCTTCACCACTGTTGCTACAAAGTCATAGATTTTCACTTTCCCTACATTGGATTGACGGGGATCAAATATGTGTACTTTTGGAATGAATGGCAATGTCGCCTGTGCCCCAAATATTACACACATAGCTTTAATTAAAGTATATCCTTAATAATAACCCTTATGGATAGTATAAAACATATAGCAGAAATATGGAGCAAATGTATTTGCATACAATATACCTGTTCCTGTGTATAAAATGTTAACTGCTTGTTTAAACATATTAGCTTATGATTCCTATATTTACAGTAAGGCAGTATACAGTATGGTGAAAACCAACAAGGGCTTATGAATTCAGTCAAGTTAGTGAAACGTGCACACGGGCAACACCACTGGGAGTGTTAGTCAAGTTAATGGAGGGTGCCAAATAAGCAGCAAGGGATTTTTCCAAGTGTGAACAGTACCTCCAGGCCATGTTGTTAGCAGCTGCCGTGTCACGCATGCCTACCTTATTGCCCGTGTTTGTCAGGTGTGATAGACTGCAGCCAGGGCCTAGCCATCACTGTGCGCCTAAAGGCTTGGTTGAATAAGGCCTAAATATTTCACAACGGCCATAACTCTCATTCGACCGAAGGTGGGGAACGTACGTAGGCTTTCAAGCATCTCCACAGAACAAAGAAGATGTCAGTAGGTCAAAAACGAAATTATTGGCACAACTGAGTCAGATTTGTTTGCCTTTCGAGACCAGAATTGCTCCAATGCATTGGTTCTTTACACTATCGTAAGTAAGGTCTCAAGTAGAACTGTCCGTAAAATAG
>JACRUU010000023.1:9642443-9707443 GCA_030449085.1 Kryptopterus vitreolus
TTCACCACTGTTGCTAGACATTTGCGCTTTCTCTTCATTGGATCTAAGGGGATCAAATATGTGCTAGCATGGGCACAAAAGAAGGTCTCTAAAACGCCACAGAGCCCTGATCTCAATCCAATCCAATCCAATTCAATCCAATACCTTTGGAATGAATGGTAATGTCTTCTGTGCCCCAGATCATTCCAACCAACATCAGTGCCTGACCTCACTAATGCTCTTGTGGATAAATGACCAGACTACCTATAGCTATGCTCCAAAGTTTAGGGAAAAACTCATACTTCACTCTAGTGAAGAAAAGTGGACATTACTTTAACAGTAAAACACAAACTGAAATCCAAAAATCATGTGTTGATGTTTACTGTAAAAGGATTCACACTAACTGACTGGCTGTTTCAAATTTTTTGATATGATATGGCATATAGGCAAGGCAATTTTCTTTATATAGCACATTTCATACACACTGCTAATTCAAAGTGCTTTACATAAAAGGAAATCAAATAATGGTTAAAATAATGACGAAAAAAAGTACTGATCAGCAATAAAAACATTTAAAATGATTTAAACATGTGATTTAAAATGAATAAAAATGATTATAAATAAAATGCAGTGCAATCGGCTCGGATGTAGCACGGCGCTCATTCAGTAAATGCACAACTGAACAGATGAGTTTTAAATCTGGATTTAAATGCGGCTAATGTTTTAGTACTTCTGATCTCTTCTGGAAGCCGATTCCAACCAGCATTAAAGCTAAAAGCTAAAGTCAGATTGTTTCGTGTGAACCCTTGGTAATTCTAAATGACTCGATCCTAGTGTTTGTATTCAGTGAGCATATCTTCAATGTATTTAGGTCCTAGGCCATTGAGTGGTTTATAAACGAGTAAAAGTACTTTAAAATCAATCCTAAATGTAACTGGAAGCCAGTGTAAGGATCTAAGGACTGGTGTGATGTGCTGCAGGATGAGCTGCAGAAGTCTAATAGTCTTTTTGAGAAGAATACCATACACTCTATAGTACACTCTGGGTTAGTACCCCCTAGTTATGTATAGCAAACGTGCATTATTTAGCACAATGAATAATGGCTACATCACAGAATTACTGTTTTATTGCACTGACATTTTAAATACTCTAAATTAAACATGATTTATTAAGTGAATTGCATAGGAGTTAATGAACTTTCCATTAGAAGGTATGCGGTGTAAAGTTAGATTTAAGGTGGCAGTTCTCTTTGTCTTTGGTTTATGATTCTATATTATTCCTATTAAACATTTAACCACAAAGCAAGAAATGCAATTTAAACCTTATAAACTTATGTTCAACTAAAGCTTCACTCAAAGGCACATCACATGCGCTTTCCCAAAATAAAAGTTACAATCTACAGCTATAAAAATACTACTGTCCTAGCTACAAGTTGAGTCTGACAGCTTTATTTATGAAACTATGCAACACCTTTGGATTTAGAAGAGAGATTTGCTAAGACAGACTATTCAATTATTAAAAACATGAACATATCCAAAAAATGTTAGTTTATATTTGAGATATTCGAGAAATTAAGACAGGGCAGGAGAAAGGTACATTCCGCTACACAACACCGGTGCACAATTTAGTGAAAAAAATATTGGTATACAAAGGAATAAAAGAAGAAAATGGAAATGGTTTGCTCTATTTTTAATCGAACTGCCGTGCCATAGTTTGCATCTAATGTACGTCTTAAAAATGGTACTGCAACTATTTTCTGCTTCTTTGAAATGCCCTTAGAATTAAATATAAAGAAACGAGTAATGCTGCAATACTGAAGTATTTATTTAGATAAAAAAACAACTATGTTAAACAGGAAAACATGGCTTTTGGCTCAAAATGAATACACTGAGATGATCTTATACCAGAAAAAAAATCAATTCTGATTTTTTTTTCTTATTGATTTCATGAACTGTAAAACCGTTCCTTAAAAAAAAAATCTCATATTTTAATCAGATGCCATGATTTTAATCGGAGGTTATGAACAACCATTTGTGAAGCCATATTTAAAGTTACATTTTGCAAGAAGCAGAGCCGAAATGAAACTCAAACTACATATCTTATTTATTTGTCAACTCCATTCACCTGTTGGTCTGCATTGACTCATATGATTGGTTTCCTGTTTAGTTTGAATTTACACACAGCAGGTGTTGATTCAACATGAGATTTATTTATTTTTTGTTTGTTTGCATTGTGCTGACTTCAGACCTTCACGACATTAGTCGTGATTTCAGTTCTCTCTCTCTCTCTCTCACACACACACTACCTACTTAATTCCTCTCCTTCTTCGTCTTTCTTCCTTTCTCTCTCTCCATCCTTGCTCTTTTCCTCCTTTATCTCCTCTCCTCCCTCTCTCTCTCTCCATCCTCACTCTTTTCCTCCTTTATCTCCTTCCATCTCCTCCTCCTCTCCCCCCCCTCTCTCCCTCTCTCCGGCTGGGAGGTGGGTCTTCATGCTCTTGCTTGCTGTCAGTACTCTCAGCATCACTGCACTCCTCAGCCTCCTCCTGTCATGGACTGTGGAGAGAAAAGCCGGTGCTGTTCGTTCACCTTGTCTTCATAACGGAATACTTTTCCAAAAGACATTAAGGAATCTTTTTCTTTCTTTCTTTCTTTTTTTAAAATTACCTTTTTTTTCGTTTCCACTCCTCTATCTCACCTCATCTCATCATATCCATTAGACGCTCTTATGTAGCCCAAAACGCATTCAGACACGCCGCACTTTTTTTTTCCTACCCATATATTTTCTCCTCCTCTCTCTCTCTCTCGCTCTCTTTCTCTCTCTCCCTCTCTTTCTCTCTCTCCCTCTCGCCCGGATTCGTTAACTCGTTTCTTTTCTTTCTTTCTCGGACCATGGATGTTGGGCTGTGTTTCGTGGCGCTTTTGCGGATTTTGCTGTTTTCCAGCGTTTTTCATGGCTGTGTGTATTCGGTGCTCGACTGCCCGCCGGCCTGCACCTGTTCCTCCACCGACATTCACTGCAATAAATCGGACGGGGGGAATTTCTTCCCTCTGCTCGCTCTGCAGGACAGCAGCAACGCCAGCAGCGGCGGCGGAGACATCGAAGACCTGTTCCGAAACATCACCACCATGTAATTATGCTTCCTTTTATGTGTATTCGCCCTCTAAAAAACACATTTCCATTCATTCAAGATTGAAAAATGTGGTCCGTCAACAAACTCCACCGGTCTCTCTACGGCGTCCTCCGGTAACTTCTCTCCCGTCCTTCCCCCTCTCTCTCTCTTCCTCTCTCTCCCGTGTTCCTGACAGGTTGGTCACTATAGCAACACATTTAGGTTGCCGATGTGGGCTACAACAATGGCTAGTAGTTTGACATTATATTTGCGCTGAAATATTCCCATTTTTTGGGGGTCAAAACGAGGAAGCGCCGGAGGAATAATAAAGGCTACTTAAGCCGTCAGCGAAGGATTGGCGCGGTTATCGATACGGTTATTGATACCGTGCGGTGTTGAGGGACAATCCAAAATCACTCATTCGGTAGCATTTGGTTAAACGACACCTTTTAGAACAGCGTATTTCTTAAAACAAAAACCTTACGGTGTATGTGTGTGGGGGTTGGATTGGTATTTATTTATTTATTTATTTATTAAGCAATGCAATCCGATAATTTCTTTCTAATAAAGCGTCGGACGTGTAGAGTTTGACAAACACACATTTTATGGCGCTAATAATCAAAGCTGCGTGCCGTTACTTCCTTTTGCATTGTTTCCTCTCCATTGCGGAGGAAACACTCATCTCTTCTGAGTGATTTCACGGGCTGAATCCCAAATGGCTCTCTGTTGCACATAAAATGCACTAGGCAGGCTCTCACACGGATATCATTATTCCATCCCCTGTTTAGTGCACTCCGAGAGGTAGGGGCTATTACAGACTGTGGTACGAATGTGAGGAATAAGTATAAATGTATATAGTATATATATATATATATATATATATATATATATATATATATATATATATATATATATTATGTATCGTGTTAATTCGGTACTAATTGCTCTCAAAGGTCTGGGAATTGTAGGTGTTCATTTAAAACACTGGGCTTTTTTTTTCTTCACTCCCACATGTCCACTGCATGCTACCCAGTATCACTGCTTTCACTTGGGTTTCACGGTAGTGTGAAAAAATCCTATAGCCAGGCAATACATACATTTTTTTTACCCTGCCAGTCCCTCACCAGATACATGAAAAAATATGCAAATGAATGTCTATTTATAACGATAAAGAGCGAGGATGCTCTCGTTTCCTATAAGCTCGTTATTCAAACCAAATTGGATCCATTTAGGTATTTTTTATGCTCTTGTCACACAGCCGATTCTCTGTCCCTCGAAGTATCAACAGTTAAATCTTTACAATGTACTAAAATAGCCTAATGCCGCTTCTTTTATTAGTTAGCGTTCCTTTTAACGGTAACCCATAACTTCCGTATGCAGCCCCTTTTCGAAAAAGAAGACGTTTTTCCATTAACACGGCGGAACCATCTGCTGAAAATATGTGCTTTGAGATTTGAGACGGTTAAATTGCGCCGCATTACATAATGTTCATTGTCTGTACATAGACGCTGCTTTTGTTCCAGTCTGCAACAAGTCTCCCGTATCTCGGGCAAATCGAGAGAAGAAAGCAGCGGTTTAAAGCTGCTGATGTATTCAGGACTCTTGGCTGCATTTTTTATTTTGCATGCTGTGTTTGAGGACTGCAGCCAACATTAGAAGACATGCCATGCAAACATACTGGTCATAAATCTCCAGGCAAGGCAGCTCTGAATCATTTTTTTTTTTTTTAACCAAGAATGCAGAAAAAAAGATAACCTGTGACGTCGGTGCGGGTCGAAATCATTCATGTCTCTCTGCAGGTCTCAGAATCAAAAGGATGCTGTATTCTGTTAGGACGTCCACCTGTAACACTTGCGTAGAAATAAATGCTGAGTCTCTTTTCTAGGGAATATCCAAGATGACTTTTCTCATAAGCAGAATGTTTTGGTCGGTCAGCAGTACCATGTAGCATAATGATTTTTTTTTTCGGTCTTTGTCCTTCTTTTTTACTGTGCTAAAGGAAATCGCTTCCCAAATGGCTCCCTGTTGGACACATTGTCAACTGCATATGGGATAGAAGCCATTATTTCTTACCTGAGCTAATGCACTTAAATAAGGTGCTCCGAGCCATTTAGGAACCTTTTTTTTTGTCAGACAGCCATAATGCACGTCTGGGGTCAAAGCGCAGGATGACGGGAAGCCGTAATCACTATCCCAGCTGGTAGGAAAAGGTCAAAGAGAATGTTATGAACTAAAAAAACAGGACAGTTAGTAGATTAGGTAAATAAAACCAAGATCAAAACAAAGCACTTTGTAAAGACAAACATTTTACCATTTATCTCACGTGATTATAGCAACACTAAGAGGTATTTGAAGAGACTTGTGTCCACAATACGTGAGTAAATAAACATTCATGCCACTTTTAGAAATACATTATCATGTGCAGTACAATAATAAGCAAACAAAATGGAAAACAATTGGTCACAGTGGTGGAAATAGATGGTCTGGAGATATTACACACATTCAGACACCACTGGTTTTACAGTGACAGAGTTACACTGAATTGAATTAAACAACACAGATAATACACCCAATGTAATAAGGGACACAATCATGGCAGAGTTCATGAGGCAATATCACGCATTTCCAATATTGCTCGAGCATGATGCGAACAAGAAGACACCAGATGTATGTCGCTCGTGAAGGTCGGATGAAGGGCTTAAATTCGGCGTAAATGGAAATCTAGGCGGAAAGAAGAAATGTTTCCGAGTACTTTCTTAATCCAACATGGCTGAGTCAAGATATAATCCTCAACAGACCAGCTTTAAACATTACACACACCGACTTTTGGTTGAAAATTGAGGCGACGAATATACTCTCCGGGCATGTAAGCATAAATGATGTTAGTGCTGTTGCTTGTTTGCAATCTAATTAATCTGCAAGCTCCAGAGCTATGTGTGATTCATTATTATAAATTATTATCAAAGTAACAGCAATCTATTTATCATCAAAGCCGCTGGAATGTGTTTTTAAGGCTGAACAATATGCCGCTGGAGTTTGCTGTTCGTTCGGATTCAACCTTTCGGCCCAGACAGTGTTCAGTACGTTTAAAAAGCAGACCAGTTCTCCTGTGTGGGTGTCGTGGCTGACTGGTTTGATGAACATCGTGACAAATCACCAAAATGGCTCCTGAGTAATTTAGGCCTTTTAATATGAACATGTCAAAGGAACATTGAAAATCCTTCCGTTATTAATCATCTTTTAATAAATAGCCACATTCTCTTGGGCTACAATCAGGGCCTGTCTGTACTTTCAACACCATGGACAGCTCCTGCATAGAGACACCATCTATCTATCTACCTATCTATCTATCTATCTATCTATCTATCTATCTATCTATCTATCTATCTATCTATCTATCTATCTATCTATCCATCCATCCATCCATCCATCCATCCATCCATCCATCCATCCATCCATCCATCCATCCATCCATCCATCCATCCATCTATCTATCTGCATTGTGCCGCGCAGTACAGTATTTCATGATGAAAGTGATGTACTTGTTAGTTGCGAACACACTTTGTTTAGACTACCATGCTGTATTTGAGAATAAAGAGCGACGTGTTAGAATGATAAAGTCTGGTGTGTTGGCACGACCGAGTGCAATCGTACGTAACAGCCTGCAAGTTATAAAACAATTTGTAAAACTGCAAGTATGCTTCCATCCCCAGATGTCTACTCTTTCGCCGGGTTTATGGTGCACGTCTTCAGACAGTGAAACTATAAGAGTACTTCTTCCGGATTTTAAATGCTGCAACTTTAATTGTCCCTCCCATTTGACACACAAGCCTAAGTATAAAGCTGCTGCCATTATATCTATTGAAAAAGAACCAATCAAACATTCATTCATTCATCTTCTACCGATATATCCGATCTTCCCTCTGGTCACAGGGAGCCTTTGCCTATCTCAGGCATCTATGGGCATTAAGGCAGGATACACCCTGGATAGAATGCCAACCCATCACAGGGCACACACACACACACATTCACACACATACATTCATACAGTAGGGACAATTTTCCAAGGTGCCAATCAACCTACCGTGCATGTACTGTGAGGAAACCGGAGAACCCGGAGAAAAACCCCCTGAGGCACGGGGAGAACATGCAAACTCCACACACACACATGGCCGAGACGGGAATCGAACCGGACCCTGGTGGTGTGAAGCAAACATGCTAACCGCTAACCGCCAAGTGCCCCCTCCATTCAAACATATATTATATAAATCTAAATCTGGTGGGGCCAAACTTACAAGTCACATACATTAGGTTTATTACCAAATAAGTAATTACCGAATACTGTCCTAAATCACGGATAGTTCAATAATTCATTTAGATTTTATTTACAGCATAGAGCACTTTTAACACTTAGACGTAGTCATACTGCGGATTTTACAAAAAAAGGAAAAAAATATGAAGGTTGATTTATTGTTTTTGGCTCATGGTTCATAAGGGCTCGTCTGCTATGTAGACAAGCACAGTCAAATTCCAAAAGAAAGCCGGACCCCAGTGCAATAATTACGGCTCTTGCTACTGCCTGTAGAAGTAAAAGTTTGTTCAAGTCTATCTTTGTGTTATCCAGCTAACTAGGTCAGGACTGCCATCTGAGAATTAGGAGGAGCATTGGGGCTCAACTCCCCGGCAAACCAAGCTGCAGCAAAAAACTGTCTGTGCATGTGACCCTGCTTATCCCATGCACCATCTCCCTCTCTCTCTCTCTCTCTCTTTCTCTCTCTCTCCTACACACACACACACACACACACATCTGCAGAGCGCTAGTAGAAGTTTCCTTCGTGAACTCGGCCTTGCACCATTTTCAGTTATAACGACTGAAGTAACAGCGTGCCTGGTGGAAGCTGCTCCTACGTCAGTATGAAAGACCTTCTATGAGCCATCTGCAGAGGCTCCACTTTTACTCAGGAATATAAATGAAGAACCTTCTAAGGCAACAATCAAAAGACACATTGATAACCTGCGTGGAGGGGAAGCAACCACAGAGGGATCAGAGAGGGGAGGGATTTACAGGCAGAAAACGAGGCTGGCCGTTTGAAAGTGTTTCAAATAATTGTGCTTGCAAACCTAAAAATATAGATTGGATATAAAAAAAAAAAGGTTTCAACTGCCGATTCTTCTCACGTAAAACAACAAACCGGAATAGATTGGATTGTATCTTTTTTTCCACCTTTAATACAGAAAGCAACATAATCACAAAAATGTTGTACAATGCTATATGAATGACCTGCGCTCCTGTTCAAAAGTGTAGTGATGATTATTAGCCCAAAATAAAGGGTAGTGGTTTCTATAGAAGACTTTACGGTTTAGGGGGAGGGTACAAACGAATTTCTGAAACATTAGATTGAACACTGCGATGGTTATCATCAACAGTGACAGGACAAAAACTGAGCGACTAAACTAAAAGATGAGATAAAAACACAGAACCAAGGCACTATTAAAGAAGCGACAGGAGTGTCTTGAAAATGATGTTCACTTCTGGCATGTGATAATAATCTTTGATACTCTTTACATGGCGGGACAGGAAGCAGGCAACAAAAAAATCGGCCAAATTTGCTATGGTTTCTACAGCCCTCCTAAATCACGGAACTTTATTTCGGCCTAATAAGAATCACTACATTGATAATTACTTTTACACATTCATTCATATAGAATTATACACAAATATGTGACCAGGTCTTTTTATTGTGTACTTTTTTGATTCTGTTTTTGCTGTATTAAAGGTCGAAAAATAAGTCCAAAAACTCTGTGGAAGTTTATTTTTTGGGGTTTTTGTTGGTCTCTTCAGCCATATTTGCTCAAGATAGGGGCATCGAATACCAGTTATTTTTGCCACAAAAACAGCAAAATGGTCTTTGTTAGACCACTGAAGATGAAGAAAATTTTCTCTTTCCACTACGATAACGAGCCCGAATCACAGTCAACAAGTGGGTGCTTTCAGAAAAAAAAAGATCGATGTCAGTTGAAATCCTATTGAAAACCTGTGGACTGAGTTGAAAAAAGCTGTGCACATGAGATGCCCTTGCAATTTGATTGGTTCGGAGAAAGGAATAGCGGAAGTAAATTGCCAAAGCGAGATGTGTTAAGTGTGGACTCTTTCCCGAAAACATTGAGCGCTATATAACAAAAACAAAATGTTGGATAAAGGATAGCCGCACATTTTTATTTATTTATTTTTTTTAATCATTTCTGTCTTCTCCTCAGAAACATTTTCTTATTTTGCTAGTCACACTATCACGATAAGTGTGAAAAGGATCAGACATGTTTTATATTGCTTTGGCAATTTGGGGGTGTGTACAGTAGGGGTGTGTAGACTGTTTTCTTTTTTCTTTTTGTAAATGCTGTACAAGTGAATCCTTTGTATCAGTGCTGCAAACGCACCTCACCGTAATCCTTTTCTGGCCGGCGTTTCAATAGGTGTGAGTCAACACGGATTCACACGTGTAAAGTTGTAAAGAGTCCATTCACATAAACTCCTACATAGGCTGGGTTTAGGCCGAGGTGCCGGGCTAGTGTTGGCCATTGTTTCAGACGTTCGCATAAATCCCAATAAAATCCATCCACATTGCAGTTGTTCGTTTCCATTCATCAGCTCGTTTCATTCAGCCCGCTATGTCTTCATTCATCTTATAGCAGAATTACCGAATCAGATGGTCTTGTGACTGATGCAACATAAAAGCATTTGTCCAAAGTAACTAGGATTCCAAGAAAGCAAAATTGGTCCTGCCTTTATAATTTCCGAACTAAGGAAACGGTGCATACTTTATCTCCGAAGCACAGCTGCCGTCCGGAAATGCTGCCTATCTAAGCAACCTTCGGCGAACGTTAGAAAGGGTCCACATTAGCGTTATCCTTTCGGGGGAAGTAAATCTCTTCATGTAGCACAAGTTACCACTTTTAAATAGCCCATTCTAGTTAGGTTAGCCTTGGCACGACTAAACCACCCCAACGTAATAATTACAAGACCCAGTCTTGCACGGGGGGTTATTGCGAGCCTGGGTGGGTGTGCGAGAACAGCACGAACTGTCAGCGCACAAGAAAAACACATTAATCTGTTGCAAACGAATTTGAAAAAAAAAGAAATAAATGTTACATAAGCAAATTATTTTTAACCTCACAGCGCCTTGTATTACCTCCCAACAATGTACACAGCAGAATCTCCCCTAATAAATGCAATTTCTGTATTCAGTCGGCTTAACCATAGGGTTCAAACGCCGTGCGGATTTCCTCTCAGTCAGCACAAAAGAAGGAGAGATGATATCTGAGGAAAGATCAGCATTCTGTTATGTCTAATACATGTGTAGGTATAAAAGAATATACTCTCTCTCTCATATATATATATATATATATATATATATATATATATATATATATATATATATATATATATATAGATATATATATATATATATATATAAAATCTTTAACATATTCTTGCTTACACTCTAGAGCATCTAGTTTGGTCAGGTGGGTCAACACACATGCCCTCCCCGCCAGATGTGTCCTTTGTGCCATCCTTACTTCTTTAATTGCTCACAGAGAAAAGAAGCAGCATGCTCGCTGTGCATGATAAGGGTCATCAGGTGGCATCAGATGCATAGAGGTACCATATGTTATATACTACAAATAGGCAAGGAAGGTTAAAGGGGCCATTTTTTTTTTTCTGACCCAGAAACTTTACTCCAGCTGTAACGTGAACTCAGCCATGAAAAACGAGGTGTCACTTAGAAAGCAATTGCATTTCACCTTATAAGCAGGCAAATACTTTAGATTTCCCCTTCAATTAGGGGAATTGTTTGTGGCTTGTTGTGTGCTAATGATAGACAGGTCCAGGACATGACATGCATGTCAGGCTCATGGTAGATGAATGGGAAACCAGAGGAAGCCTGTATGAACAGATGTGAGATGTTGCAGGGTTGCACCGCAGCTAAAGGGTTAACAGCGTTTGTAATTAGCATGGGTTACCTTTTTTCCCCCGCAGATCCATGCGAATACTTTGCGAGTGCTTAACTCATGGTGGATTACAAAAGAGTTCTGAGGTGCTGTCTATCAGATTACTGATGCACAATGACATGCCCACCATGTTGCATTACCTCCATCAGGGCAAATTAGGTTTCAAAAAGAACAGAAAGGTGCATCTTTGGCACTTATAGCATGTCACAGCATGCATAACACAGCGTGCACTCGCAATTAGGAGCGACAGCATGTAGCATGAGCAGCACCCTTTAGTATCGATTTTTGGTTTTGTTGTCGTGTTGTTCTGAATAATCCTGGCAATACAAGACGAGTATAGGCAGTGAACTGGAATGGGTATTCTGCTAGCTTTTGTCAGTTCAAATGGAAATGTGTGTGCAAAACATCTGATAAAAAGGTCACATCATGAAATAATCATTGCTTAATTGTTTATGCATGGTGCAAGTGGGGAAGAGGGGCCTGGAGATAGGGAAGAGAGAGAGAGAGAGAGAACAAGGACATCCATATTACATTGAATCTTTTCTGTGTGGGCTTGTTTTTCACTTGGAAATGACCGGAAAGGTATTATCATGTACAATTAACTTGCATCCAAACAACAATAAACTCTAAATGAGAGCCACAAGGGCTTTTTTTAATGTACTGTGACAAAGGCACAAGGCTTCCATAAATACACAGTGTACATGTTGAAATGAGAATATATATATATATATATATATATATATATATATATATATATATATATATATATATATATATATATGCACGCACACTATCATTTTAGTTTTAAATAGAAAGTGCATATCATTATTTTCTTCCTTTTAGAATAATTTAGAACAAGAGTTATGAACAAAATAACTAAACAAACAAACAAATAAATAAACATTCAGTTGTCTCTAATCGTCAAAAATCAAATACTGATTAATTCAGTTCAGCACGGCCTGGAAGTACTGTGTTCTGGTTCGAATTTAGGCTCTTCTTCTGGTTAGAATCCCCCTGCAGCCAGACTGTTTCAAAAGATACGACAAAACTGGGATCATTTTTCTGGTGAGTTTTTTTTTTTTGTTTTTTCATCCAAAAAGCAGCACCTGGAAAATCCTGCAGAGTTTTCTCCACCGCAATGGCGTCCCAATTTAGCATCACTCTCCTGCTGTTTTTAAAAAGCATGTAATTTTAATCTAGCTACTCAGTAATTGCTGAAAACCTATTAAGACCAGAGAAGTTTTTTTTTGCAGTAGTTTTTAGCTGCAAAATGAATCGGAACTTATGAAATAGCAGCAATATGAGCTTTTTTCTTTTCGTATCAGATTCAAATTGTATTTGTCTCAGAGTATAACGTAGTAATATAAAAATAAAATTCATACTTTTTACAAAATTATAAAACATATAGGAGTATATTTAAAGTGTAAAGTACTATAATATAACTATAATGCATGCATGAGGAATGCTATTATTTATTACTGATATATATGTGTGTGGGTGTGTGTGTGTGTGTGTGTGTGTGTGTGTGTGTGTGTGTGTGTGTGTGTGTGTAGGTCTATTAAACAGTACTAAATAACAGCATTGTGTGGTCCTTCGTTTGTCTTATATGAGCCACTGCCTCCCACATTCAAGAGAACATTTTTTTTTTTTTACCCCCTCCATAAAATATTGAACTCTTCCGATCCGTGAACAGAATTCCTTTGATCTCCCTTTTCTAGGTCATGTAAAAGACAAGTGTGACGTAAACTCCTTATGCCAACACATTTATAATTAGTTTCAATTTAATTAATATTTTCTCTAATTTGTGCTCACACTGCTGGCAACACATATTTCTTCCTTTTTTTCTTTCTTTCTTTCTTTTTTTTTTTTCTTTTTAACTAATCACTCAAGGGCTGTAATTTAAAACATGCAAGTCGATAGTCTATTATGAAACGTTCCCTGAGCGGGGCTGTGCACCTTCCTCCTCTTCTTCCTCCTCCTACTCCTCCTCCTTCTGGGGAAGTGTGTTCTTGCATGAATCGACTACAGTAGCAGCCCACACTGTGCATGTGTGTAGGCGCTGAGACCATGAAATGAAATGTCAGACCATTTGGAGTAGAATTGCTTTAGCAAATATCGACAGTGATAATAGTGTTAAGTGAAAAAAAAAAGGAATTTCTATTAGACATGGTTTTGAAAAGGCTTCCCCTTTAAAAAAAATCAAAAATTGAACTTATAGAAGAATATTTGTCCTTGTACTCGGAATGAACATGTTATCATCGTGTACACGGGACTACTGAAAAACTGACTGATAGTTAGTGTTTGCAAATCGAATCCTCGGCTTTGATTTCCATGTCAGGACAGCAAACAGACCGAACTTTAAAGGCATCACGCGCATGGTTTTTAATAATAACTACGCTAAAATGATGCGTACGAAAACAGCTGCACAACTCGTTCAAAACGCCAACTCCAAATTTCTCGCGAATGTCATAAATATGCTAATCCATTACTGCCTTTACTCCAATCCTAGGTACTCAGGTGCTACTGCAGTGTATTGGGAACGCTCTTCAACCTTTCATTTATTTCCCCCAGGCAAGCTTTTTGCTTTGCCAGATAAGCCAGGCGTTTTTTTTTTCCCCGACACACACACACACACACACACACACACACACACACATTTGAATGTCACTGCATATGTGAATAACACTTTGTTTTTAGTGTTTGTTTATAGACCTTGAGATTCAGTATTAAAACAGAGGCTATGTTCAAATGAAAAAAAAATTGTCTTGGGGCACTTTTTCACCTATTAGTCCATTTTCCTAGTCTGAATCAAAGCGCAGTTGATACTGGACTGGAAAAATAAACACACACTCAAAATACTCTTTTTAGTCGTTTACTCTTTCCTCAGTTCCATACAGTGTGGGTTAAATTGTGTTCTTTGTGCAACTGAACTGTAATAGAATATACCGTATATAAATCTACACTGCATTCTTTTAAAATCATCACCGTGAAGCCTATTGAAGATGCCGTAAATGATCAGCCCACCGTTCAGCATGTTCAAAATTATATATATATATAAATATACATTTACAAGTTTTCAGAGCATCCTAAGGGGAACTTTAAGTTTCCTTTATAAGCCCTGTAATGGAGTAATTCCTTGTCAGGTGTCAGACTAAAAAGTAAGAGTATTTTTTAAGCTAAGAAGCTTAGAAGCCAGTGATCAAAACTACCAATCTAGAGAACATCATTTGGTTGAAAATGTACATATTAGTGTTGACAGGAGGTAGTAGCACTCTGTGGTTAGAGGTTCAGGTCGCAGCACCACCAAGCTGCCACTAGTGGGCCCTTGAACAAGGCCCTTAACTCCCGGAATGTTCAGCTCCTGAGTCTGGATTAAGGGCGTCTTGCTGAAAAAACCCAGCCATTAGTTTTTTTCCCAAGACAGTGCATTCCTGGTTCCGGTTCCAAGCCCGGATAAAAGGGAGGTTGGCATTAGGAAGGGCATCCAGTGTAAAAATATGTGCCGACCAAATATACAACGTCTGTGGCGACCCCTAACGGGAGCAGCCGAAGGAGAATGAAGAAGAAGAAGAAGAAAGTATGGTGTGCAAGTGTTTCAAGACCACATTTCACAAGCCATCTGAGGATAGTCCTCTTCTGGTCTGTATTTGATAAAAATAAGTATAACAAGAAGGCCATGTCCCAGGATAGAGGGATACAGTAAGATATACCTGGGGTTCGAGTGGTAGGAGACCTCGTGTCCACATGTCTGAAGCTTTCTTAATTAAGAGGAGCAGCAGTTCTTACTCTGCATTAACTTTCAGTCTATACTAATATATAAAGACAGTTCTGGGTAATACAAGCACTACTGGAGCTGTGTGGGACGGCTTCCAAACCCCAAGTGGATTCCTCAAAACATGGGTAATGGGCAACACTTTTTTTTACTGTACTGCATTAGACTCAATAAGACACTGACATCAATAGCATCACTTTAGGGCATGTGTAAAGGAAAATAAGGGTTATTTGAACACAAGCGCTGTAATATTCAGAATGATTCGATAAACAAGGTGGCTATTAAGTGCCTGATGGCTGGGTAGTGTACAGCATGACATATACAGCATTCTAGACAAAGGAATGATTGATATCCTGTGCTGGACAGCACATGATTTCAAAATGTTACTCAGAACAGAGCATAAATTAAGTTATGGATGTTTATTGGACTTTTTAAAAATATTTGTATTTATAGTAAAGGTGGATACCGGGGGTATGAATGTGTTTAAAGGACAAATTCAGAGATCTATGTCAGACTGTCGTCCATAATGGACATAAAGCATACATAAATATTTATAAAGGTCAGTGCTTGTGTCAGGTCTGACATATGGTTCTGCTGTGAGCAGGCTCACTCGCAACAGGTCGGCAACACATTTGGTACTATGATACGTCAGATTTCAATTTAGTTTCCGTTTTAAATGAGCGTGTATGAGTCATTACAGTGTCATGGTATTGTCCTGTGTTTGTATTTGTCTTTGTCGTAAAACCAGTTTAAAGGCAATATAAACTGACAAATGGATTTCACTTTACAAACAAATACATGTTTCATAAAAGGAGTGACAATTCTAATTTTGAAAAAAACATATGTATCATTAGGTTGTCATGACAATTGTCATAATACATTAATAAAAAAAAAAGCATGTGTAAAGGAAAATAAGGGTTTTTTTCTCCGGGTTCTCCGGTTTCCTCCGGGTCCAAAAAACACGCACGGTAGGTTGATTGGCACCTTGGAAAATTGTCCCTAGTGCATGAATGTGTGTGTGAATGTGAGTGTGTGTGCTCTGCGACGGGTTGGCATTCCATCCAGGGTGTATCCTGCCGTAATGCCCATACACGCCTGAGATAGGCACAGACTCCCCATGACCTGAGGGAAGATCGGATATAGCGGTAGAAGATGAATGAATGAAGGAAAAAAAAAGCATTAAAATTAAACTATATTTGCTTTAAGGCATTTGGTAAATGCCCTTATTTCTAGTGATTAACAGTTATCTCACTTATACAGCAAAGCAATTGTGGATTAAGGTTCTTGCTCAAGGACGCAGCATTGGCCGTTGCTGGCACAGGGATTTGAACCCATGACTTTCTGATCAGAAGTTCAACAGCTTATAAACCGAAACTACTCAAATTTCTTTAATTGATAAAGTAATTTGTCATAAGGTTCTAAAGTAGCTGTCATAATAGCACCCTATCTCACCTGACAAAAATCTTTATGGTAGCCCGTATCCTTTTGGAAAGAGATTTTAAACTGTGAGGTCATGAAAGATTGATATAAAAAATCTTGTAGCTACTTGTGCGATCCCAACGCGACATAAAAACCACCGAGGGCCATTTAGCAAGGGCGCATTTATGTAATGCTAACTGCCTGGTGCTAGCTTGCCTTTAACTTTGTTGTTAATAAAAGATGTTCCTTTAATGTACCTTGTTTAAAGTCAGAAGGAGTATATAATGAATGCTGTCCTCCCACCATTACTACCAGAGGCTACTAGATTTCTCTCTGTCACATGTGCTTAAGCATTTCCTCCTTCACACTGTATACCAGCTTGCGATGCAGTCACTGGTGTGCAAATGATGAGCCACTGCATGTTTGCATAAGGCTTCCAGATGGGAAGTGTGGGTTTTTTTTAAAAACACACTCTACTCCCTAACCCTTCACCATTCTGCGTGCGGTATAGGCTTTCTGGACTTGTGCCAATCCAATACGACCATTTATTTAATTAAAGACTTCCAATGCAGCACGTTTTTTTTGAAGGAGATCTGACATGAAAATGTGCAAGAGAACAGAAGGAAGGGTAACAGGGCTGAATGTGATTGTTTGTCATGTTACGAAAAACGCTGTGCACAGCTTGCGTCCTCTCTTTATTTGCTGTGAGCAGGCAAAACTGTGTTTTTTTCCTCAGAGATTTAATCAAGTGAAATATTTTAGAGATTGTACACATTGTGTTACTTTGACACACTGATATTAAACGGGGGGGGGGGGGGGGGGGGGGGGGGGGGGGGGGGGGGGGGGGGTCATAGGCAGAAAGCTAACAGTCCAAAAGTTTGCTTAATCGTGGCATTGTCTTTCTTGAATATTGAGCAGCACTACTGTTGTTTGTACCTAGGTGAAATCTGCATATTTTGATTCTGATAGTTATGCATGTGAATAGACATAACATGACTGGCACTAATCCACAGTTTGGTCTATAAAGAAATCAGCCCCAGCATGTAATTAATGCCATTCTGTACATTTTCTACTGAGATGGTACAAATACACAGAATACTCATTGATAGTATAGTACACAACCTAAAGTAACCCCCATTTTAAAGCCATTTTTAAATAGAAAACAATACAAAAATGTGTTGTCTTTAACGTTCAGCAAAACACAGGCTTTACCCTGACCACATTGGACTCACTCGACCCATGTTATTGATTTGTCTTTAGCATGGTCACTGACCAAAGTAGCAATTAGAATTTGTTGTACATAAGCAGGCTTAATAGAGTGTTATTTATTCCTTTGAAAAGTGATGTGCCTTGCAGGCATGTGTTGTTTACATTGCAAAAATCTGAAATCTGCTGATCTGCGCTCTAAATTCAAGGCCAGGCGCGGCCGGCATTATAAAAAGAGCACTATGCGGCATTAGGTCAAAAGGGATTCTTGTCCTGAACGTTCCGTAGGTGAATGTTGAAAGGGATTAGTAGCTAACAGAAGTTTGGGAGGACAATCAAATTTCTTTCTGATGGTTGCTGCCGGAGTTATTTAATCCAAGCCAAGCTTCCAATGACAATTACAAGCTTCCTACGATGCTCTGATTACATATTTGTTTTGTGTAGTTTCTTGTTTTGTGTTACCTTGTTTTATGAAGCACCTTGGTCTTGGGGAAGCATTAATTCTTTTGGTGAATTTCTTGTAATGCTTTAATGCTTTTTAGCTAATTTAATTCTACTTCAACGTTTTACCGAAAGATTTATTAGATGAGCAATTACACTTTTATTTGAGTAAAGAATTTCGGTATTTTACCACCAGAGCTGCTTCCAGAAATGACTTGACGTTTAATTTACCTGCAGGAGCAGCTTTCGTACCAGATCCTTGCCTCCACTTCTGGCGTGTAATGTCACATCAAGTCATTTTTTTTTTTTTATATAGATTTTGGACAGAATGTGGGCGCAAAAGGAAGAGAAAAGTAGAATGCAGAATGCAGATACAGTTCAGGATGGACTTCTGTGTGCCTACATTTAAAGTGCCAATTCAAGACACAGCCAAGAAGCACAGCAGGGAGGCTTAAGATGATTCCTCACCCTGTTGATTACTGATACAAACAAAAAAAAGATCATACCCATCGAAGATCTTAAAAGTGTGCAAGGTAAAATGCAAGCAATGCTGTCTATGATGACCGTACCAGCAGCAGTTTGGATTCAGACTTCTTCATGCAAAGAAAAGCTTTTTCCAGAGAGGCCCAGTGGTCATCCGTTATGCTCTTTGTGCTCTGGAAGTCTTTCGTGTTTACATGAATAAGTCAGTGTCTCCAGGCGTAATCATATCTCGGTCATTACTCACTCTGGGAGTCACGGGGGTTTAGCTTCAGTCTGTGGGTGCTGGACCACAACAGGAATAGCTGTTCTTAGAAAAAAAAAAGAAAAAGTTTTCGCCATGGAATAGCGAAAGTGAATAAATTTGCCAGCTCCCTCGTATATCACAGAGCGAGAAAAGCGTAGCTGAAGCCGCATACATCTAACCGACGGAGTACCGCTTTTAATTTTAGCTCCGGATTTCCACGGATGCAATCCTGTGATATGATACACCCTGATTTGGGGCGACACCATACATGATAGAACTGTCAGCTAAGATATATTACCCATTACTCAAAAACATCGGCAGAGAAAAGTTCAAAGCGAGTTTTCATTATCACGTTGCAATTAGGTGTGACGTCGCGCGGCGCGAACGAACCCAACGTTTTAATCAGAAGTAAGTGGCAGAAACGGCACACTGATGAAACTATGCATACTTTTATTATTTAAAAAAAAAAAACAGTGTTTTTTTTTCCCCGCGTGTGTGTGTATATAAGGGTCCTGATAAGCTTAACAAAATGTAAACTTACTGACTGAGACCGACGCACTCACAGATGGAGAGAGTAATGCCAGAGATATCGTTACAGCAGGAGTTGCTGACTTATTCATGTAAACATGAAAGCTTTCCAGAGTACAAAGAACATAACAGGTGACCACCGGGACTCACTATGCTCTCTGGAAAGAGCTTTTCTCTGCATGAGGTATTCACTAAATAATGTCCATTTCCAAGGATATTCCCATATTCACACTGTGCTCCGGAGTACTTTTAAGACTACAAGGTACACTCCAAAAAAATATGCTATGCTATGCTATATGCTTCTATGCTAGCCTGTTAAGCTAGCTTGTATATTAGCCATCTAATTAGCATTGGTGGTAATGCTTGAAATGGTTACTGCATTCCTATCAGAAATTAACACGTTTTAAGCTTATTAATTAAGTTGCTGGTTTACTAAAACAGAGAAAATACATGCGCATACATTATTGTACAAAACGGAAATAAAATGGCTGGTAGAGTTCCAGAAGATCTTGCTAGAATTGGTCTGATATTCCACAGGTATTGAAAATTGATAAATAAAAAAAGGACTTGTTTTCCAGTAATAAATAGTGTTTGCGATATTTTATTTCATTTTCAGTTGAGATAAATGGGTCGAATTAAGGGTGTACAAGAAAGCGTATAATAAAAATAATTTGTTTTTTTCAACAATAAAGACATTTTCTGGCCATTTATTTGTAGACACTGCTTTTAAAAGATGACAAATTCGTCAAGTGTTGTCAGGGACATTCAATTGCTTAGGCTGATAGAGCATATTGAGCTTAAGAGTGTCTTGCACATTTAATTGGTTGTGTTTTCTAGATTGTATGATATGTGTTAAAAGTTTTATGTAGGCGAATAAAATCAAAAGAGGCCCTTTTAGCATTAGGGATTCACGTTTCGACTGGAATTTCCTCCCTTTTACATACTGGGAGGTATAGTAAAGTGCAATTTCAGAGTGTGTGCACCCTTGACAAAGCATGCCATCAGGACAAAAGCCGAGCTACTCCAGTTTCCATATAAAGCATCTATAACACGGTCAGAAATCCATATATAAATCAGCGCATCTGCTAATTGCAGGCAGCAGAATTTACTGTGTTAAAAGAGGTAAATCGTAAATCTCTGCAGAGCTGTGGCCCTGCTGGATCCGAGATTAACACTCCTGTTCTACAGTTAGCTATTTCTGGCAGAGGTGTCATCGCAACTCATAGATCTGCACATCATACGTTTACCTAGGCTCATAAGACATAGCGGCTAAAATAAGCACTTCGTTTCTTATTAGCAAATTCAGTGCACAAGCAGTCAGTAGAGGTGTTGCATTTGCTTTGATTTTATTTTTTATTTTTTTCTTGGCTGCTTATTTGACAAACGCTATATATTAGCTTGCTCCGTGCGCGTACTGAGTTACTGCGATATTATACCGGAGGAATCCTGTTCGCTCGCTTTGTGAGCGTCATTTGTCATTTTGGATTCCTGTAGATTGATCTTTTAATCCATCAGCGATTTGCTCAATTGCTCGCTACTCAATCGACTCCCTCCTACTACTTCAGCCTCATCACCACCATTTCGAATATTCAAATATACAGTCTTCGTAGTGGTTTCCGTTACAATGTACGATAGGGAATAATACACAAGATGTATAGGATACATATGATGGACGCTACGCCGCCACAATACTCACAACGTGAAGTATTATTGCACCGGCTTGACACCCACAACCAATGCAGTGACTCAGACCCAGAGCTATTATTGTAATGAAAGAGTAATAGGCCACATCAGAGGAAACTGTGCCTTTATGAATCCAGGAGTTAATTTTAGAAAAGCTCAGTTATGTTAATGTTCATAGCAGTGCTTTTTTTTTTTTTTAATGGAATTTTGGAATCCTTCAAAATCCTTTGAATCCTTTGGAATCGATCAAAATATCGATTAGTACACTCGTGTATATCCACATACGAAGGCGTAATCGTGAACATACGGTAGATAAACATCCTATCTGAATTTACTGGAACTGAGCAAAGCTTACTCTTACTTTATAACCAAACAGAGGGAGCTGTGAATTACTCCCGATGCTTTTAGATGGCAAACTCACCTTCACGGATAATGCAGAAAGCATTTCTTTAAGAATGCCAGCCGGAGGTTGATTTAATTAGGAATGTTTTTTTTTTTTATAAAGTTTGGTGTTGTCACAAAGTATAAATATTGGGGAAAGTTTACACAGGCGCTGTGGAATCCATCTTTTTTTATTATTACACCAAGGTTTTCAACCCCAAAAATATCAAAAGCACAGGAACACTTTCTCGGAAAGGTTTATCGGGAAGGAGCAAAAACAGTTTGATTTGATGTTCACGGCTCGGACACGGCGCATATCATATCAAGACGCCCTGTCACTGTGAATTTGATCTCACCCTGAATTGCATCCCTCATATAGGTGATGTTTTGGTTGCCTGGTGTTTTATAGGGAAATACACACAAAATATTCAAAAGGTCAGGAAAACTTGGGGAGATGTTCATGCTTTGTCTAAGTGCATGCTTATTTGTGCGCTGTATTTGCCCTCAGTAAGACCGAACATGAATTTCCATCATAGCAGAACAATGGCTGTCTTTGAAACATCTGGCTTGTTGCCATGCTGCCTTCAATAGCTCATAAGTCAGTGTCCTAGAAGGCAAGCTTTTGTGAGTAGTAAAGGTAACTCGCAAGGCAATGTTTAAAACATGTTTTGAAGGCAGTGATGCATCACAACGTTGCAGGAATGCTCACTTATGCTGATGCTGACAACCTTGAAAGTTACACTAAGAAAAATATTATACAACACAGGATAATAGAACAATTCCATTTGAACATTTAGGCATAACCAATTACATGCCTGCTTCGGGGACTGGATTATGGGATATGGGATGCCTTTAAATGCAGTCTTTTCTATTCCTGTTCATTCATCATGTATCATTAGTGAATCATTTATCATAGTTATGGGGTCTTGCTGAATCTCGGGTTGATAACTTGGTGCAAGTCTGGAATGCACATGGAAGGAGATGATCCAGTGATGGATACTAAACACAGACACATTAATTCACTTAACGCTATAACCTATTCAGAGTAATTCACATATTAACCATACGTTTTGGTACTTTTGGTTTAAACTGGAGAATCCGGAGGAAACCAGGAACAACAAGTTTGCCATGAGGATCAAAGCAGAGAGTTTTATTCTGTTCTATTCATTTTCTGATACAGTAGCATGCCTATCTTTGGTAAGATGCAAGTGGCGAAAGCACTTACCCATGATTGATTTGTCTGACAAAAGAATTGTAACACAACAGCCATGCTGCATTTAATGATTATTCTTTGTCTAATTTGAATCCACCAATATAGCAGAAAGAAACATGTCTCTCTATGAAGACAATGTGAAATGAACAAGCTAGTTCCCAGTCTTCGATATTAATGAATATACAACCTGTATGCAATTGCTATCCCCAGACAAGGATAAGGTTGAGGAAACCTGACTTATAGAATAGAAAAGGAAAATCATTGAATGGTTTGTATTCAAATTCATGTATGGAAAAAAAATGTATGAAAGGAGATTATATTTGTTAAACAGGATAATTATTACCCTGATTATAACATGGTATTGTAATTCTACTGTATTATAAGATGCTGGCCTCAGACTAATAAACCCATAAAGCACTGAAATATTAGATTTCTATTAGATCATTAGATGTATATAAGTAGGACACATCAAATATACTGGCCTCTTGGCATGACCAAATTTCCCGATCGAGCCCATGGAGATAAGTCTGTTTTCTGATGTAAAAATGTATTATATATTGTGCAGGATTACACAGGAATAAAATGTAAGAATCATGAACACTTCAATCCAACAGAAAAATGGATTATGTTGCACAAGGGAAATCTCAGAGAATGTGTTTTTCTTTCTTTCTTGTTTTTTTTTGTTAAATAAAGAGACTTCATACAGGGGTTAATGAAGACTGACGAGGCAGGTCTTACAGCTTACTACAGTTAGGCTTAAGCTGGATTTAACTTATCTTAGATCAAGCTTAGATCCTAGTTAACGTTATTCTAGTCAATAAAAATGATAAAAATGTATTAAAAGTGCACACAAATAGAATAGAATTGACCTCAATTACCACACGCTTAAACTATAAGAGGAACAAACCGTTAAAGAGGGCAAAGGGAACCCAATCTGATATTGTTATTTATAATAATTACGATTCTACAAAAATGATATTCAAATACTGTGATTTCTGTTAATTTTTTGAGGGATGGGAAGAGAGATACAATTACAGGAATATATATATATATATATATATATATATATATATATATATATATATATATATATATATATATATTTGTAGAAAGAATAAAGAAACACAAAGTCTGTGGAATGTGAACAAGATTCAGTGTGGATAAATAACAAGATAGCATTGAAGACCAGACCAGGACTAAAGACATGTGCTAGATACTACTGTCCTTAAACACTAGTTATAAACATAAATGGTGTACAGAACAGTTATGTGACATCTTCTATATACAATGCATCAGCCTTTATATACATCACTTTCTCTAAACAATACATTAGAATTGTCTATTGTCTGTAAAGTTTAGCTCTGATCGACAATAGAGAGATTACTGTCATCCCTTCTACTATGTATCTGTTGTGTCTGTTGCGTCATCGGACAACAAATCGTGATCAATTGTTTATATTCCTCTAAATATCTTTTAAGTGTGTTTATACACAAAAAGAGTACCCATTCTTTTCTATTTTTACATTATACATATTCAGTTATTGTATCTGTAAATATACATATTTCTTTTGTGTTTTTGGCGCTGTAACAAATGGTAAACATACTGTACAAGCATACTGTATATCCTTACGCTGGTAGTATAAACAGATGCAACTGAGATGTCACATTATGTTTTGTAGTTGTCTCCAGCTTCCAAGCCTTGTTATTCTGTCCTGGTAATTCTCATCTGACAGTACCATCAGGGTATGAGAGCGAAGACTAAATACACAAAAAAAGACCCGCGAGGCCTCGGATCTACGATCTCAGATCTCAGATCGACTATCAAGACAGCTGATTAAATCATTTCCTTCACAAAGAGTGAGGCTGGGAACATTGCCAGCTGCAAGCCTTCTTGTATCGCTGGCCACGGACTATACATTGTACAACCTCGGACTGTTAGGCGCGATCAGGGGCCTGCAGTGTTTTTTTCTTGGCAGCCTTTATGTGTTTTGAACTTATTATGCCATGTTACGGAGACATTAAGAATTATCTTCAACAAAAAGCTGACCATGACGAAAAATATTTTACCACCTGCCGCTCCGGTGGAAGGGCCTTCATGCATTTGCATTATAAAAGACTGCGGGGGATGCAGGAATGCGGAAGCTGTACCTGCAATCATTAATTAGATGTATGACCCTATAGAGCATGCTTGCTCAACTCCTTGAAGTTTCAAGTAAGCAAAAAAAGTCCTTTTGTGCATTGTGTCCCATGAATTATAATGATTTGCCAAACTGTAACATTAACAGTAATATATTTACAGTAATACAGGTACTAGCTGATGTGAAAATAGGGATCTAACGCAGGAGGCAGAAATGATTAGAACACTCATTGCGACTTCAGCCATATTGCAAGTGCCGTTAAGGTTTTGAATAAAGAGTTGGCTATATTTTGAGACCTTACTGTTAATCAAACGAACGTGTTTCATCAGTTATGAATCTAAATATGAATGTGATGACAGTGACAGCGTTTTGGATATTGGTGTAGACACTTGGCCTTCAACAAACATTGTTTCAAATGTAGTCTATCAATGTTTTTAAGATTATTCCTGGTATCAGTAACATTAATAATAATAATAATAATAATAATAATAATAATAATAATAATTCATTCATTCATCTTCTACCGCTATATCCGATCTTCCCTCGGGTCACAGGGAGCCTGTGCCTATCTCAGGCGTCTATGGGCATTAAGGCAGGAAACAATCTGGATGGAATGCCAAACCATCACACACACTCACATTCACACAAACATTCACACACTAGGGACAATTTTCCAAGGTGCCAATCAACCTACCGTGCATGTTTTTGGTACCGGGAGGAAACTGGAGAACCCGGAGAAAAACCCCCTGAGAATGGGTAGAACATGCAAACTCCACACACACATGGCCGAGACGGGAATCGAACCCAGACCCTGGTGGTGTGAGGCGAACGTGCTTACCACTAAACCACCGTGCCCCCTTAATAATAATAATAATAATAATAATAATAATAATAATAATAATAAACAGCAACAATAACAATAATCATCATCATGATAATTAGGTTTTATCTTTGCAAAATTTTTCATTCTTCTTTGCATTAAATTTTTTTTAAGGTGAGCCTTTTACATACAGACACAGTGAGAGCGCAAGAAGAAGGTTGAGGTTGAGAATATCTACATGTCCTTATCTAAACTTCACTAAATCGTGAACATAGACATAATGTTCTGTAACAATTAAACATATGAAATTGAAAAACATCTGCTATAATCATAAAACTCATTTCTGTTTCAAATGAGGTTAAATCTGCAAAGTCGGACCTTTAGGAGGCTTTTATTTCAAATGTTTATGGACCGTCAATGCGGTGCCATGAAAGGACAATTCATCTTTGGTTACACTGCTGTCTGCTATCACTGAATCTAATCATTGGTGTAAAAACTCTTTTTAAAACATTTTGAGCATCTTTTAGCTCTCGGTCCTCTTCCCCTGATCGGAATGTGTTTGCTTATTTATTTATTTGATTCGTTAGTCTTGCACTTCTCCTAGACAAGACAGAAGACTCTAAAATAGACTCTGAGAAAAAGAATTCCAGTTACGGAACAATGTCATGCTGTCTTCTTTATCATCACACTCACCTAGTGGAGGTAATGGAAAGCTCGTGTTCTGTAGTTTTTCTTCTGTGGCACAGACTTTCATTCTTTTTTTTTTTTTTTTAATAAAATTGGAAAGGCAGTCAAGAACAAAATACTTCACAAATTACAAGCAGTGAAAGATGGACAGGGTAAGGAAACAGTATGGAAGGTATATACATATATATACATATATTATGTGCTCATCTAATAACTTTATTTTCTGGCCAATAAACTCTCAGACTTATAACTGTACCTTATAACTTTTTTACTATTTACTATTGTGAGGTAATGTTTGTGGTAAAGCTTCCAGAAAGACTAAATGAGTAAAAAGCACATGACATTGACTTTACTATCTATTTACTGCGGTAATAGTGCATATCTTAAAGTGTAAAATTGTTTTAATAATCTAAATACCAACTAGATAAAGTAAAGGCAAGGCACATAAACAGATCTTGGATAATAGGATGGGAAATGATGGGGAAACAGATTGTATATAGGAAACCGAATGAAGTAGAACACATCAGAAGACGGCTGTGCAGAAACACAATATATGATTGGGACAACAATGAAGTATGTGGAGTATGAGAAATATGTAAGAGTGGGCCCTCTGGTGCCTTGGAGGTGAAGTGTTTTGGGTACATGTAACAATTAAGGACTGTAAAGCAACGTAACAATATCCTGAATCTGTAACTGAATTTATAAACACATTTTTATTAACACTTTGGGAAACCCAGGGGAAACCCCCAGCCTTATAATTCCCAGTATTGACACCATGAACTGTGAATGCTGTCCTTGACACTTCCTCAACCTCAGCTGCATCAACTTTGGAATGCTCTCATCTGGAGCTATGCATTCTCCAAAAAAAAAAAAATTGGTTGTTTCTATTAAAATAAAGAATGATAATGTAAATTGCTGAAACCCTGACCAGGCGGTTACTAAGGATGAATAGAGCAACAATGTAATTGCTATGCGTTGTGCCACACATTCATGGTTTTTGTCCCACGAGCTTAATATTTTACTGCTTGCTTGCCACTGCAATAAAATGGAAACCTCCTGCTTGCATGCCCCATGGGATCTTCTGTACCATTGTATACCTCTAGTCTTAACCAGATGGCCAATAAATCTTTCTAGAATCAAAAAAAAAAAGAAAAACACATGGGGAAACAAATTCTGAGCCTCCTATTTGTATCTGTGTTACACATTGTCTATTCGTTTAGAATAAATTAGAATTTGAATGTATTATACAGTATGTGAGAAAAGCAGGGTGTCTTAGTTCTCGTGTGTATGAAGGCTCTATAAACAATGGTGATCATCGTTTTAAATGTAAAAATCCGCACAAATTTGCACTAATCATGAACATACTTGATGCATATAAATTGTACAGCTGAACAGGTGTATGCTATGTATATTAACACGAGGTGATCAGCCTGGAACATGCCTTATCAGATTACAGATGCTGCTCATAACCTCTGTTATTTTTCCATGTTAAATGTAAAACGTGTCTAAAAACATACCTGCAAGAACAGATGGAAGGCGAATGCAATTTCATGAAGATGGCATTTCATTTCATGAGGATTAAATAATGCGCGTGTCAGACGTGTTTGTGCACCTTGGTTTTTACACAGAAACATATATTTATTTAAAGTCGACAATACGAACGATCCTGAAAGAACAATATTATAGTCTCAATCATGTCAACCTTGGGTTATAGCTTTACCTGAGTCTTATTCATAGGCCAAACTAAGCAGATTATTCCAAACCAGATGTTAAAATGATTCTGGGTTCAAATCGGAAGCAGGTTTTGCAAGCCAGATGTTTAGACTTGAACTGAAAGTTTGTTGTATTTCAGATTTTTACCTGTTTACTCAACATTGCTTCAAACGTACAAAATACTTTGAATTACAAAGTACAAAATAACTTAATAAAGAGTTTTGCCAAAATAAATAAATAAATAAATAAATAAATAATAAATGCATGAATAATAATATTAATGAATATAAATATGAACTATTGAATATATAAATATATATATATATCATATATATATATATAGATATATATAGATATATATATAAGTGAGATATATATATATATCTATATATAGATACTATATATATATATATAATATATATATATATATATATATATATATATATATATATATAGATATATATATATATATATATATATATAACCCAGAGAGCCGAGATTCTGAAGCTTGTCGCCAGAAAAGAGTATAAAATATATTGGACACTCTAGACTTGAAAACAATGTATACATTGAGACGATTTCAGATAGAAAAGCAATTTCTCTAAAGCAGAAACTTGAGCTGCAATAAACAGACAGCATTGATTTTCATTTGTGATGCGAGGTCATAAAAAAAAAGCAAAACTCGAAAAAGCAAAACGTTCATTACATTGCTCTTTTTTTCCCCACTCGGTCTCTCCGATAATCAGGAGGTTTTTGTTTTTCACTTCAAAGTTTGAAATGCTGACAATGCAACAGACGTCTGCATTGCACTGTAATTCACGTCCATGAGTGCACTGCGGTTTGTACATTTCTCTGTACATCTGTCTGTCTCGTCCCATACTGAAATGCATGCACTGTCCCTTCTTATTCATCAATTATTTGCTTGTAATCAGAGATCAAGGAAATTCCCGAATGTGGTTCAATTTACAGGACATGTAAATTGTGCTTTATTAGTTCAGCTTTATTCTTGCTTTAATCTTGCTTCTTCTTTCCGGATCTGCCTGTTTCATCCTGACGCCCGAGCTCTACATCCAGTTGTCATCAGTTGGGGAGGGGTTTATCTCAGTGGTTTAAGGCGCTGGGCTACTGATCGGAAGGTCGGGGGTTCGAGCCACCGCTATCGCCAAGCTGCCACCCTTGTGTCCTTGAACAAGGCCCTTAACCTTCTGTACTCCAGTATCATGACTGTCTCTGCGCTCTGACCCCGGCTTCCAAACAAGCTGGGATGTAGTAAGAAAGAATTTCACTGTGCTGTAATGTAGATGTGATAAATAAAGCCTATCCTATTGTAGAAGAAGTTACAAAGCAGGATTAAACTTAAAAACGGCTTTGTAATTTTTTTTATAAACTGTCTGCTTTAATAGTTTATGGCTGCAGTTGCTTTAAAAATGTTCCATTTAAGCATCCATCAGTGAACAGTTACTAAACCTCATTAATGATAAAACAATAATCAGCATCACCCAGATAAGGAAGCTTCCACACTGAGTCTGGGTTTCTCTCAGGGTTTCTTCCTACTAGAGGAACACGGAGTTGTTCCGTGGATGTGTCACTTTATCATTAGGCATACACTTGTAGGACAAAATTATGCATTTAAAAATGTATATTCCTAATCTGTTTATTTCAGTAAAGCTGATTTGGGACAAAATAAAGCTCTATGCGAGGGACACAGTGGCTTAGTGTTTAGTACGCTTGCCTCATACCGCCCAGGGTCCGGGTTCAATTCCCGTCTCGGCCATGTGTGTGTGGAGTTTGCATGTTCTCCCCGTGCCTCAGGGTTTTTTCTCCGGGTTTTCCGGTTTCCTCCCGGTCCAAAAACATGCACGGTAGGTTGATTGGCACCTTGGAAAATTGTCCCTATTGTATGAATGTGTGTGTGAATGTGAGTGTGTGTGTGACTGGTTGGCATTCCATCCAGGGTGTATCCTGCCTTAATGCCGATAGACACCGGAGATAGACACAGGATCCCCGTGACCCGAGGGAAGATCGGATAAAGCGGTAGAAGATGAATGAATGAATGAATGAATGAATGAATGAATGAAAGCTCTATGCAAATGAAACGAAATTGAATGAACTGAATTAATGAACCGGATTTGCACGAGAAAAGTGTTAACATTTCTAAAAATAAACTGCGTTCCAGGTCGTGCGAGGTGTGCTTATCAGATATTTTTTAACTTACTTTCAGTGAGGGATGGATTTTAGCCTTGCAAGATTCTCTTATCCATTTTCAATATAACAGAATGTCATCCATGTCAGAAACCACAATCCGAAACCTTGTAGCGCGACTACAAAGAAGCAAATTCAGACTCCGCCAGATATTTTTGGCTGATTTACTGCATTTTGGGGTTACGTAAAGATTGTGTAAATGTCATGGGTTGCTTGCACTCTTGCTTTAAAGCTAAAAGTCATGTCGATGTGTTGCTTTCGAATCGGGTTTCAGAAGAGTGCGATAGGAAAATTGAATAATCTGCCTTAGGAACAGGTACAAAGGCCTCGCGTGTTTCGCCGCACCGCGTTCCTATTTTAGAAACTCGGCTCTGTTTGTAGTGAAAGTGAAAAAAAAACGAAAAATGTCAAACACTTCACAATGCTTGTCCGCTAAGTGACTCTGAAGTTTCCAGACTAAATTCATCCAGCCTCCGAAAGCATCCGGGAATTTCTCTCCCCGGAAGAGTGCTGCACGATGCCAGGCTTCAGATTTAAAAGAACATAGATCAATGCCAGCAGAATGCTTCTCAGACAGTTTGTTTTTATTAAGTGCTCTCTCATCAAGTTACATGTACCTGGGCCATGGATCATTTAAACAAAGCCATTAATCATGCTCAGGCTTGAATATTGGAAAAGATAACGAGTGTGCAAACAATCATGGAGTTAAGTGTAAACTTGTGTGTTTCATCACGATCGTAGATGAGATAAGACTCAAAAAGTGATTCATTTCATTATTTACTTTCGATCTTGTGGTCTCTGTTTGTTTTTAAAAGTGTTTATTCACATTATAAACGAGAAAACGTCTAATTTAGTGCAGATTTCTTTATTATAATAATATTAACAATATTAATTAAAGAGGCTATAATACTAAATCATGCTATCTAATTAATAATCAGTGCTCCGAATATAGCCGAATATATATATATATATATATATATATAAATATATATATATATATATATATATATATATATATATATATATATATATATATATAAGTAAGTAAGAAACGCACAAGTGTTGGTAACATGCAGTTTTTTGGCATTCAGTCCAGCAGCTTGTACTTGTTTCAGATGTATTGTGTGTGTGATAAGCACAGAAAAGGTTAAAAACAATAAATTAGGTTCAGACAAAGTACATCTCCAAAGATACACAACATTTTTCCACACTCCTTTTCTTCCTCTTTTTAGTTCATTATACTTATCATAGATGCATTATAGATACGTATACACAGCATAAATAGCTGACATTAAGTGTCATGTACGCTACTACATTCGACTGCAGCATTCGTTTTAATAGGAAAGCAGAAATAGACCTCGATAAGCACTTGTTGCAGTTTCCACTTTGGCCACTTGTCTGGGAATGTTGATGGAAATGGTCTTATAGCTGTCAGAAATATTGCAAATATTAGCAATATTAGCAAAAATGTGCAGCTCCTACATTAAAGGCTGCCAGAAGTGTGGAATCCAATTTTGGCTTTATGCAGCTACAGGTATGTTTGTGTTTACGGTACTGCCTTACAGGCATAGTTACACGCTCAGCTAAGCTCATGCTAAAATCAGGAAAGTTTTTCCCATAATGAGCTTTGTGTTTTTTTTTTTTTTGTTTTTTTTTTTGTTTTTTTGATGGACTGACCTTCTCTCCAGAGCATTTCGGATGAACCACATACAACACCGCTGTTAAAAAGGGCCGGGCGATCGACTGCTATTTGGGTTTAAGGCGGGCGGCTTAGTGTACTGCTGAGCTCATATTAGAGTGAGCCCACCATCAAGGCTCTTTTGGGAAATTACAGGCCTAAGGAGGCTGTCTGAAAGCGAGGGCCAGTAAAGCGCGGTGGCCTCTCCTGTATTACATTAACCGCAGTGCAACTCATTTGTAAAGTGTCACCCTCTTCCCTGCTGTAAACAGAAACATTAAATCTGCCACATCCACTGTGCTGGAGTCTGCTTTCTGGGGCTCCTAGGCTTTGCCAGGGAGTGGATGAGCACAGCAGTGCGCACGTGCATGCAACTGAGAAGGTTTTGATTCGGTATGTGGAGTCCGTCTGTCAGCAGAATATGTGATATCTCTGTAGGAGCAGCTCTCGCTTCTGCATAGGTCGCGTCTGTTTGCACCGGAATGGAGCGTCAAGAGCCATTTAATACTCTCCGACATTCACGGGATCCAGTAGCCTCGTTTTAAGATGTTGTTTATGTAGAATTGGAATCAATAAAATGATTTTACTTGAGCTGATAACATGCAGCATTTTTTGTTGTTGTTGTTGTTGCTGTGATTTTGACCTTAGTGTTTCACAGTGTGCCTGGGAAACTGATTGATTAGCTCTAATTACTTGTGTGGTTGTGCAGTTTGCCAGCAATCACTCCCTTAGGCTGTCTTGTTCACCCAGGAGGAATTGTAGCTATTCTTTATTCTACAAACACACACACACACAACACATGTATACATAAAATATGGATGTATACACACATGTATGTATGTATGTATATATATATATATATATATATATATATATATATATATATATATATATATAATATATATATATATTAAATATATATAGAAATATATATAACATATATATATAGACATACTGTATACATACACAATACACACACACACACACACACACACACACACACACATATATATATATATATATAATGTATATTTCACAGGTCTTCTTCTAGAGGCTTTTATTTCTGCATTATTCAAAACCACAGGGACCCTCAACTGGAGGAATGCACCAAGCATCGATGGAACAACATGCAGACAACAATATTCCCATCCCCTGCTGAATAAATTGGTGTCTATTGCATTCAGTGTTTTTTTTTTTTGTCTCTGCAGACACATTGAAAACTGGACAGGACTGCAGATCCTTAAGGATGTTGACATGGAGCTGTACACTGGACTACAGCGGCTGTAAGTAAACAAGAAACGTATTAATACGTCTAGTTCCTTATCCTTATACTCTTATTTAAATTGTCACTTGGATACCATTATCCTTGCACCCTTGTTGCCATGTTCGTCCCCAAGATCGACTGTTACGCGTCTGTCTATTGTGAGTCCGTGTCAACAAAACAGGCTTATACACGGCTTTGCTTTGCTTATATTCTGGCTTATGTACAAAATTGAACATTAATCATCGTTGTTCATAAACGGTGTTCTTCACTCCATCTATCTAGAAGTTCATTCAATTTCCTCTCAAGATACCCGCCACTGTGAAACAGGAAATAATATGACAGGGTGAACCAATCACATTATTCGACTTCCAACCCTTTCTTTTGAAATGAACTACGGGCCGCCGTTGAGAGATTGCTATTCCGGACAGCATCCGGGTTTGAAAACAGCTTTCACACTCAACCGAGCATGCCGAACCTGCAGTGCAAATGGCGCAGCATCCAGAAGAAGCTCAATTGTGGAAAAAAAAATACACTCACTAATGGTTTAAAAAAAAAAAAAAAACTGATTGGACTCATTTGATCTGCTCTTAGTTACACAAGTTTAGAGCTGATTGCGGCTGAGTGGGATATGTAGTGAATTAAGAAATACCAAGGTCTTATTAATCAGGCCAGTGAGGTCCGAGAAGCCTTGGGGGTCCTTCATTTTTTATTCTGTTACAATGGTATAAATTACAGGCAATTATTCTTAAAGTATTTTAGTTATTAGCTTGCTTTCACGGGCTATATCCGAACGAGCCATTCAGAAAATAATAATATGGATGTAATGTGATTTCAAAGCTCTGTCTAAGAAATGAGCTTTATAACAGAATATTATGTTCCTGTTCCTAAGACCTAACTTAACCTCTTATATACGAAACCTCTTATATACGAAACAATTCGAACATCAAATATGTGTACTATAGATATTGTCCAGACCTTCCCTTAATAATCCCCGCACTTAATCCCAGAACTACTTCCATGTTTGCTGTCCACTCTTTTTCGACTTCCTCCTCTTTTTTTTCCCCGCTTGTTTTGTCCTCATCCTGAAAATTGGTGCAATCCTCTCTTTTCTTTGATAATCCCTCACAAGAAAGAACAAGTGATGGATCTCCACTCCGATTTGCATTTTTCTCATTAGCCTAGCACTCTTTGCCTGCCCCCGTCGGGCTCTCCTAGTGCATCCTACGCCACAGGGGTGACTCACACTTCCGCGTCTGACTCAACCGACAAACCCGTTTGAGGTCACCGCGTCATGTTCTTTTCTTCGAAATCCCTACCTAGCATTTTTCCAAACTCTCATTAGATAATAGCAATGACAGACAAATGATGTGATTATTTCTGCATCAGGACAGGTCGTGACAGTATAGTTTTCCATTACAGATCAGGCAGATTGATCTGTTTCACACCGGAGGGAATTTTGTTACAGACAACTAAAAGTTTAAAAAAAAAAGCTGCTCTGACAAATGACATATCCACAAGGTCTTATATGCTTCGACATGTCTGTAATGGGAACATTGTTAAGCCGAATCCGAAGCTTTCAAAGGCAAACACAACTATTTATTTATTTATTTATTTATTTATTTATTTATTTTTACGACTACCTTTTCTCAGATAATTCCATGTTTAGAAATTTGCGATTTTTCATGCACGCATTTCCAGTGGTGTAACGGTACATGTAACGGTGTTACATAATTGAATTGCAAAATAAAAGTGACAGTTATTCATTACAGTTGCTGAAAAAAAAATGTGTAATTAAATTCCAGTTATTTTTGAAAATGTTAAAGATAGATTACAAATCCCAAAGGCCCCTCCCCCAATAGCCCAACCCCCCCTCAACAAAATTTAGTCCGCAACCCCTTCGCAACACCGATCCCCCCCTAACCCCCGTTCTACAATTTGATTCCGATGCAGCTCAGTTACGAAAAATATAACCTACTTTTTCCAAGCGTTTTTCTTAGAATGCTCATTTCAGTAAGCGCCACCTAGTGGACAAATGAAAGTAATCAAATTTAATCAGTTACTTTTATAAATTAATTGAAAAGTTACTCTACTTATTACATTTTGAATAAAGCAATTTGTAATCCATTTCATTTCCAAAGTAACCATCACAACACTTCTCATTACCAGTTTTTGCACCATAACCCAGATTTTTATGATGATCCGGGGTTTATCGTGTTTGCAAAAGTCTCCGACTTCATCTTATCCATCATGTGTTAGAAAACTGGACGAATGTTGTAAGCCATTAGAGGTATGGTAATAAGGGTAATCCTGTAATGACTACCGATCACTTCTTAAGCGTAGTCAATTTCCCCACGATCTTTCTGTAATGAAAGCACTGCCAATTTATTGCTCTCCAGGAGCCACTATTCACTGCAGCTGCTGCAGAAAATCATCAAGGTGAAATTGTGGCCCCTGATGATACCATTATTATAATGATTCCCTCAAAAAAAAATCATCCTGGCAGCTTCTAATGAACTAGTGGCATTCTCATTTCTGAACGTTTAACCTGCTGCCCCCTGTGCGAATGATCAATAACGGAGGGCTCCGAATGAAGCGGCGGAAGGGACGACTGTGCTGACAGGTGATATGGGCGTAAGAAAATTGCGAATTATCTATCCGTGTTCCTTTTATCTTTTGCTCATCGAAATGAAAATGTTTGCATGTCTTATTTAGCATAAACATAAGGCTCTTTGTTTTTGTTTTTGTTTTTTTTTTTTTTCTTTTTTTAATGCCGGTTTGCGTTTATTTTCCACAGGACTATCACGAACTGCAATCTACGGACGATCCAAGCACGCGCGTTCGCTCAAAACCCTCATCTTCGTTACATGTGAGTATTATGCGACGTCTTTTTCGGTTTGGGAGCAGGAGACCTTTTTTTTTTTTGGTCTTTTGACTTAAATGAAGCAGAGCGAGACTGGATACTGGTGGCGATCCTTTCGGTCCATCACATTCTAATTGGTTCTCTGGTTCATGTCTATGCGCCAAGTGGGCGGTAACAGACACCATTACAAGCAATCGGACAGGCTGAGCTGGAGTAGCTCATCAGCATTTAATGAATGGGATAAAAGTCATTTAGAGGCTGTCTTCACTTGAGTCACAAATGGAGCAGATGGACATGCTAATTGTGGAGTCGTTAAGGACGAGGATGGCCTCATCGATGTGGATTTAAAAGGACTCTGAAATGCCAGGCACTGAAGTTGTACAAAAGTGTCAGAGTCACAGTTAAGAGGCGCCGGTGTAGACAATCATTAACCGGTGCGCTCTGAACTAGGCAAAACTTTACGCTACACATTGCAGCCACCGTGGTATCGAATATTGTCCTAAAAGAAACAGTTCGTTTCCTGTTTGTGTTTCGGACGGCACATTTAACTTTTGACACGTTTGACCACAGTTGACATTTTATTAACACATATGTGCTCAGTGGGTAATTTACTGTTAATTTAACTCTAAACTGTAATGATTGAGCTTAATAGCAGCGCATTAGGTTTGTAATCAATCCAACAATCGGCGCTTTTAAATCTGCTTGCGCACACCTTCATGGATCAGTGGATTAGTCGAGCCGTTTTCAATAGCAATATTGAGCTTTCACGTCCACTCAGAAGTAATTTATGCTCGAATCTTTTGTTGTATAAACATCCTAATTATCAACGCTGTAACACAGATGGTTTGTTTTGAATTTCCTGGCTAATTTCAAAACCTATATAATAAAAATGTACGTATTTCGTATAAGGCCCGGAAGTATACATACATACATATATATATATATATATATATATATATATATATTATATATATATATATATATATATATATATATATATATATATAAATAAAGCATAATATACAAAGTGCATTCAATATATCTATTTTTGGTAGTGTATATAATATAGTTACATTCATGGTTTATTTGCATACAGTTTTGTGACTTTTTGGAAAAAATATTATTTTAGAAAAGGTAAACATGCCATAACTTAAAAAATAATAAAAAAGAAAATCTAAAAATGTGTTCTAAACACATTTAACTAAATTTAACAAAATGAACGATGAACAGGAAATGTCTCAGTTACACTTAAGCATGTGAAATTGACCTTTAGCTGCTAATAATTGTCAGCCAGCTAACTACATAAACAGTTATATCCATACTATCGATAATTGCTGATGCTCAACCATTATAAAATGTGGTTTAATTAGAAACTAGAAACGTTTTGTATTCGCTCTGTGTATTGTGGAAGCGCCACATACCTAGCTAATTTAAAAGTGTAAAAATAAACAGTTTTAAACATAAAATCAAATATTACCCCTAGCAATTTCGACCCAAAGAAATGAAACAGTGTCAATACATAGCTATATACATAGCTATATACATTAATTATATACAAAGCTATTTAATTTAATGCGGTGTACATATGACATTCATATTCAAATATGCTCTACATCTCACATTTCCACCTCGCACTAAGGAAGTTAAAAATCTGAAGGGCCCCTTGTCATAGGGGAAGAGGAAAGGTCAGGTCCTGCTGGGGGGGACTGAAAAGCCTGTCCCTCATTAACTCAAAAGCCTACGTAATGCTTAGGCTGAAAATGTCACTTTAGCGTAACGACTTTCAATGTCACCTCGTTCAGTCAGGACCAATTATGCAGTGTTTACCACTACCTGACTCAGTCACCCAACTCCCTACACGACATTGTTCCTCACCTGAAGGATTTCCGAGCAATTTCACTGAATTTAAATGAAGTTTTAAAGTATGATGATATCTACTGTATACAACAGGAGAGAAATAAATAAATAAAAAAACTCTACCCAGCATTGTTGCTGTTGCGCTGACAGTGACATGTAGAAATGAGGTTAATATGCTATGACACCCGCAATAACACACAGCAGAGGCTCAGGGCACTGCACTAAAAAGCATCACCATGGCCCTGAGTAACTAAAGGTTTGCTGCTTAAAACCTGTGCAACCTTTATAACACCTGGGGCAAAACAACAAGCACAATGATTTACTAACCGTGGTCTGCAGAGGATATTTGTCAGCAAAACATGTTGCAGATTCAAACGGATGTTCAAACTGATCATATGCCTTAAAGGAATTTCCTTGCCATCCTTTTGGTTCATCCAATTGCCACGTATACGATTTCATTGGTGAGCAGGAAAGGGTTACAAAACAAGAACAACGCCGTAAACCATCATCAAGTCGATAGGGCATCATAGAGATTACCAAGAAAAGCATGCCGTTCCAAAACGGATGAATAAACAAGAAACAGGACGGCTGCCAAAAGACATACGGTAACATTCAAGGGGCTGTGTAGGAATATCTGCCAATTGCTGGCCATTCCCTGCAAGTGAAAACAAGCCCACCTTAATCACCTCGAACCGTGTGGCAAAATGTGTTATATGTAATTCTAAAAGGTAGGTTTTTGGCGCAACACCAAGAGAGCTTATCTCCCAATGATAGCCATACCCACAGTGAAGCACGGTGGTGGCAGCATTGTTCCATGCAGCCTCTCCTCTTCGCGATAGAGAGAATTACGGATAGCTCCAATGCCTATCTCTTTTGACAAAACGCCTGCAGGACTCTGTTAGACGGATGAAGATGAAAAAAATTAAAAAATAATATTCGCCCTCCAGCACAATAACATCCTAAATGCCCAAAATCAAAGGCAACAAAAGAGTAACCTCAGATCAGATTTTGGATTGGTCAAGTCATATCTAAATCAAAACAATGCAGAGTGGCTTTCGGAGGGTCGACACACAGAGGTATCGCAACATGATATATGTTTTTGCAAGGAGGAATAAAATAAAAGTGCCAGATCAAGAAATGCTAATCTGGTAGACTTTGACTTGGAGTTAATGGCGCGTGCACTCTGGTGGTAAAAAAAATGCGTTTTTATGTGTACTTTGTGTTAATATTGTGTTTGTTTGCTTTGTCACATTAAATGAGGAAACATATCTAAAAGGAGGGGTGGAGCTCCGTGTTCTTACGCTTCTGATCGGAACCCCGGTATTGCCCAGCTACCCCTCTTGGGTCCTTGAGCAAGGCCCTTAACCCTCTGTACTCGAGGGGACACTGTATACTGGCTGACCCAGCTTCCAAACAAGTTGGGATATGCGAAGAAAGAATTTCACTGTGCTACAATGTATATGTGACAAATAAAGGCTATTCTATTATGATTTTTTTTTCAACCTACAACGGTTTTTTCAACCTGCAAAGTTAATATGGATATGCAACCTATTTTTATTAACTGCAGATTAAGTCAGCACCAACATTGCACTTTTCTAAGCCTCAAAGTCACTTTGAGCAATTTAATACTAGCGGACAGTTAGGATGTTTCGGCTAGCCGAACGCCACATGATGCCGTGTGCTACATACTAGCATCGTTTTGAGAAAGGAAGGTATCATTTGGATAATCATAGTGTGTCAGAATGATGAAATTTGCGCCTATGATGAACACAGATTTGAAAGAGGTGCAATAAAGGGTTTCTTCCAGCGTATATTTTATTGGCAGAATGCAATCCGTGTGCTTTTGAAACTCGGTGGCTTGTTGACCTAGTGGTAAAAATGAGTGAACGGGGAGTTCAAGAAACTAATCCTCGTGTTGGTTAATGACAGTGGCGTAGACCCACGCGCGAGCCTGTGATATTATATTTCTGGAACGCAACTCGACTGTTTGGATTGTGTCAAAGAAACGTGGTATTGTATATGGAGAGGAACTTGCAGTGTTGGGAAGGTTACTATGGAAATGTAATGGGTTACAGATTATGAATGACCCTATATAAAAAATGTACCAAGTACTGTAACTTTCCAATGACTTTACTGAAGTAACTGATTACATTTGATTAGTTTTTGATTACTTTCTTTTGTCCACTAGGTGGCGCTCGGAAAAAGTGGTATATATTTTCGCAACTAAGCTGCTTCAGAATCAAATTGTTGACAGGGACATTTTTCAACATTTTCTAAAGTAACTGTAATTTAATGACATGCTTTTTTGCTGTAATTGTAACGGATTATTGTTACTTTTATTTTGTAATTACATTACATAACACCGTTACATATAACTAGTTTCTCCCCAACTTGACATGCGACGATGGCTACTGAGTCATTTTATGGCACTGCGGTCATCGTTTGAAGATATACTAAGTTCTTACGAGAATGTAATATCGTTGTCTCACATCAGCAAGAACTCTACGAGGTGCTAAATCTGCTGGAGGTTTCTATGACCTTATTTTGTGCTCCTAAGTGTTTTTGACAGGCCCCAGACACCATCTGGGAGGCTCTGTGTATCGTCCAGTGACAACGGAAGCAAAACAGCTTGGGTTTCCATTGATGTATGACCAATTATGTTATTGCTTTAAAGTTCTGCTGCCAAAACAGAATGAATACTTTGACATTTGGGCAAAAGGAGAGAAGGTCTGGCTGCTAATGTCTAGAAAATGGACTTTGTTGTTATCAAATGCCACCGATGGTTGGCTTTACACTCGAGACTCGTCTTACTACAGACTCCCTGTCCGTTCAAATTTCGGTTGTTTGAACTGATCTCATGTCAGGCCTCCGGCAGACAGTTAAAGCGGAAGGATGCAACTGTGTTCCAGGCCGTCATCAAAAGATACCCCAGTGTGTAAACACACAGTCTGTGTTTAGCCGCTGCAGGGTGATGGGTTAATGGCTGCAACTGCAGGAGCAGGATACAGTGACCGCTCTCCCACAGGAGGACGCGTTTTCCCGCTGCGACCGTGTGCTGGGATCAATAGCTGCTTTTACACATGTTACACCCATTCACTGAACCATGCATGAGCCTCTGGGGACCTGCCTATTCCCCGGAGCCGATAAACTCCGAGGCGTCGACGCGCAGGGAATATCCTATGAATTTGCTTATCCCCCCTTTGTCGTGCGGAGGCGACGCGTTCCTCCTCCTTTCACGTCGAAAGCTTTCAGCGCGCTTAGCTGCCGAGTGAACAGCAACAGTCGCTCTGTAATTGACAGATGAGTCAATCCCTCCAGATCCCATTCTGCTGGTGGCAGCGTCGGCTGAAATAACAATGCGCCGTTTGAAGGTCTAGATGAGACGAAGGCGGGTTGCCTTTGACAGACGTCCACTGGAGCTGTGCGCGTGCAACTGGGAGAAGGTGATGGCACGAATACCGCAGGCTCAACTCTGAGATTAGGGGAGAGATTTTCCTCCTCAGGGAGTTGCTAGCAAAGATGTCTTCCATTCACACCTTGTCTGATCACCCATGAGGTGGGCCTTGTTCCAGCCTGCTCATCAGATTCTGGCTGGGAGTCGATTTTTATTTTATTTATTTATTTATTATTTTTTTTCCGTGGCATGGGGAGCAACGCGCCTCCTGCTTGCATCCTGTGTTCTTTTTCTTCTTTCTGTCGATATTGGACATCTCTCTTTGCCTTGTGCTCTGAGCATAAGAACTTTGTCAGCACCCTAAGGGGAAACTCTACCTTCAAGTAATTAGCTTGATTGAGTACATGACTCTAACCCAGGCACCTATTTTTGCTAGCGTTTCTTACCTTATTGGTCCCAGGCATGCATTAACGAAACTAATCGGGAACACAAAGATAATATGGATTTTCTATTCTCTGTTTCTAACCGATTCCATTCATGCCTTAATTCAAAATAAAATCGGGTTCATTCGACACAACCACAGTTCCCATGCTTTGTGATTTACAGGTATAGCATGTGTAGCATAAATCATACTCTCTGCCTATCCTAGCTCATTAGAGCATTGACATCTGGACCGGAAGATGGCAGATTCAAACCCCAGCATCACCAAGCTGCCCCTAGTGGGCCCTTGAGAAAAGCCCATAACCCTCAATAAGTTGCACTGGATAATAAATATTAGCACGTTCGCCTCACACCGCTAGGGTCCGGGTTTGATTACCGTCTCGGCCATGTGTGTGTGGAGTTTGCATGTTCTCCCCGTGTCTCAGGGGTTTTTTCTCCGGGTTCTCCGGTTTCCTCCCGTTCCAAAAACATGCACGGTAGGTTGAGGGCAACTTGGAAAATTGTCCCTAGTGTATGAATGTGTCTGTGTGTGTGTCTGTGTGTGTGTGTGTGTGTGTGTGTGAATGTGAGTGTGTGTGTCCTGTGATGGGTTGGCATTGCATCCGGGGTGTATCCTGCCTTAATGCCCATAGACGCCTGAGATAGGCACAAACTCCCCTTGACCCGAGGGAAGATCGGATATATCGGTAGAAAATGAATGAATGAATGAGTTTACTTCTGGGCTCAAGTCCAATTATAAAGACAAGCTTTACTTATGGACCCAACAGTACCTAGTTAATGGTTGGATTTAAATTCTGAGCAGTTGGCCAGAACCTACACCAGAACCTTAAACAATGATTCCATTTTCCTACAATGCCATGATCGTGTTTGTCCCAGTATGGCATTTATAGCACCAACATGAGGAACCAGATCTAACATCTCCAACTAATGTTCCATTCACTTTGTCCCACGTGAGGGAAATTCAATCTCCTGATGAATCAGCGTTCCTGGATGTTGCAAAAATGTCCCTTTAAAAAAACATACCATATCTGCTGTGATCCTGAGAAAAACCTGATGGTCTGTTGCGCCACTGTGATGGTGTGTTTAAAGTCGAATAGAAAGTACGCCTAATTACGAGAAACACTAAGAGGGAAGTTTATTGTTGTTCTGTTCCTGTCAATAGTGCTTACAGTATTGCATGTAGCGTGATCGAAACAGTGATTGAAAATATCTATTCGTGATTAAACACTATTTATACACTATACCTCTCTCTCTCTCTCTCTCTCTCCATGTATAAAAATAGATAAGAAATGCACTCTCTTGTTTACCTGGCCATGATATTTTAAACAAATTTAGTCAGCCGTATTTCTCAAAACATCATAAACAAGCTAGTTGCCTAATTAAAAACCACTGTGATCCTGACCATGCAGGTATAAGTGCATCAAACAGCAGTGCATGTTCATGTTAATGAAGCTCTTTTGTTGTTGTTGTTGTTGTTGTTGCATAAGCAAACTACCATTAAATCAACCACAAGACAAACAGCATTGCCAATTATGCAAAATATCATCAAAGTTCTTTGAGTGGAAACGCTTTTGGCCAAGTGTTGCTTCCAGGAGGGCCGTTAGCTGTTGCCTGGTATATCTGGGATTCAGATCACTTAGTGGGATGCGAAGGTTTAATCTGTCATATACTTACCTCTGTAATGGTCTGCCTGAAAATAGATTTGAATGATTTTTGTCCTCGCCACAATCTCCACAATTATCCATGTAGTTTTGGTTTTTGTGAGTGTGCACCCAGTAATCAGCTTTCCAGTTAAAGCACCAACGAAGCATTTCATTGGTATGAGACATTTAACCTGGTGGTCCATTTTACATTTTATTAATAAACCAAAAATATTATGGAAATCCCTCACGTGTTTAACATAAAGTAATGTCGAAGTATAATTTACATATTTATGTGCCTGTTTTGGGAGGTGGCTGATCAGTGGTTAAGGTATTGGGCTCTTGCCCGGAAGATCGCAGGTTCACGTCCCACCACCATCAGTGGGCCCTTGAGAAAGGCCCTTAACCCTCAGTTGCTCGGGATAATGGCGTCTGCCAAATGCTGTAAATGTAAACGTTTTTTAAGGATCTGATTTTAGGAATATAGAAGTGTCGTGTTGTGCTGATTAATAATATATGATTGTTACATGTGGCGTGTAAGCTCCGTCGTTGCAAATAGTTCCTCCCTTAGAGAAAGCAGGCATGCATGACGAATACAGTCATGACGTTACACAACATGTCTGGCTTGATTTAACAAGTCACGCATGTGGATAAAAATCTGTCGTCTGCTAATTAACTTGATGATTAATCACTAGCAAATTGCTAACGGCGAATAAAACAAACATTTTGATCAAAATTCGAATTGATCCGCGTGTTGCACTTTTATTGAAAAAGCATCTCTTAGGTAATGTCCAGTAACACAGTAACATTTGGTCACACAATAGCACATCCTGTTGTTTTTTTTTCCCCCCTTACGTACCTTATATATAGTCATGCTGTGCTCAGAGAAGGGACTCTGTACTTCTTTTTAATGACACAAGTGCTATGGTATAAAAGGAATAAAACGTTGTGATGGTAACAGTAACTCCACCTTACCCAATTGATTATTTACATTGAGATCAATGATCTTGCTCCACCTGTACATGTAAACACCTAAACAACTTATAGCAAAATGTTTTTTTTTGTTTGTTTGTTTGTTTTTTTGAGAAGGAAAGTTTGAGAAAGACCTGGAATATTTTAAGAATCAGAGTGACATCTGCTCGGGTCTGCTGCGCTTGTGGAGACTCCGAGGAGCTCTTGAGACATTGGAGCCAACACCACATAGGCAGTGCCAGAAACACGGAGGAGGCAAATCTTTGTCCTGTGCAATATCCCAAACACATGCTGTACATATATGGTCCCCTTCCTGTATCCTCTTCCCGTGAGAGCTAAAACCTCGCTAAAACAGGAAAGGATTTCGTAGTGTTTAACAGAGTGCGATATTTTTGCCCATCTATAACAACTGTCAAAAAAAGAATTCTCCTAAAAAACGAACGTCCGTCATCGCGGCCGTACGAGAGCGAGCGCGGTTCATATGATTAGCTCTTGTTGACCCGTGCTCGGGTTCCATTGGATCCTTGGCTGGTGCATTTCATCGGGCGGGAACATCAAGAGAAGCTCTGTAAGGTCAAGATTTCCCACTGGTTTGAATTGCGTACAGGCGTGCTGCTTTTCTCTCCAAAGAGAGAACCCTGCCAGTTCCTGCTGCCATCTGCCCTCCTCTTCCAGTTCATCAGAACAGCTCAAGATGGCAAGCCCAGGTGCCAGGGCATAGCAGCTCGGCAGATGACAGTTTTGAGCTGCTGCTGAGAGGTGCTGGCCCTCGGCCAGACTTGCGCTCACGGTAACAGCTCTTCGTTCATTACTGCCCTCTCACACCTTTGCTGTGCCTGGTGTCAATCTTCTTGAGCTTTTGGTCTTTGCAATCGACGCCTTTGATGGCGCGGACTGAAAAAGAGCAATGAGGAAATAACAATTCAGCTGCAGATTCTCGCCCCCCAGGACCATATGCGACCAAGCGCTAAGGGCTTCTGTTATTGGTGCAGCAATATTATCAGGCGAAAAAAATTCAAATTGATCCGCGTGTCATAATACGGCCGAGAGCCGACCTGCCGGGAGAGACCAGCTGGAGGAACAGGACCTTAGATGATCCTTCAATTTACCCACACTCCAAAAGCTGCGGACCATTCATGTTCGGGAAAAAAAAAAAAAAAAAAAAAAAAACGAGAAAAAAAAAAACGCTTTTATTCTTTGTTCCCTCCCGGGTTCCATTACCCCTCGACCACCGACCACCACCACCAACACTGCAACTCTCGATCTCTCTTAAACATCTCTCGCCGAGATTATACCTCAAATCGTGATGTCTGACGTCCTAAATTCATCTCTCTCAGCCGTTTTTGCAATCATTGAAAAGCCGGTTCCATCAAAGCCGGGCAATCAGAGGAACGAGGATTTGAATAGCGAGTTGCTTGTCGGCGTGCCCTTTGGAAAATGCTCCTCATTTCTTGCCATTTTCCGGCGGAAAGAGCAAAATTATATCTCGCGTATCTACCATTGGTGTACTAAAGGGCAGGGTCAATCAGTTTAATTAAACAATCACCTCACAATGCGAGAAAATCATTTTGCTGAAAACGATACCGGAAATAATAGTTTTTACGACATCAACCCAAGTGCGAAATATACAAAATGGGTTCATTATAGAATTAAAATGGTTTAACTTGAAATTTTTACACATGTTAATGCGTTGATTCATGCCATCTCATAGACACTATACAAGTTCTGTAGGACACATGGATATGACCAGCGTTATAACAATACATAACCTATGATTCAGTCATGTTTTGTTTACCCTGGTGTACAGTATGGGCATGTCCTCGAAGAATTCTGAACTAAATATCCATATCCTTACAACAACTTATGAACAACTATATATATATATATATATATATATATATATATATATATATATATATATATATCCTAATAAAATCCCTATATATATATGCCATAATAAATATGAATTAATTAATTACAATAAAAATAACTAACAAACTATCTACCTAAATCAGTAAATAATAATAAAGCAATAATAAACTTAAGCTTAAAAAAAGCGCAATTTATTAGGTTGTCTTTTTAAAAAACTGTAACTGTGTGAATAACTGTTATTCCAATTATCAATATTAATTTTATTGTATTATTTGATTATTATAAGCACATTACTTCGATTTACACTCGATTAATATGTTAACATGTTGAATGAGAAACATAAAGTATTTTTTGTTTTAACTACAATCTATAGTCAAGAGAGAAAAAAATAGAAAAAAAAAAATAAATAAATATAGATATATATATATATATATATATATATATATATATATATATATATATATATAGCACCATATCACAGTATCTACCCCCTCTTTTAATAACTCTTCACTATTAGATGATGCATTGTGCTCAACACCAAGATACTGTTTATTTATCAAGATATTGTTTATTGTTCTTCTTACAGCCGTGATGGCTTTTAGTACCCTTTTTTTTCGTTTCTCTTTTTTTCTATTTTTTAATTTAAAGCTGGTATCTGCAGCTATGAATAATAGACAGCTGGATGACTCAGACTAGGTGCATTGAGAGGCAAAGGAGCATCAGTGGGATGGGAGGCGCCACACCTGCACCAAAGAGCTTTTTTTTTTTTGTAAACTTCTCTGTAGCTGTTTTGAAGGAATCTTTTCAGCCCTTGAACCATAGATGGGCAATTAATCTTCATCTTTATGTTTACCTTTTGCCAAGGTTATCTGGTAGGATTTTTTTTTTGTGCCGTTATGTTACGACAGAAAGACGACATTTAGTCAGTCGTTCCGTGTGGGCAGCTTCTCTCCGCCTGCATCGCTTCACAGTCACATCCATTCGGAGAATTGTTTGAAGAGGCTTTATACATAATTCCCTGCCTGATCAAGTATGAATGGGCGAAAGGATGCATTTGCGTTTCACGTTCGTCAGAAAGGGGTGAAACAATCTGAACCACCATTTGAAACGGTTCATTCAGAGGTTAAGTTCAAAGGGATCTTTTCAGACGTATTTCTCATTCACGGCGGAAAATTATTTCAAGTGCCCGAGTACATCCTAACTTGAACCCGTGCCAAGCTGTTGAACCGCACTCGCGACTCTAAATCACTTTCTTTTTTTTTTTAATCCACAAACAGTTTTGTGACTCCTGTACATGTACAAGTGGAGCAAGATCATTGATCTCAATGTAAATAACCAATTGGGTAAGGTGATGGAAAGTGGAGTTACTATTACCATCACAGTGTTTTATTCCTTTTATACCATAGCAGTTTTGTCATCGATATTCATTTGTGATGAAGTACAACATGATCAAACATCAACAAGATAGAAACGTTTTCGAAACTAGTTTCCCCTTTTCTGAGCACAGCATGACCTGGTGTCGTTATGACATTTTGTTTTGATGCAATGTCATGGGTTCCCATCAAACATATTTATACGGAGTACAACATGGACAAAACATGTAGTGAAAAACGTTTATTTTCAACGTACCGAAAGCTAAAAGAAAGACATAAGCCTTCCTAACACAACATGCCCATCTATACAGGCTTGGGACTGGCAATAGGAAAGCACTGGTTTGTGTAACCCTAATGGATAAAGCAGACTGAAGGATAAGAGCTTCACTGATGTGGCCGGCCGGTGGTGCTGGGATTTGAACATGCAGCCTTCTGGTTGGGAGTCCAATGCTTTAACACCTGAGCTACGACCCATATACCAGTATAAGGTATACAAGTGTAAAAATATAAAAAGTATACTATACTATAACATATAGATAAACATAAATGAGATGGGAAAAGGATGGGAATGGATATGAAATTTGTGGTCTTGTTTGCAATGCTTACGTCTCTGTTCTTATTTTGTCATTGGTGCTTCACTCTGTAGTGTACATCTTTTCTGTGATCCAAGTCCTTAATCTTAGTCCGTTGTCATTTTTCCTCATAATAAGGACTTTGTGTCAACGTCCTGGCTTGAATCTCGCAATGTACACAATATACATAATGTATTCCCTATTGTAAATATATAACAGTCTCTATCTATACATATTGTGCCCTACACACATCTTGCATTATGATAATATCATTATATATATATATGTGTGTGTGTGTGTGTGTGTGTGTGTGTGTGTGTGTGTGTGTGTGTGTGTTTTGGCCTTATTATACTGGGCTTGTTTTTGTTCATACATGTGCATTAGCTATAAGTTCTTGGGTATAGCGATAGCATATATCTTATGAATAGCTCCTATAGAAAAGCAAGACATATTCAAACCAATATGCTGGACATTAATATATATATATATATATATATATATATATATATATATATATATATATATATATAATATTCAGAGAGTCACATTAATGAATTAAACAGCACTGTGATATGGTATAAAGTACAATATTTATACTGTTCAAAAGTATAAATGACTTCTGTATCACAGGGTCACGGTTTTTAAGCGGCAATATTACCAACAAAATGCAAAAGAAAATGATTTGTTTACTTCAGTAAATAAAAGATAAGCTGGCAGGTCCTACCTGCAAGAATAGAAATCAAATGCAAAAGCCAAAGTCTCCAAAAGTACTGTTGCAGATTCCCCAATATGCTGAGAGAGAAAAAAAACGTATTTCATCGCTATCTTGGGAAATAAAAGCGCAGAAAATGAGACTACTGATGCATTTTTAAAGACAAAGCGTTGTCACAACAGATGTTGACTATTTAGTTTACTGTCGTTTATTGCTCTTTATAGAATTTTTTATCTATAAACGATTCACTTTCATTATTTGGAAGGCAGCTTTGCTTTGCAGCATTTCTGTGACCTTTCGGCACGCCTAAGACTTTTTCGCCCCACACTGAATGTATTTTGTATTTAACACACAGGCTGCATCCTCTGTATAGTCAATATGGTCAGACATAAAGGCTGAATAATATAGTAGACAGTTAGTTAAAATAGGACAGCACAGATGGCGCAAGGAGCGGTGTTGCATCAGGTTGTTGAAATACACAGTGTATCGGCCACGGCTCTTACTGTGGCACCCGAGCAGGGTCTCACTTCTTTTTTTCTTTCCCCCCCTCCGTATTTGGCATGCAAATGCAGGGGTAGTCATTGTCCTTAGCATGGATCAAAAGGACTCTTCTCTAATACTTCTAAGACCCTATTAGTATGCATGACCGCATAAACAACTGTTAAGTGCTAATAGATTGCAGCATATCTAACAACTATTTGTTTGAATAATAGCTGTTAGATAATGCAGCCCATAATGAAGACTTGGGTTCTCACTTATCAAGTCTATGTGCAGGCTGGCATCATTTACTTTCCGGTAGAACTTATATGTATGTATGTATGTATGTATGAGGTTTATAGTAGTAGATCTCAGTAGCCAAGGTTATGTACGTCTTTTGCAATAAATGGCCATTTTTATGTGGCTTACTGTTAATAACATGAATGCCTCAAATATCAATCTACAGTATTCAGCGAGAGGAAACAGTATATACAAAGTTTGATATGCATGTGTGACTTCATACTTCATACAGAAATATATCCAAAGCATGACAGGACAACAAACATATATCACAAAACATAAATATATGTCACAAATTCAGGAAATTCAGGGGATAATTCTATTATTCATGCAAATATTAAAATAGTTAATAATTCAATAATAATTCATCCAGCCTGGAACTGGTTAATCAGGTGTGTGCGCAGTTAATAAAGAACCAGAAGTCAAGGTCCCGTGGTAATATAACATTCATAATATGAAAGCAGGGGCACGGTGGCTTAGTGGTTAGCACGTTCGCCTCACACCGCCAGGGTCCGGGTTCGATTCCCGTCTCGACCATGTGTGTGTGTGGAGTTTGCATGTTCTCCCCGTGCCTCAGGGTGTTTTTCTCCGGGTTCTCCGGTTTCCCCCCGTTCCAAATACATGCACGGTAGGTTGATTGGCACCTTGGAAAATTGTCCCTAGTGTATAAATGTGAGTGTGTGTGAGTGTGTGTGTGTGTCCTGCGATGGGTTGGCATTCCATCCAGGGTGTATCCTGCCTGTATTAATGCCCATAGACGCCTGAGATAGGCACAGGTTCCCCGTGACCCGAGGGAAGATCGTATATAGCAGTAGAAGATGAATGAATGAATGAATATGAAAGCACATGAATGGGATTAAATACTGCAGTAAACAAAAGCAGAATGTTTTTACATTGAAGATTGTCTATTTTGAGGTTACTATGTGAGATTTCCTGCTTTCTGAACATGTTTTATACTAAAAGCCTATGTTGTGCAGTGGAGAGAGTGAGTGAGTGCAGAGTCAAAGCCCAGTTATTACTATTACATCTCAAGTCAAGTCAAGAGGTTTTTATTGTCATTTCAACTATATATAGCTGACGCAGTACACTGTGAAATGGGACGCTTCTCCAGAACCATGGTGCTACACAAAACAACATATAACACAACATAGAGCTACACAACACAAAGCTGACACCTGGACTAAGTTGTCCTAGCCACATAAAGTGCATCATGTGTAACCTGGTGCAAACAGCATGACTGGGTTAGACAACACGAGACAGTGCATAACAACAACATAACGCAAAATAAAATAATATAATGACCCGTAACTATGTTGTAGTGCAATATTCAATTCAATTGTAAACATTTTGAAACTATTTTACGAAACTAGTGTTGAAGACAGTTTGACTGGTGTGCAAATGGAGCAAGTAGACCAGCAGTAATACTAGTGAAATGTGCAAAGTGTGCATGTAAACAGTTACACTGTCTGTGAGACTAGTATATATAATAAGACATGTAAAAACCAGTAATAAAGGCAGAAGGAGCAGTGGAATTGTGTGTGGTTGTGGTTGGTGGATCTACTGTTCAAATCCAGATTATGGCAAGAAAAATTCACTTGAGTAAAGAGAAACGACAGAATGGCAATACTTCGCAAAGGTGGGTTATTCGAATGGCCAGTTTCAGTATTTCTTTTCTCTCTCTCTCTCTCTCTCTCTCTCTCTCTCTCTCTATGTATATATATATATATATATATATATATATATATATATATATATATATATATATATATATATATATATATATATATATATACTACAGCAAATAATCTATTTCTTCAAAAGAACCTCAAGCAGAAGAGACATTATATGCCAAAAAAACACAAAGAATAGGAGAAGGAATCTGTCCTTTGGTGTGATTAGTCCAAATGTGAGATTTTTGGTTCTAGTTGCTGTCTCTTTGTTAGACAGACGGTGGTTGGATGGATGGATGGAGGGATGGATGGATGGATGGCATGGAGAATGAGGTGCTTTGCTGCTGACACTTTTTTGTCAAAATTGAGGGCACATTTGAGCAGCAGCATGACATCATATCTGGTTTGGGCCCATAATTTGTGTTTTGACAAGACAATGAGCCCCAAAACACACCTATATTTTATGTAAGAGCTATTTATTTAAAAAAATAATAATAAAATGATAAGGCGAATACCAGATGACCTGCACAATCACCTGATCTAAATCCAGTTAATCTGGTTTGTGATTCGTTAAAGACTGAAGTGACGGAAACATACATGTAGCTGTAAAAGTTTATAAAGTATTAATGGACAATGTTTAACATAATAAACATAAATGGTACTGTTTATGTAGGTTTATTCTTATTTAGGGCGGATATAAAGATACGATGCTTAAACAGCGATCGATTAATTTCTCCCAATAAGCTACAATAAATACAGCCTGTTATGGTGATATTGTAAATAAAAAAGTGAAAAGAAAGTAGAATATCTAATACACATTCCATATGAAATCATAATATTGAATTTTTTAATGAATATTTTTAATGTATGCGAATAAATACAGCAACCCCTGTGACAGATTTAAGTTTTTTTTCTTTCCATGATCCGTAACTGACGCAGACGCATCGTGGCAGCAGGGATTTAAATATTTAACAATGTCTGGGAGAATCTGCAAAGCTATATTCTGTTTCTAATTTCATTCTGGGAATTAATTTTTAATCGATTCTTTAGAGCATCGATGTTGCACTGTGCTTAGAGCGTACTGTACTGTAAATTTCAATCCTAATCCTGCTACACATACCATCCATTATCCATTCCACTTTTCATTTTTCATTCTTATATCTATTCATTACTATTTCTTTTACACGTACAATTTTTATTTTATTTTTCAATGTTTTATTTTATTAATTTATTTATTTTAAAAAAAAAATTCCCCCATCTAATTTATTATAAATGTCTGCACTATTTTATTTTATTTTTTGCATGTTTGCATGTTGGACGCTTGTAAGAAGCATTTCACTGCATGTTGTTGTACGTGTATGTGACCATTAAAATTAGAATTTAACCCGAATACAAACCTAAGGATAAACTTAAGCAACAATGCTGAAAAAAAGTAAACGTCTGGAAGCCGTTACCGATACCAAATTTGGATTGTACTAATTTAGTTCAAAATTTCTTCTAATATTTCGAGAATAATAAAATTGCAAAGTTAGAATACGTATTTAAACTCACTGTATTTTAATGATGTCTTCACCTGGTTTATACATGACAGGTTTATCCAAAATGTGAATTTTTACATCTACCTATACCATAAATGAATACTTTTCAAGTTTTTAATACGTCAATCAGCATTGGCATTCAAAAAGATTGGCGCTTTATGCAAATGTTTATTATGTTTATTTATGTATGTTTATTATTAGTGAAACCACACTCAGAATAGGGCATGAAGATCAAATACGTGTACATGTTTTAATTATGGTGTTGCAAATGACCTAAATCATCAGGACTCCAAACACAACTTTTGTTATGTTTCCACACGGATGGTTTTAATCGCCGGATGTACGCAACATGGTGGGTTTTGGTGCTTGATTTGGTTCATCAGTAAAATTACAATTACAATTACGATTATAATTTATTCACAGATATTCTTTGGAGGGGTTCCTTTTATTTATTTATTTATTTTTAAATATCTGACTAAAGAAAAGACATTTTGAATAAATGTCAGACTCTTTAATATTTATTTATAAAATTTCAATAAGGGGTACGGTGGCTAAGTGGTTAGCACGTTCACCTCACACCGCCAGGGTCCGGGTTCGATTCCCGTCTTGGTCATGTGTGTGTGGAGTTTGCATGTTCTCCCCGTGCCTCAGGGTTTTTTTTTCCGGTTTCTCCGGTTTCCTCCCGGTCCAAAAACATGGTAAGTTGATTGGCACCTTGGAAAATTGTCCCTAGTGTATGAATGTGTGTGTGTGTGTGTGTGTGTGTGTGTGCCCTGTGATGGGTTGGCATTCCATCCAGGGTGTATCCTGCCTTAATGCCCATAGACGCCTGAGATAGACACAGGCTCCCCATGACCCGAGGGAAAATCGGATATAGCGGTAGAAGATGGATGGATGGATGGATGGATAATTAACTGTTATCATCAGAAAAACTTTACTCCTCCTGTCTTTCCATCAAATTTCGACCTTTTTCAAAATTCTCTTTTTACTGTATTCTATACATACACGATACTGTCAGATACTGCTGTTTATGCTTCCGTAGACCTCCATCGAGACACATCTGTGGCATTGCCATGATTTAAGTGTGCAATTTCTTGACTTTCGGGTGCCAGGAGTGTCGTTCCCTGTGCTCCGGACTGCCAGGAAAGTGCAATAAAAATGACAGAGGCTAACAGGCTAGATAAACTCATCAATAAGGCAAAAGCTTTTGGAAGTGTTGGGTAGAGTTGAAAATGGTGTCCAGATTGATAACTATTACAGATAATATCTCCACTTCCTCCAGGGCATACTTGTCAGTTTGTGGAGTACCTTCTAGTAAAGATGATAGGGAAGAGTGCACGAGGAAGTCATTCCTGCTGACATCTATCACACTGTACAACTGTACTGAAGCCAGACATGGACAATATCAGCATCAGATGGTGCAGACGGTTCAGGTCGGCATGTGAGAGCAATCGCCGGCAGCAAATGTATTCCGTTACTGTACTTAAGTAGCTTTTTTTTGTGTATTGTTACGTTACTGGAGTATTTCCATGTGGAGAGACTTTAACTTCACAGTCAGATATGCAAATATCAGAACTTCTTTTGTAGATAAAAAACTTTACTAGTCAAGCACAGTGGAATTCACCAATCATGATAGAGGGCACGTTTCAAACTTGTTTTTGATTGGCGCTTGGCAAAGGTGAGTAAAAATACTTCATTACTGTACTTAAGTAGATTTTTCTGGTATCAGTACTATTTTCAACTTTTTATTTTCTTTCTTTCTTTCTTTATTTCTTTATTTATTTATATATTTTCTTTTTTTATCCCATTGAACTATTCATTCATTTTTTAACCCAGCACTGGTGTATTATGTCCTGAACATCACACACCGCAAGGCTTACAATAACTTACGAAGCGAACAATGAACATGGCAGAAGGCAACAAGAGATCTGGCCAATGGAAGGAGTTACTGTATATGTATATGACTGAGAAGAGACACATTTCCTAATCATCATCATCATCATCACCATCTTTTCTCTCATTAGGTAACAAACTTTGAATTTCGTTTTGTACTAATGTATAATTAATACTTTTAATCGGACCTTTAAAAAAATAAAATTAAATAAAAATAAATAAATACAACACATGCAACACATTTATTCACAAAGTCCTGTCTTTACACAGTTATAAAAAGATAAATAAACACCCACAATAATTTGCAAATGGGGGCACGGTGGCTTAGTGGTTAGCACGTTCGCCTCACACCGCCAGGATCCGGGTTCGATTCCCGTCTCGGCCATGTGTGTGTGGAGTTTGCATGTTCTCCCCGTGCCTCAGGGGGTTTTTCTCCGGGTTCTCCGGTTTCCACCGGTCCAAAAACATGCACGGTAGGTTGATTGGCACCTTGGAAAATTGTCCCTAGTGTATGAATGTGTGCGTGAATGTGTGTGTGTGTGTCCTGCGATGGGTTGGCATTCCATCCAGGGTGTATCCTGCCTTAATGCCCATAGACTCCTGAGATAGGCACAGGCTCCCCGTGACCCGAGGAAGATCGGATATAGCGGTAGAAGATGAATGAATGAATGAATGAATAATTTGCAATAATTTTTTAAATGATGTGCCATGTCTCAAATCAGGCACTGAAATCCTCCATGTTGCACATATCCCGCTTTGGTGATGTCACCGGCGTGTTTTTGGTGAGGTTTCTTTTTTTTTAACACGGGCATGGACTGCAAAATATTTCTTTATGGAGTTTAAGGGAAAAGCCGTGTGCTGAGTTTGTGGTGCACGGGTGCTTCTTATATTAACGATTGCTTATATTTGCATAACAGCTATTCAGCATTTCTGAGAGTGTGTTAAAAATAAAATGACATACTTGTTGTAACTATTGTTTTCCTGTTTATGACTTGTATTTTTTATTGTAATAGAATATCCTTATTACTTTGACTAGCAGAAGTATAATAAAAAATGATGTAATTTCCGCTATTTACAAGGTCAGCTTATTGTTGGTTCGGCCCTCGAGCACAGTTTTCTCATGTGGCCCTTTGGAAAAGATAATTGCCTGGTTGAGTTTGGTTTCACTAATAATAAACATACATTTACATAAAACATAACCTGCTGTCCATGTCCATGTTGATTACAGTATTACAAACTTGAAAATGTAATTAAAAATTATGAATTCAAGGTAGAGAGGGCACGGTGGCTTAGTGGTTAGCACGTTCGCCTCACACCACCAGGGTCCGGGTTCGATTCCCTTCTCGGCCATGTGTGTGTGGAGTTTGCATGTTCTCCCTGTGCCTCAGGGGGTTTTTCTCCGGGTTCTCCGGTTTCCTCCCGGTCCAAAAACATGCACGGTAGGTTGATGAATGTGTGTGTGTGTGTGTGTGTCCTGGGTAGATGGGTTGGCATTCCATCCAGGGTGTATCCTGCCTTAATGCCCATAAACGCCTGAGATAGGCACAGGCTCCCCGTGACCCGAGGGAAGATCGGATAAAGCGGTAGAAGATGAATGAATGAATGAATGAATAATTCAAGGTACATTTAGTACAGATACAGTACAGAGTCCAAACGTACTTTAACTTGAGTAAAAAAGTATAGTCAGTACTTCAACTTTACCAGAGTATTTTCAAACATGCATATCTGTACTTCTGCTTAAGTGAAGCATGTGTGTACTTTTAATTGAATTAAATTTAAGTAACAGATTTTTACATGTTTGACACATTGATATTATTCTGTTGATAAATTGGTGTGCTAAGAGTGGGGCTACAACTAGCAATTATTTTGATAATCGATTAAGCGGACGATGAATTCTTCAGTTAAATGGATAAAAAGCTTTTTTTTCATGTTTTGTTTATTGTAACGATAAAAAATTCAATACAAAAAAAACATTATGTATGAAAAGTGCACTTTAAAACATGCAAAAGCCACATGTTGAGTTGAACTACCTTTTATTTTGACATTTTAAAGGTTATAGTGTCTGCTTGTCGAGGAAATTCACTCGTGCTGGATTGTTCTTTCTGAAAAAGAAAAGAGGGAGGAAAAAAACGCATGAAAGGTGCAGCAGTTTGTGTAAATTAACAATTGTATTGTTTTTAGATGGCGATGGTGTTGTTCATTGTTTTTAGATTGCAGATGGCGAGAATGCTAATGTATAAAGCTAAAAATGCTATAAAAAAAAGAGAAACGCAGCAAACGAACAGGGTTGATTAAAAGAAAAAAGAAAAAAGGGAAGAAATATGCATTAGCGTAGAAACGCAGAAGCCACGCAGACCACTACAGTCAATAAAAATGTAATCGTTTACTGCTGCTGTTATTTGCTGCTTTTAGATTTGGTGTTTGTTCGCACTGTTTAAATTGAATCTATCACGCGCGAGGTGATTGCGTAACCTGATGCTCGTGAGTCACAGAGCAGATCGAGTGCGACTGTCCCGAAGTTAAACAAACAAACAAACAAACAAACTCTTTAAGTCAGCATTACTATTTTCATATGATTTTGCCAGTTTCGCCATCAGCGTGTTTTTTATCCATGTACATTTGCGGCACTGTCGTATTCCCCACACCACACATGTGCAGCTTGACCTAACCTGCAGGTTACAGTGTTTCATTGCGTTGAGTTGAATATAAAATGACCTCGTTTCCACGGTCGCACTTTCACGCTAAACCGGGACTTGCGCAGGCCCATCTGTTCGAAAACGGCATTCGTTATCTGCGTATTTAATTATCCATTTAATATTTATATTCGATTAGATTCCACTGTATTTCCACCGCATATATACAGTTAGCATCCAACCACAAGTGCATTTCACACTGCAATAATTAGTTTGTTTTTAGCCCATATATTTCCTTATATTGTATATATGCAAATGATTTATCTACTATACGATTTTTATACTATATATTAGTATATACAGTCAGACAAATAATTTGCATGTATACAATATAAGGAAATATATAGTAATTGCATATAGTAAAAAAAGGGGGGAGGTAATATCGATTTCTTATTAATATTACTGTTTACTTACTGATTATTAATTATCGATTATTATCCTTAATTATCGATTACTTGTTGCAGCTCCACTTTTAATCAAGTGAAAGTTTAAAGGGAGCACTTTTGCTTTAAATATCTTGCCTAGTTTATTTCTACTTTAATTCGTGGTTTCTGTACCACTCCTGAGTGAGGGCGAAACGTTCTCAGACGACGTAAGGAAAGAGAAGCGACGAGCAATCGATCAACATTTTTGATCAACGCGATACCTTGAGAAAAAAGGACTAGGACAAACAAAGCAAAACAAAAGCATTAGGAGCAACTGTGCACTTTTATGTATAGGAAAGACATTTATGCAAACGCATTTATGCTGCGTTAAGAACACACGCCTTTGCTCTCCATACCCTCTCGTCTTTGCATGGATTTCAGCATGGATGTAGGTCTCTAGATTGATTCTCTATTCTTATTTCCAGAATTCAAGTTAATCACTGAATCCCACTAAAGGTCAATCCCTGACACGCTTCAGAATGCTTCAGATGTTGGCCATCGGATCAGGCAACCGTTTTAACCCGGGTTTCAGCACTGAGAGATGCAAGCCCACACAATGGGTCAAGTGAGAATTTTGAGAAAATAGTTACAAAAAAAAAAATTCCTTTATTTTATTATCCAGATTTGTGCTGGCTGATACTGGATAGTGGAATTGGAATCTCGGCAGTATTTGAGGTGGACATGAGAAATGGCAGATGATAGTAAGTGATGCTTAGGACGAGAATATTGTAGAATGGAATAGTCTTTATTTGTCACATAGACATCACAGCACTGTGAAATGATTTCCTTGCATATCCCAGGCTCAGCCGCGATACAGCGCCCCCTGCAGCACAGGGGTTTAAGGGCTTTGCTCAAGGACCTAAGAGTGGCAGCTTCGCAATACTGGGACTCCTGACCTTCCGATCAACAGCCCAGCGCCTTAAACCACCGAGCTCCACCCCTCCGCGCCAAGTTTTAGCACTGCCAAAAAATACCTTGCTAAAATGTCATTTTCGCAAGTGGATATATCTTGAAAGGAATCCATTCAGCATTTCCTATAATACGATTATAAATATTACAGCCGTTTGGGGTAGATATTTAAAGTGTGATTTAGCCTTGTTCTGATGTCAGATCGCAAACTTTAAAGAAATCTACGAGCTGGGAATGAGTCCCAATATCCAGAAATACTTTTAATGATGTTATATTTGGTTCTGTAACACCGTACGTTTATTCGGGCTATTTTTACTTGCTAAGATTACGTTTTCTACTGGCGCGTCTGAGTCGGCTTAGCAGAGGGCAGTTGCGAGGCTTCGAGCTGCGGCTCATGGGGACAAATCGCAGGTACGGCGACGTGATTATCCACTGAAGAAAGAGCGAGACTCGAGGGTAGGCTGATTTTCTCTCCGTGTACGCAGAAGGTGACTCACAAGCGGCTGAGCGCTTTCGAGCAGGAAGAGAGAGCGTCAGAGCGCTGCACTTCCTCTGCATCTATTGTTATGTTTTGTCAGGTCGTCCGTCCTTCCATCCACCCGTTACCCTTACCCAGAAGCGTTCAATAATTCACTTCTACCTTTCTATCTATTTCCTATAATTAGCGCCGGATCAACAGATGTCCCCGGCTGACACGTGTAGCTGTGAGTACAGAGAAATACCAAAGTGCTCCTTTCGTCTGAAGCAGGAATATTGAGTCAGTAAAGCAAGCAGTCGCCGTACAATACTATCCCCTCCGACTTCCTATAGTCCTCCTATAGCACGTGGGGATTAATGAGTCCCCCTGTACTGCTCCATACCAGTGCTCCATAATGAGGCAATGATTACAAGAATGAAGCATATTTTTGTGCCTACTCAAGCTCCATATTAAAGCTGTTGTCTCAAGTGTTCCAGTAGCTGCTACAAATTACCATGCGGTGAATCTGTTATAAATGACTAAAATGGCCTCTCGACAATTATTACTAATATTTCTTTCTTTTCTTTTCTTTTTTTTTTTTCTCTCTCTCTCTCTCACTTTTCTTTATGTTCTCTATTTTGAACGGGGTGGGGGTGGGGGTGGATTGAGTGCGGGTGACGCATAACACGAGCTGCGGTAATAAGGCCAATTCTTTTGGAAAACCCTCAGCGCCTTAATTAGAAATCCAAACGCAAGAGAAACAAGTTGGTAGCATTTAGACTCGCCGACCTCTGACCCCGATAATCCTATTATCCCGCTGCCACGCGGAGCCTAAATTCAAAAAAGAGGTTCCTCCCATCAGGGTCATTTACTTCCTAATATATTCACTTTCAACCATTTATTTATTCATTTGTTTGTTTATTTATTTATTTATTTTGCTGACATTTTTCTGTACGCTGGTGAGAGGTGACCTTTATAAAGAGCATCTCCTTAAATATGTAGGTGGTTTGGACAAATAAACCAAAAAACAAGCCACGATTATTTATTTATTTACTTATTTACACCCCCCCCCCCCCCCACCCCCCCCTACCCAAACCCCACGCAAACAAAAAACCCCCGCCAGGACACCACCAACAAAACACACAACTCTACACAGTCTACACGTTATTAATATTAATCGGCAGGCAGGGACACTCAGGGCTCCGCCGGGGAGAAGAAATACTGTAAATACCATGGGCTTCACATCTGTCGCAAGCGTGTTTCGTCTCTCAGCCCTGTAATAAAATATTCATATCACCAGGCAATTGTCTGATTACAGTGCTGATGTTTCCCTTCACTTGGCTGAGCTGCTAGCTTGGGGCTCAGGAATGCACTGCGGATGATTCTCGCTGCTTAGTCACCTCCTCTGCTCCGACGGACCGGCCTTGATCTCTGAAAGGCGCTGATTCAGTGGGAAAAAAAAAGAAAAAGGAGAAAAATAAAGACTACCTGTTAACACAACGTGGGTGTGATGAGTTGACAGGAAATGAAAAGGAACCTGACATCTTCATAGCTTGTTGGTTTTGTATTCTGCTATAGCCATATATCTATTCATTTTCAACCTGGGGCGCGCATATGTTTGACAAGAGGCTGTGTCACGCTAAACACGCAATAATCTCACCGTCACGAGTGACCGCTGCTTGATTTCCTTTCAGCAGATTTGAATAAATATATATTAAACATTAAACATATCAATTTGCATGTCGGGGTTTATGTAACGTGGTTTGGTCCGAAACTCAAGTAACAAGTGTCAGAATACAAAAAAGACCCAGACTTCCTGTGTAGTGAGAACGTGTGTGTGTGTGTGTGTGTGTGTGTGTGTGTGGTGTGTGTGTGTGTGTGTGTGTGTGTGTGTGGAGGGGTTGATGACACCAGAGACCAGCACAGAGCCGAGCAAACTCCTCCCACTGCATCAGCTTGCATCGGCTGAGCTTGTTGCCATGGAGACGGGTCTCAGCAGCGAGCTGTGCTTGTTATAAAACTCATAAGAGTTCTCAACGACCCTGAAAATGAGACGGTCATGTAGTCAAAATAGGCTCTCTAAAGGCGGCCTTGCCGCCTCTTCCTTCCTCAACCTCCGTGGTGCGATACAGAATCGCTTCCGATATGATGAACTAATATTTACACGTGCGCATACCCGGAGCACTGCCTCTCGACCAACTGTCAGCATTGGAGCGTCATTTCATTGTCGTGAGGATAAGTTTAGCTGAGCAACGGGACAAAGAACAATTAGCATCATGTGCTGGATTTAATAGGATTAATCGCATAATTGCATGTTGTAGATAATGCTGTCTGTTAGGTAGGAACACTTATGCTGTTGTATTCGCAGGAGGAAATATGCAATAGTGAATTAGTGAATTAATACAAGCGTGGTGGTCAGTTTTTATTCTTTTAATCCTCAGATATTATCTCTCGGGACACACACTGCTTTGGAAAGATACGGGAATGACATGTACAATACGATGCTATGCATCGAATGCAATGCTATTCACTCCGGTCCAAAGGTTTTAGAATATCAAAATAATATGTAATGATGTCAGTGAACCTCCCAAGAAGCTCCTCATTAATTCCTGAGCAGGAATAAAAAAACAAAAGCAGAACAGGTGCTTGGTAATTGACTTCCCAGTTTGAAGTCAGATATCTGGGGTTTTCAGGGTAACCCGAACTAATCGCCAGCATCAGCATCAGTATGTGCAAACACAGGCGAAAAAAAATACACGTTGTTAATTAAGATTTAAGGAAAAAATCTTTAATTAAGGGAAAAAAAAGGTTCATAATGAATCAAGAATCAAATTGATTCACTTTGGAAGATAAAAATATGATTAACAAAAAAATTAATATTTAAATGGACATTAATATCTGCCAGTAATATGAGAATATTGTTCCTTGAAATTAGCAAAGACAATGATACATTTGATTCATAATATTGCAAATGTTTTTTTTTATTTTTTTTTTAATTAGATATGATTTATTTCAGCAACATATGAGATTAAAATATAAAAAATAGAATCTGTTTTGTTCTTAACCTCTAAGTCCGTAACTGTTTGGACGGTTGAAGACTGCAGGTGAAAAGCGTCTGTAAAAGGCCTGAGCTCGGTATGTCACACATAGCTTTCTATACGATATCCCATGATCCAGCAGGTATAAACAGCTAGGGAAATGATTATTATTATTATTTTTTTTTTCTTCAGAGGAGAAGCTTTCTCTCGGTTTCATGGACATCCATTTGCTAATGCCCCTTTACACAAAGCATGACCCCATTGTCATTGGTTTGAAGCCATTTATGACTCCCCGGCCAGCTTTTTTGGCTTTTATAACCCCTAGCCTTTGATTGCCTCTTGAATTTGCCGACTGCAAAGCGCTCGAGTTCTCCTTATTGAGTTGGCGGAGCGGCTTCGTCCCTCGCAGCTGTGTTCCTTTTCTCTCAGCTCTTCTTGGCAGCGATGGAGCCTCTCCCTGACTTCCTGTTGCATAAAATCTGCCTGGCTTTTGTTAACTCCTTTAGTAGCACTTGGACTAAAGCTGTAGAGCATAACATTTTTTAGACTTTAATAAGAAAAAAGCAATCCACTAACAGTATATATATATATATATATATATATATATATATATATATATATATATATATATATATATATATATACTATATATATATATACATATACATATACTTACATATACATATACATATACAAAGCAAATTGTTTCTTTGCATATCCTAGATTGTGTGGAAGCTAGGGTCAGAGTGCAGGGTAGCTTGTTACAGGGTTAAGGGCCTTGCTCAAGGACCCAAGGGCAGCAGCCTGGCGATACCGAGACTTGAACCCCATTGTTTTAAGGGAGAATATATATATATATATATATATATATATATATATATAGCCTTATGACCGGCTCGTTGATGCATGTAGGGAGCCAAAGCTGGCCTGTGTGGTCCGATTCATCAGACAAGCTACTGTAGCTTATAACGTTTAGAAATTACTTTCATTCATCTTCTACCGCTTTATCCGACTTCTCTCTCGGGTCGCTGGAGAATCTCAGGCATCTTCGTGTATCAAGGCAGGACACACCATGTATGGAATACCAACCCGTCGCACAGCACACACATACACACACACATTCACACACTAAGGACAATTTTTCCAAGGCGCCAATCAACCTACCGTGCATGTTTTTGGACCGGGGGAGCAGAAAAACCCTAAGGATGGAGGAGTACATGCAAAGTCCACATACACGGCGGCGACGGGAATCGAACCCCCAACCCTGGAAGTATGAGGCGAACGTGCAGACCACTAAACCACCGTGCCCCCTAGCAATGACGACACACAATGGTGTGTTTAATTTGTCATCTTGTAATAATTGCCGTGAAGCAAAAGGAGCTCATTACACATGGTCTCTGGGTGGGAGAACATAATCTCACCCAAACATAGTGATTCATACAAGGCCATGTATGCAGAAGACGGTAGATAACGCTGTCTTACATATTTACATTTACATATACGGTATTTAGCAGACGCCCTTATCCAGAGCGACTTACAACTGAGCAATTGAGTTTTAAGGGCCTTGCTCAAGGGCCCACTAGTGGCAGCTTGGTGGTGTTGGTGTTTGAACCCATTATCTTCCTGTCCAGAGTCCAACACCTTAACCACTGGGCTACCATGTCTTCTAACATTAATGCAGTAGGTGCGATGTTTAGAAAGGTTTGGTTTGCTTCACATGTTTATTAATATTATTTATTATTATTATTATTATAAAAGTAAAACCCTGCAACATTCACTGCACTAGTCGTTGACATGTAAATACTTTTGATTGAGCCCATTCTTATTCCGATTGTCTTGTCTTGCCTTGCCTTCCAGAAACCTGTCCAAGAACCCACTCACCACTCTTTCCTGGCAGCTTTTCAAGAACCTTCAGCTGGTCGAACTGTAAGTTGTTGAAAATTCCCAGTCTGTGTTTATTATTAATATTATCATTATTATACATTAAAAAAAACGTTATATATGCATAGCCCACTGTTTTTATCTCATGCCCCCTTTGTACGAAACTTTACACAGATCTGATTAGAAAAACAGTTGGCGGTATTTGATTAGCACGTTTGACTTCGCAGTCACCAAGATCCTGTGATCTGGTCAGGCTGTGTGAACCTGCGATGTGTCATATATTTTTGCGGAACATTCGACGCAGATATCCGAGGTCACCGAGCGCAGCGGCGCATCGTACGATTGTTTAGCTTTTGCTAACGGCGCCTCTTCCAATTAGGGACGCTGGCGTTTTATAGCGGCGTCCATATGTCTGAAAGTCCCTCCATTAACTTACGACATTAAAACTGCTTGTTTCGATCGTTCCGTGCGATTAATGGTGGCGGCCGTAATGCACCTCCGGTCCGTTATTAATTTGGTATTATTTCCTTAGTCATAATGCAGTGGTCATCCTCACATTTCTAGCCTGACCGCTGGCTGATTAAGGACAATTTACTACGCATCATTACAGCACAGGTAATTTGCTGGTCGTGCAAGCACCATCAGCACTATAGCTCACCCATATAAATGTGTATTTGCGTCAGATCTCGGAAGCTTCGCCGCACGGCCATAAGCAAAGCGAAGCTACTTAATTAAGACATGGCAGTAAGATGTATTGGTTTTGTCTGCTGAGAGCCTGACCTCATTTTCTTGTTTGTCATGAATATTTGTGCACCGCGTGGTTAAATAAAGCGTGCAGTTTGTTCGTAGAGCATTGAGGGAGGCGCTGTCATCGCGCCATGCCGGAATTAGTAAGACAATAGAGCTCCTGGTGAATTAACGTTCTCGTGCCAACCGAGAGCAACGTAATGATTAGCAGAGATCGCCGTTTTATTCAGAGGCGCCATCCGGGATCACAATCTCGACAAGGTTCACATTTGTAGACATCTGACTCATATTTATTATAGTGCGAGGCCAA